>JZKD02S1147508.1:0-12837 GCA_000966675.3 Picea glauca | reverse complement strand
ATGACGTCAGCTAGGCCCCACGATGGAGTTTACCTCCTGTCGGGATTTCGGACTTCGGAGTTCTGAAGTGCTCGTGTTTCTTGTCCTCAGGATTCGCGAAACACCGAATCCCGATGTGTCGATGGCCCTTTCCTTTTCAGGACTTTACCTGAGTCCTCGGATTTATTCCACGCGTCCTTGAAAGATGGACGGTCCTGATTCAACCTCGGGATATCGCGACTTGCGATGCTCCGTTGACACAATTTCTCTTTCAACTTGAAACCCCAAATGCCGAAACGTCGACGGTTTCCTCGATGTCCGCCACATGTATGGTCAAATGGGCGGCTGAGATTTTATCGCTATTTCGCGTATCGCGATTTCACGAGTTGCGAAGTCCTATTCCGATGGTCTTTCAAAACCGTGAACTCTGAAATGTCGATTTAACGACTCTCGGATCTGCTACCACCTGTCCTCTAAGATGGAGGGCTGTAATCTTTTCGGGATTTCGTGATATCGCGTATCGGAGTTTTTGGAGTGCAATTGCCTTTGCGCATCCAACTCCTGATTACCTATTTTGCGATGTGATAAGATCGACGGTTCACGATCTTTCTTGATCCAACGGTCTAGAATGACTCATGGTTTCGCGATTCGCAAATTCTCACGACATGTCTTCTGACCTTTACACCTGCGAGTCACAAAATGCTGGGATCTCGCCACGTGTGTCTTGATGGATGGTCCAGATGATGTCGGGACTTCTCAAGTAAAAAATTCCTCATGTGCACTCCAGAGGATTAAACCTCGTGCAGCTTCTTGCTAATCCAACGATTGTCGGTCCTTTGCGCAAGATCTGACGGCTGAAATGCTTTCGCCTTTTCCGCGCTCTCCTCGTCCCTTCTGAACTAGTTTCCTGCTCTGGATCCGTTCCCAGGACGACTCTTATGGCCGCAATGGTTGTTCTTTGCACCTCATATGCGTTCTTTACTCCTGTGGAAGAAAGATTCGTGAATCTTTCAAAGATTTGAAAGAATTTCACGAGTTCTCTGCTCACTGCTAAAATCTTTGACAGATTTGAGCGAATTTCGCAACAACTTTAAACGATGTTGCCTTCTACAACAATATTTAACGATTTTGAATGTATTCTTCGAGTTCTTTAAACGATCTTCTGTTCTGCAGCTCTTCTTCGTGAATCTTTGATGATTCTTGAAAAATTACAAGAATCTTTACTATTTCTTATTCTGCGTTCTCTTTGTCCTGGATCTTTCGAGCGTTGTACACTCTACTTCCTCTGCAAGCTTCTTACGTTGATCTTTTGAACGTAAGACGAACTGCTTCCTCGTGGAATTTTCCTGCGAGGGTCTTTCAAGAGTATGACGGACGACTCTCCAAACCTTGTGAAAGAGACTGTGTTGCGTGCTCTCAAGATCCGTGAAGCTCTGCGCTATGAGGATCGTGTTGCTCTCCAGACTGTGTGAAGAGGCTTACTGCTAAAGCTATGATACCATGATAAATTGTGAAGCAAAGAGAAATGCAGAGAGAAAAGAATAGAACAATATATTGGAATGTATGAAGAAATACTGAAGAGGTTACATACACCGTACAATGTAATGGGAGATGGTTGAGCTAAATAGGCTCACGCAAGACAAAAATAGAAAGTACAATTGTCTAGTACAACTGGCAGTGTACAGTCAGACTGTTAAGGTTACATTATATTTAACAGCATGGAGTCCGCCACATTTCCATTCAACAAACGACCATGACATTGTCAGTCAAACAACGACCACGACAACTAGGCTATCAGGGAAATTGAAAATCAATGTAAACTCATAATATAAATATCGCATTGAAAAACAAATATTTATTGTTTACAAGTAATGCTAGACTTTATTTCCAGCATTACACAGTTGGAGAAAAATTACCAAGCAAACCTATGCTTTAAACTAAGATTTAGGTGAAAATTCTGGATGGCTCTGCAATAACACAAGGTCATTTGAACTATCAATCAAACATTAGAAAAAATGCTCTAAACTAATTAAAATAAATAAATAAAATGAGTTTGTAATGTTATACTTTTGATAAAGCTCAAATTTTTTTGATTCAAACCTTAACTAATCGCTATATACCATGCCTAGATGGCAGGTATAATAAGATACAAAATCATGAAAAATAAAGACAATACTTTCTTTTATATATATATATATATATATATATATATATATATATATATATATATTCTGTTTATTTAAAATTAAATTTTTTTTTTTTTAATTTTTAAATTTAATGATATAAATTCTTTATAATTATAAATTATACCATCATTATTTATGAATATATATATATATATATATATATATATATATTTTAAATATTTCAACTATCATTCCTAAGTTTACTTATTACAATGAACCATAAACCAAATACACTATCATAAACCATCCCTTGATGCTTACTAGTTTGTAAAGTATAAAAAGTTGAGAATACCATGACATATTCAAAATCTTTCCTTAGACAATTCGATGCAGTTCTATTGAATAGAAGGGTATTATGTGTAATTTGGGTTACAATTATAAATTATACGATCATCATTTATCAAAATAATAATTTTGTTTAAAAAATATCGCGACGATCATTCCTAAGTTTACTTATTACAATGAACCACAAACCAAATACACTATCATAAACCATCCATTGACGCTTACTATTTTGTAAACTATAAAAAATTGAGAATAACATGAGATTGTCAAAAAAAATCCCGAGACAATTGGATGCATTTCTATTTAATAGATGCATATTATGAGTACTTTGGGCTCCTTGGAGAGAGCATAGAATATGAATTGTATGAGATTCTTAATGACCTTCCACAACCTACAATTAAACACCAATTCGATATTTTATGGCAATATGGGTTTGTGTTTCTATTTCGGTAGTGAATATTTATAGAAACACTAGAAAATAAAGTTATCAAAATCAGAAAAGGCCAAGAATTGGTGAGAACTTTTTTGGGAAGGGTGTCATATAACATCGTGAATGTTTTTTCTTTCTAGTTTTCTTGATTTTTTTTTTAGAGAACATGTGAATGCGAATTTGTTGGCATCTAACGTTTTTGGTAAATATCGTGCACGTGTGATATAAAAAAGTTGTGCGTTCCTATTCTAGTTTTGTTTGTGCTCAAGAGTTGCATGAAGGGTGAAAGGAGGCGTGTGGGTAAGATCAAGTTGTTTTTTCACACGTAGGTCCAAGTTTTGTGATGTGTGCTAGAAATAAAGAAGACAACGCATGCACGCCAAAATCAAGAAAATAATCTTTTGAGAATTGTTGAATTTTCACTATTCTAGGCTCAAGTATGGGGTTTATTTCATTTTAGCATTTTCTTGAACCATAAACAAATGCAGTTACACCATTCATAAGTGTTGCAATAACCAAGATCACAAGAAGAAGTACCATGCACAAGAACACAAGAAATATCTTGGGAAACCCTTTTATTCAAGGGAAGAAAACCCAACAATCCTTTGCTATATTCTCGAGAGAAGAACCCCCAACCATAAAACCCTAATGCACAGAAGAGGGTGCTCTACAACCTTGAAAGTTGCGCCCAAGAGAGGTGCGCACTTCAACCCTAAAATGTACTTGCTGAAATTTCCAAATGACAAGTGACAAGTGTGAGAGTGTGTTTCCTCAATCGGAAAATCACCTCTATTTATACTAGACCAGACACAAAAAAGGGTGTGTCTATTGGAAAAATAGAGTCGACCTCAATAACTCAGAAAATAATTAATTATACTAATAAACATTAATTATCTTACACATATGGTGGGGTTGAATTGCACGCTTTACATCACAATTGGTGTTACAAGGAAATATTACACTTAGAAAATATTGCAAGGGATCCACACATCCACTAGTGCTCAGCCACTAGGGACACGTCCACCTGTGCTTAGCCATAGGGACATCATACTCAACAAAATCATCTAGAGTACCACATCGTCTCAATTCTCACATAGAGGAGAATGATACACCCATCACATGGGCACACCCGACTATTGGGGGACGACTCAACTCTCACATAGAGGATAATGATACCCCAACCAATTGGGGATGAATCAACTCTCACACATATGAGAATGATGCCCCATCACTTGGGTATTTCCAACACTGGGCTCTCTCTTAGGTCAACTCAACTTAGTTACAGACGAGAACGTATCATGGAGGATGTCTCACGACGCTACAATCATTAACACTCCCTCTCAGCTAGGGAGGCATTCTCCACCAGGCCAAGTCTCTCACGGAAGTACTCAAACTTCATCCTGGCAAGTGGTTTGGTGAAGATATCTATAATCTTCTCACGTCTAGGAAGGTATTGCATGTGTACTACTTTCCTCTACACCATGTCTCTGATATAATGATATTTTATCTTAATGTGTTTCGATTTATTGTGAAACATAGGATTCTCAGAGAGCTTCACACAACTTTGGTTATCACAATGAATAATGGTAGAAACCATCTCATGATCAAATAAATTTTTCAGGATCTTGTGAAGCCACACTCATTCATGGACTATCACACTCAACGCTATATACTCTATGGTACTCAAAGCCACATAGATTTGTTTCCCACTGCACCAGGAAACCATGGTAAACCCCAAGGTAAAACAACAACCAAATGTTATCTTTCGATCCACTGCACTCCCTACCCAATCTGCATCGCCATATCCATGCAATCTCATGTCTACACTGGAGGCGTATCTCAAGCCATATCCAATTTTTCCTCAGAGATATCTCAATACATGCTTCGCTACTATCTAGTGAGTCTGTCTGGGCTAACTCATGAACTGACTCAAGACATTAACTACATAACATATATTAGGTCTGGTGTTAACTAGATACATCAATGATCCAATTAGTTGTCGGTATAAATGTGAATCAATCTCGCCTGATTCAGTAGAAGCCTCGTTCATTTTCTTCAAATCCATCACCATAGGTGTAGGCATGGATTTGCAGTCTATCATACTGAACTTCTTCAATATCTCCACTCTATATTTTCCTTGACTCAGGAAAATCTCATCATTCCTCTATCATACTTCTAGTCCCAATAAGTAGTGCATCATACCCATATACTTCATCTCAAATTCAGAAGTCAATGCTTGCTTTCATTCAACAATAAGTCTTTCTGAATCGGTGAGGAATAAGTCATTAACGTACAAGACCAAGATCAGGAACTCGTCACCAACAATGTGATAATATAGGTTTGGATCAACAACAATCTTACTGAAGCCCAAACTCATCAGGAATCCATCCATCTTCTCGTACCAAGCAGGAGGTCCTTGCTTTAGTCCTTACATGGCTTTCTTCAACCTGCACACATGAGATTTCTCCTCATGTGTCAGGAATCCCTCTGGTTTCTCAATGGAAACTTCTTCCTCAATCTCACCATTGAGAAAGGTTGTCTTTACATACATCTAATGTAGTTTCCAACCCAGGGATGCGGCTAGTGCAATGATAGTATAGATGGAAGTGTATCGGGCTACTGGAGAAAATGTCTCCTCATAATCAATCCCCTCCACCTGTGAGAATCCTCTAGCTACAAATCTTTGTTTGTCTTTCTCGACACTTCCAACAATTGCATGCTTGATCTTATAGATCCACCTGGAAGTCACTACAGACTTCCCTTTCGGTCTCAGAACGATATGCCACACATCATTATTCATTATGGATTGATACTCTTCTTCCATGGAATCTTTCCATACTTGCTGACCGGTTTCTTCTCCATGACAAGAAGTCTCATTATCAATGATGTGGCTCACGTCTGAAAAATAGCTCGAAAATATCTTTGGTTTCTTGCTCTCTCAGAATGTGCCTCAAGGAGCTACATGTCTCTCTTCCTCCTACAGAGTTTGTCGAGCCCAGGAAGGCCTTTTATGGCCTACTGCAATGTCTCTGGGGACATCAACTGGAGAAACTAGATCAACTGGAACAACTGGATCAATGGTTGTCTCCCTCTGAATTGTTGAAGGGGGAGAAGGTATTGTCTCTTCCTTCTTCTCAAATAGTTTGACTCCCTCTGAAGTATGAAGGATAGACATCTTCCTTTTCCTATGTTACTAACCTGGAGGCATCTCATGTCTTCTCGGGTCCTTTATTAACTCTACAGTAAATTGTTGGCCTCTCGTACTAGGATAATAACCAAGATGGCCTCCCATAGGGATAACAACCAAAATGGCCTCATGTACTAGGATAATAATCAACCAAGAAAATTTGGACTCTCATACTAGGGATAATGTTCCAAGTCATGAGGGCTCCCACACTAGGGATAATGTTCCAAGTCATGAGGGCTCCCACACTAGGGATAATACCCTTCATTATCAAAATCCAAGCAAATATAGGGTAATGATTAAATCAAATAAGGAATATAATACAAAAATTACCCTAGTCTACAGTCATGATCAATATTGCTTTTGTTTCTCATGAGAAAGGTCAGAGGAAGAAATTCTTATCTCTCATGTCTTCATCTCTCTGAGGTGGTTCTGGATCAATGTTGGCAGTGGAGGCATATTTTCTTCTTCTCTTCCTGGAAGGAAAATTTCTTGCAAAGTGTCCATACTTGTCACATTTGAAGAACTTGATCTTTGGATTGTCTTTTCTATGATCATAAACTGACGTTGATGAAGTCTTCTCGCCTTTAAATGTTTGAATTAAGTTTCTTTTATTTCTTCCTCCTTTATTTCTATGAAAGGCAAGAGCATGATTTTCATCATGAGGGGAGTCTTCTACTCCTCTGAATATAAGTCTGATTTCCTCCTGGGTACAGTCTGTCCATAGACGATCAAAAATAGGTAGTTCTGCTCTACCACTGATACTTTGAAGAAATGGTTCCCAATGTCTTGGAAGAGCATTAAGAGTGGTCAATACAAGTCTTTGTTTGATATGATTTCTCCAATGGAACCTAGTTGATCTCTGATCTCTGAAATCTTGATGAAGAAGATAGCAACAATGTCACCTTTTGTCATCTTGATATTTTGAAGCCGGCCCTTCAATGTAAGGGCTATGAGGGTGTAGTTACTCTCAAACATATTCTTCAATGCTTCATACGTCTCACGATATGTCTTTAGGATGTAAATATTAGGTATGGTACGATCTCTCATTGAGTTTATGATTATCTTCCTTGCCTTGACGTCATCTTCCTTCCATTCTTCTTTCTCTTCATCGGTAGCTATCTCTGGTAAATTTTTTTTTATTACACTCAATAGGTCATCCTCTTCAAGGGTGATCTGAAGTCTTCACTTCTAGTAACTGAAGTTTCTTGATCCATCAAGCCTATCTTCCACCAAGGTTATGTTCCTTATGGTTTGCATATTCTTTCACAAACCCTTAGCAATTAGGCTAGGAAACCTAACGACTAGGCTAGGCTAGAAATATTAGGTTTTGTTGGGCTTATGACTGCCAACAATAATCCTTGAAAGTCATAAGAACACTGACAAGCTGAAAATTTTCTTCAATGAGTTGCAGAAACCCTAAAACTGAAAATTTTTGCAGAAATTTGTGAAACCCTAGAAACCCCAGGGCCAAAAATACAAAATTATCGAAAATTCAATCTAAGACTTATTGGAGGTGCACTGGAGGAGGATGTACACTCCTATGAAATTTTTAGCCCCAACATTTTAGTGTAAAGTGTTGAAACACTCAAAATGGAGAGGACCGTACAATTTTCTGGAAACCCTAGGAGGGTCGTACGATTCTGCAGAAGAAACAAGACAATTGCTTGAAGCTTATACAATGGATTATTCAATACCTAAGCTATGATACCATGTTTAGTTTTCATAATTCTAGGCTCAAGCATTGGGTTTATTTCATTTTATCATTTACTTGAGCCATAAACAAATGCAGTTACACCATTCACATGTGTTGCAATAACCAAGATCACAAGAAGAAGTACCATCCACAAGAACACAAGAGATATACTAGGAAACCCTTCTACTCAAGGGAAGAAAACCTAAAAATCCTTTTTTATATTCTCAAGAGAAGATCCCCCAACCATAAAAATCTAATGCACACAAGAGGGTTCTCTACAACCTTTAAACTTGCACCCAAGAGAGATGCGCACTTCATCCCTAAAATGTACCTACTGAAATTTCCAAATGACAAGTGACAAGTGCGAGAGTGTGTTTTATCAATGGGGAAATCACCTCTATTTATACTAGACCATACACAAAAATAGTTGTGTATGTTGGCACAACATGACCAACCTCAATAAATAAGAAAATAATTAATTATAAGAATAAAAATTAATTATCTTACACATATGGCGGGGTCGATTTGTACCCTTTACATCACAATTACAGTTACAAGAAAATCTTACACTTAGACAATATATAAAGGGATCCAAACGTCCATTAGTGCTCAACCACTACATAAACGTCCACATGTGCTTAACCACAAGAATGTCATACTCAACAGATTCATCTGGAGTACGACATCATCTTAACTCTCACACAGAGGAGAACGATACACCCATCACATGGGAACACCCAACCACTGGGGGATGAATCAACTCTCACACAGAGGATAACGATGCCCCAACCACTAGGGGACAGCTCAACTCTCACACAGAACAGAACGATTCCCCATCACATGGATATGCCCAACACTAGGCTCCCTCTAAGGTCGAATTAGCTCGGTCATAGAGGAGAACGTATCGTGGAGGATGTCTCACAACGCTACAATCATTAACATAAACCTCCTTGAATGATTATTGCAAGAAATATGAATGAAGGTGGGACAAAACAAAGATGAGCTAGAAAGGTAGTTAAGATTGACCTGATTCTAGAAAGGCTACATGGAGTGCATGCAGGCGATAGAAACATATGAGACTTGCAGTTAGAGGAACAAGTGGGGAAAAACTTAAAGAGACAGAGTTCTAGAGTCGAGAAGCAGATAAAACAGAGAAATGACAACTAAAAGGGAGTTAGTTTGTTAGTCTATGGATTTTTGTTGTGTTAGTCATATTGATGTTATTGAGATCACTCTCAGCCTACACTCTCAGCCTACACTTGTATTTGGTTGTAAGTCTAAGTTTATGATGTCTATAGAGTCCATTTGAAATAGCATGGTGCTAAGTAATGTAATGGTGGGAAGAATGTAAAAGAGAGAAGAGCTATGTTTTTGCTAATGAATGATTTACTTAGTGTATGTCTATGCATGATTGAATGATAATGATAATAGAGTTGCAATGATGTGTCACTTATGTGCTTGATTGAATGTGTTGGTTATGTTATTCCTTATTAAGTGTTAACTGATCTAAAATGAATAACATGAATGAAACTCTCGGTGGATCTTGGTGAAATTGAGTCCTTCATCACCGACACAAGACTATATGGTCTATGTGATCCTCACGAAATATCAGGTGAGACATTATTTATTCTTGGTTGAGGATTGATATGTAGATTCCTTGGGGTTTATGCTGGTCAAATATCGACAAACCCTGGGTATTTAACCCCCCAATGTTATTAAAGACACATGCAACCGTGAAATGAACCAACAAATGGTTCCATTGTCACGACCTGAGGGTTTTGTGTTGAATGATGAAGTTAGCGAATGAGGTGGTATCCATCACAGGAAGTAATTCAATATTGTTTAACTATGACAGAACACTATTTTTCTTAGTGGGAAACTCAAGGTTTGAATGTCAATGTGAAGCAATGGAAGGCTAAACATGTCTACATGGATATGCATGGAGTCTTCTTTGCTGAATTTCCCTGTTTATTGAATGAATTCTTTTAAAGGTGGACTGATATGAATACTGCATTGAGGCCATTAGAACCAATAGCTTGGGAACAAGCCACGATTGAGAGGTTGAAAGAATTAGATAACTAGTGGAATCGAGCCATTGATTTTTGGTTTGATCAGATGAAGCAAGGGTATAGTGTTGAATTTGTTGTAAAATACACCAATTCATTCAACAAGGCTGAAATGAATTTTACATAAGGTCCTAAAAGAATCTCGTTAGAATAAATCCCACTCTAGATAAATATGTTGTTCATTGAGAAGGGGATGATGCACATGGAACTAGACAGGATGGATGAGTAGAATCCCTTAGTGGTAGGGGGTCGATGAAAAGGTGGGAGAAAAGTGAAAGAGGAGATGGATCAATTGAGGCAGATACACAAGTTGTTAGAATGAGGTGAGGAATAATATGGACCCAAAAGAGCATAGGAGAGAAAGAGATGAAAGATACGCAAGAAGAGTTGAGTTAAGAAGGACATTGAAACAAAGAAGAGGAAGGAATATAACAAGGGGCACAAGATGAGGGTTTAGGCCTAGAATAAAGAAAAAGGAGACCATACCAGGAGGAAGTGTATGAGAGTGTGTTGTGCCAAAGCTTAGCATAGATGAGGGACATTGAGAGTAGGGTACCTAGTGGAGGTAGTATTAGTAGTATTAGTAGGGGCATGGTATACGAAGTCCAAACGCCTAGGATATTACATACTGCCACAAATTTGGAGGAATATGAGGAACATAGTAGAGGAATAGAATATTGAGAGGAAGATGGAGTATCCCCTAGTGATTTTGGGAGAAGAGATAGATATAGTGAATGGTCTTGCATGACTACATGTAGGAAGCTCTTTGGGTTACCTCATGAGAAATGGTAGAATAATATGTAGTTACCCCCCCTTGAGCCAGCCCCCCTTACACATTTATAACCAAGAAGAAAGAACAATATATAGTGAGGCGATTGGAGTAGAGACAAGAGTATAAGGAGAAAGAAGAGAAGCAACGAGTGAAGAAGAAGATGAAGTTAGTGTTACTTTTCAACGAAGGGTTTCGATATCAAGATCCCAAATACCCAATAGTTAGGTCATAGGATAGAGTTCAATATTGAGGATGGAGAATCAGGATAGTACCTTGAGTTTACTCATCTTCCATGGAATTGGTAGAGATCATGCAAAGAAAAATTGGTTCAAATGTGAGGAGATATGGTATGTGAAGAGAATCAATGATGAAGCATAGAAGATTGTGCAACTGGACAACACATGTAGGGACAAAGTCATTGTGTATGAAGTACAAGGCCACAATGCCAACAAGACACACAAGGTCCCTAAAAAAATTCAAGAGAGATCTAATTGTGGAATTCTATAAGCCTAAGTCAAAGTCCCATTATATTATGGAGATCAAGGAGATTAAGAAGAAACATGAAGATATTGTGTGGGATTATGACCAACAATTCAAGATTGTTTTGGATAGGATGATGTTCCAAATCTAGGATGTGAAACATTGAGAATGGTTCATTGCAAGGTTACTTACCGATATCCAATTCTCATTAACCTAGTAGAAGGAAACTAGTCAAGCAAAAGCGGTGGAAATTGTAATGTGCTTCAAGTCTATGCTAGGAGGAGGAGAGAAATTTTCAGGATTGGTGCAGGTGTAGTCACAACTAGCCAATATGACAATGCAATTGTAGGACATGACAAAGGAAAAAGTCATTTGTGAGCACGTATGGTGTACCATGTGTCATTTTGAGGGTAATTGCAAGGATGTGTGTCCTGTACTTGGAAACTATGTGGAGACGTGTGCATTGTTTCCATTTCCAGCTAGGCCTCAGACGAAATGGTGTGAACTTTGTAGAGAGTGGGGCCATGTACCACCCTGCTTCCCAACCTTGGAGAAATATCAAAAGACACATCATTCTTAGTTCAGTGAATTATGCAAGTCCATGGGACATGACATGAACAACTACTAGTCACTCCAACTGATGCAAGATCATACCCATGATGTATTTCGGGTGCAAGAGGAACAAAAGAGTGCTGACTGTGGTGTTTTTGAGAGAGGTGGATATTTGAGAGGTTCCCAAGGAATATATGGACGGGGCTATGGATGAGGATATGGGGGAGGAGGAGGTAGACCCCCCACATGTTTTAAATGTGGATATATTGGCCATGTTTCAAGGTTTTGGACCAAACTACGTGCTCTTTGTGGGTATTGTTACAACCTAGATCACATTATAGAGGTTTTTCCCGACTTATTGAAGAAGTGGGAAAATAATAAGACATACTGCAGCATGGTGATTGTAGAGCTAGCTGGAAATAAGAAAAGGATAGTGAGGTGGAAGTCAAGGTGATAACCCGAGGTGGATAAAACACATCAATGGACTTCGAGCATGGTGAAATATTGGGTCAGAGGCCGGAGGGGAGGATCATAAGGAAAGCAGTGCACCCCCCTCCTAATTTTGATGTTCTTCAGCAGAAGTAGTGTTTGTGTGACGCGCAAAGGGCCATTGCAAAAGAGAGAATAAGAGAGGATATACAACGAGCAATGCAAAGGTCACTTGAAGAGGTTTAGATTCCTGAAGAAGTTCAGCAAGAAACAAAAAGGTTGCTAGAAGAGCCTCACAGTCGTGAAGAATTGCAGTGTACCACACAAAGGTCATTTGAGGAAGCTAGGATGCACAAAGAAATGCATCACATGAGGCAGTTCATTAGAATAAGCGTCTAGAAAAGAGGAGTTGCGACACACCAAACAAAGCGCAATTGAGGAACATCGCCATGAGGAGTTGAAGTGCATGATGTGTGAATAATCACTTCACAACTTGGGTCATGAAATAAAGACTAAATATCAAGTAAGTGACTTATTATGTTATTGTTTGAGATTGTTAAATTATCCTGATGTTGTGAAAAATTTAACACAGATGTTAGCAAACTACATAGGGGAGACATGATAGATTGGGTGATATCAACCCTCCTACCAGAAAGGGATATGTTATGTCCCAAGGGGGGCATATATATGGCTACATGTATATGCTATGACCCCAAGGGAGCACATATATGGGCCTAAATGTACATGTAATGTTTAAATACATATGTAATAGGGTTGG
>JZKD02S1147507.1:180766-220359 GCA_000966675.3 Picea glauca | reverse complement strand
CTATTAGGTCTTCTTACATCCGTCTTATTCTATTTTATTGAAAGGTCTTATTAATATTGACCTTTATTACATCCGAATACATTAATCTACCTATGTGCGGGTTAGGACCTTAACACTCTTCATCACTGTAGCCAAATTCCTTAAGTGTTCTGCCACTGATTTACTGAAAATCAGTATGTCATCCAAATACACAATGACAAATTTTCCGATGAACTCCCTCAGGACTTCGTTCATCAACCTCATGAAAGTACTCGGTGCATTTGTTAAGCCAAATGTCATAACAAGCCATTCATACAACCCTTTGTTTTTTTTGAATGTTTTCTTCCATTCATCAGCTTCTCTCATGCAAATCTGGTGATATCTGCTTTTTAAATCAATATTTGAAAAGAATTTTGCTCCACTCAAGCAATCCATCAGATCATCCATCCTCGGAAATGGAAATCTGTACCTGATGGTTATCTTGTTGATCAACCTCGAGTCATTACACATCCTCCAGCCTCCGTCTTTCTTTGGACTGAGTACTGTTCGAACAACACATGGACTCAAGATTTCCCTGACCAAACCTTTCTCCAACAAATCCTGGACTTGTCATTTGACCTCCTCATTCTCTTGTGGTGTCAATCTATATGGGGCTTTGTTTGGTAAACTGGCTCTTTGTATGAGATCAATATGATGACTCACACTTCTAATCGGTGGCAATGAACGAGGTAATTCATCTACTACTATATCAGCGAACTCTTCCAGCAGTTCCTGAATCTCTTCTGGTAAATCATCTACTCTTGTGCCGGTCAAAACAATCCTTGGTTTCCTGACCACAAAGAATTGTGGTTCTTCTTTCTTCTTTACCTATGTAATAAGTTCCTTCCCACTCATGAGAAGTACAGTGTTGCTTACTTCAAGCTTCACTTCCTTATCCTTGATTGGAAGCAACATGTGAGTCCTCCCATTCTTCTCTAAGGTGTATGTGTTCATTCTCCCATCATGAATCACATTCCTGTCATATTTCCATGGTATACCCAGCAATAGATGACAAACATCCATGGGAATAACATCACATAATATGTTATCATTATATCCCCCTATCTTAAATTCAACTAAACACTATTTAGTGACAGTTACTTGATGTCCTTTTTGCAACCACGAAATTCTGTATGGGCTTGGATGATCAATCATCTCCAACTCCAGCTTTTCTACCATCTCGGTTGAAACGAGATTATCACTGCTTCCACTATCTACAATGACCTTGCATACCATGTCCTTGGTCTTGCAAGTAGTCCAGAAAAGTCTGTTTCTTTGGACTGAACTCTCCACCTCCTTCTCTGATGTCAAAAGATCTTTTCGCATCATCAGCGATCTTCCGCCTTCAGCATCTTCTGCCTCAACATCCTGCCTCTGTGCTTCGGCGATGTGAGTTTCTCCTTCTTCTTTCTTTTTATCTGAACACTCATAAGACTTGTGCCCATTCTTTCCACATGTGAAGCATGTTATTACTCCACCTCTTCCTCTTCCTCTACCTCTGGTACGAGGAAAAGTATTATTGTCAGCATAATCTCCTCTCTCCTCAGTATGTTGCCCTCTCTGTTCAGAATATTTCCCTCTCTGTGAGGTTCCACCTCTCTTAGTTCGAGTCTGAGGTTTCTTCCAGTCCTCCCTGGGCTTCTGGTTTCTATCCTGGGCAACTGATTTGCCTCTGGGCTGACTTCTGCCTTGGCCTCTTTGACTCTGTTTCCGGCTCAGCTTCTCTTCAGCTTTTAGAGCCAATTGATAAGCATCTTCCACCGTTCGGACGGTTAACATGCTCATCTCATCTTGGATGTTGTATCTCAGGCCATTCATGTATTTGGAAAAATTTTCATCATTGCTTTCCTGATGACTTGCCCTGATGTTCAGCTTATAGAATTATTCAATATATTCTTTTACTGACATCATCTTATGTCTCAGGTTCTGCATTCTCCTGAACAGAGTGATCTGGTAATCTCTGGGGATGAATTTCGATTTCATCTTTGTGATCATCCTGTCCCAGCTTTTGATCTTCTGCTTTCCCTTGCAGCGCCTGTCAGCTTGTAGTTCATCCCACCACAATGCTGCATGTCCCTTCAATCTCGTGACAACAAGCTTGACCTTCTTGTCCTCTTTGACATCTTCGTAGTCAAAGTGTGTGTCTAGAGCTATAATCCAGTCTAGAATCTCCTCTGCATCCAAGTTTCCCTCGTAAACTGGAATGTCCATCTTCGCTCTTTCACCCATCCTTGCAATAGCTTTAATCAAACGTTCATTTGTTGCATCTTCGGCTGCAACTTCCTCTTCATGTTCAACCTCAATTTCACTTTCAGAATCACTGAGATCCCCAACACTGACTATACACCTCTGTGTTGTTTCCATGTCTTCAAGTCTATCTCATAGATCACGCACCTCTCTCTCCATGGCTGGATCAGTCATTTGCCTACCTCTTCTCCTCGACATTTCCCTATCCTCTGGATCAGGTGATTGTCTATCTCTTCTCCTCAGCGGCATGATAAATTCTCTTTTTCTCTGCTACAGAAAGAAAAGAATCTTTCTGCGCTCTGATACCACAAATGATGATGCATGCTCCCTCCACAACCCGCAGGTTCGAAGGTCCACGTCAACACAGGATCTTTCTCCCTTCGCTGGCCCGAAGAACTCTAAAACGTTCTTCTATTTTCCTTTCGAAAAATCTGCACCCACAACAAATTCTCATGGGATCCCCTCTTTTCACTTAGGAGATCGGACTTCGCACCTTCACGAATCCATTGGTCAAGCACTTTGTCTCCAAATCTCCAAGATCCGAAAGGTAGTCAATGCTGACCCTTCCTCTTTCCTTTTCGAGACTTTCCCTATCGCGATTTCGGTGATCACTATGTCGAGCAACTCACCTCCTCGACTCCCAAATATCGATATGCTGAAAATATAAGGCGCTCGCAAGATTTTACCTTTCAACAGTCCTTCACTCCATCAAAACTTTGGACTTCGCAATATCGTGAATCCTGATGCAAAAGTTTCCGAACTTCCCTCCACGAAATCCCAAAATGGTCAACGGACTTTGACTCCGCTACGAAAATCTGCCACCTGTCCACCTCGTCGACTACTCTAGTCCCACACCGTCCTCTTAGCCTTTGGGACTTCGCGTTTCATGATATCGCGATTCCCATTGCAAAGTTTACGAAAGTTCCACCCACGAAATCCCGAAATAGGGACTCACTTGTGAATCCAACGACCCTTGTGGCTTGGATATGCGGTCCTACTCCTCCTGAGCTTAGAACCTTCAAGAATACTTTTCGTATCTCCCCTGCTCTTCCATGAGATCTAACGGCTCACAGAACTTCGCAAATCCTCCTTAGAAAATTCCGACCGTCCGTTCCCCCTTGACAATTTATGCGGATGAATTAAGCGTTCCTCCACAAACTTGTCCACCTGCGATGCAAACTTACGATGCCTCCTTATTACTTCCAGTCACAACTTCCCTACACTGTCCTTCAATGGTTTTTCGAAGGCCTTATCCTTCCTGAGATTTTCCACGCTTTCAAGTACTTAAGAAAAAAACCTTTGCACGCACTCCTTGCGGCAAACTTTCAAACACCTTCAAGGGTTTGAATTTCCTTCAACTCTGCGCACTCTTGCAGCAACATTCTCTAAATGTTTTTCTCAAGTCCGCAACTCTAAGACTTCCCTCAGCCTGCGCACTCCTTTCACGGCTTTTGTATCCCAAATGCACTTCTGGGTGAATGAGGACAAAAGTTATCCTATCTGAATCCTTTGTCAACACACTTCTTGCGGACAACTTTAGCTGCACTCCTTGTAGGAACTCTTTCTCAGATAGAGAAACAATTGAAACTCATTCCTACTTCCTCTCAGACTTAAAACTCAAAACATGAAATCATATACACAGCATATAAAGAAAATGTATAATAGGAAGTAAACATTCATGAGCATATCAATCAACAGACATACACAGAGAACAAACATGACGCCATGAATTTGAATCAAGATTTTTCTATTAATTCAAATATCTGTACATGGGTGTTCTTACACAACTCTCTGCTTTTCTTCTATTCTCTTCCTTATCTAACTGTTACAATGATACAAGTGAGGGTGTCTATATCCTGTTTCCCTCTTTCCTTCTAAAACTGTCTAATCTACACATAAATTCCTATCTACTTGCATTAACTATCATAAATGCCTCCATCTACTAAGAACGAGAGTGAATCGCTCAAGGTCCGTTACATTATACAAGTGTGCCTTCATTTAATTATCACATTTAAGGTTGATGCATTAACTTCAAGGGAAAATTCAAAATGTGCGCTGGGCTTGTCCAGCTATCCCGTGTCTCTGCATTGGCTCGCTTGATGTTGGTGATGCTTTTGCATCATGCAGGTTTTAGGACAATGACCAAATAACCTCCTCAATATGGAAACATCAAGATGTGGCACATACAAGAACGCTTCATGATAAATGATCCACAGAGGACGTAGGATAAGGTGGAAGAGTTGACAAAGTTTTAATGCAAACATGTACCATATGACAAGTTTAGACCTCATAAAATTTAAAACACCCAAATGAATTCCTCTAGACTGAGCTATCATGTCAAAGGATAGGTGTAATGTGAATGGTTGGCTTACAATGATAAGTATTTTCCACATATGTTGTTTAATAATTAATAAATCCTACTTATTGAAACTCAAGTTTATATGTGAAGAGTTACCATAAGACAACATTAAGAAGCATATGGTATAAATTAAATTAAATACTATAAGTATAATAACATGGTAGCACTAATTGTAAACCTATAGGCATAGGAGAAGGGATATAGCTAGAAACAAATTCATCAAACATATATATAGAGATCGCCACTTAAGTAATAACCTATATTTTATAGGTTATCAAATATTGGTCTTAAGAAATGAGACTTAGGATAACTTATATAAATATGACATATAAGGGTGAACGATAATGGGTGACTATGGAAAAATTAAATTAATAACCATAATACTTTATAACAAGCTATGTTAAGGTGATAAAGGTATTACCATAAAGGTATGTAGTCCCTGTGAGTTTATCGTCATAATCAAAATGTTGAAAGGATAATGAAATTTTTGTTGGGTATGTGTTATATTCTTTTCATTGCTAGCTTTAGGTTTTTCTACATTGCATCAGGTGTGCAAGGGTTTGGGGGAAGTGCCCTAGAAAAAAAAAATTCCCTCGAGAAACGTGTTGCATTTTTTCCTAGTTTTGCATGTCACCTCAATTTTTCGTGTCCATTGTTGGGTGGTTTTTCGAAACATGGTTTTTGCCAATGGTTTTCTACTTCCAATTAAGGAATTAGGATTGTTGACTAATCCATGTCATTGGGTTAGGGTTTTGGATTCCCCTAGATCCTATATGTATATTGTATTGTAAACAATATAACACTATGAATGAATATAGAATATGTTGGTTTTCCTGGTTAGATTTTCAAGGGAAAAATCTCTGTGTAATGTGTGTATTTTCCATTATATATTTTCTGTTATTTTTATTGAAAATATATTTGCAGTAAAATATTGTACAAGGTTAAAATCTACATTTGGTATCAGAGATTTTTTGGCTTCAGGGGGACGCCTTTGTGGTTAAGGGTTTGGCTCGGGACTTTGATAAGACTTGTTACAATGGGATATCTGTGGTATTGATTTTTCAGGTGAAAATAAATTGCGAGCAGTTTGAAAATGGAGATCGAGAAGTTTAATGGAAAAAGTTTTGATCTGTGGAAGCTCAAGATGGAAGATATGTTGATGGAAAAATATTAGTGGATCATGGAAGGATCCAGGTACTGCACCTATAGGAACTTCAGTAGATGACTGAAAAAATTTGGATCGAAAAGAGAAGAGCACAATCTAATCGTGTCTCTCAGATTCAGTATTACTAAATGTGTCAGAGGAAGCTACAACCAAAGATTTATGGGTTAAGTTAGGGAAGTTGTATCAATCTAAGTCCCTATTAAATAAACTTTTCCTGAGAAGGAAGTTGTATAACATGAGGATGAGAGATGTTGTCTTGGTGGCAGAGAATTTGAACGCCTTCAATACTATGGTAAGTCGGTTAGTATCTATTGAGGTTAAAATTTCAGATGAAGATAAGTGTATCAATTTATTGTTCTCTTTACCAGACTCGTGGGATATTCTATTTGTGGCCATAGGTAGTAATACAACTTCCTTAAAGTTTCATTAAGTGGTTTCATCCTTTTTGTCGCAGGAGATGAGACGAATGAACATGGAAGGACATAACACAGACACATTATTTGCAACAAGACGCTCCCATAAAATAAATAGATCTAATTCCTCAAGTGGGATATCTAAGTCTAAGGGTAGATATAAATCTTTCGAAGAGTTTGTAAATGTATGTTGGAGATGTGGAAAAGAAGGGCACTACAAGAAGCAATTTATATCCAAAATTGAGAAAAAGAAGGGATCTGAAGTAGCACCTTCTACAGAAGAATGGACCCCCAAGGAAGAAGGAGGGGATGTGTACTTGGCTTCTTCAAGAACACATGCAGATAATGAGGCATGGTTGGTTGAATCAGGTGCATCCTTTCATATGACTCCCCATAGGGAGAGGTTCTATTAATATGAAACGTATGATGGAGGTAATGTTTTCCTAGCTGATGATTAAAAAAATAGAATCATAGGATGAGGAAAATTCAAGTTGAGGCTCATATTTGGAAGGATTATAACACTACCTAGTTTTCTTCACATCCCAGGTTTGGCCATAAATTTGGTTTTTGTAAGAAAAATGGACAATGCAGGGACAAAAACAATATTTAAAAAGGAAACATGCAGAATGGTTCCAAGAGCAATGGTGTTGTTGAAGGGAGTTTAGTTTGGAACCATGTATAAGCTGCAAGGAATAACTATTAGTGATGGGTGTAATAGTTCCATTGTTCCTGATATCAAATTTGAAGAATAAAGAACTCCTACAGTCTCTAGAGAAAAGGTTATGTTGTGGCATCAAAGACTGGGGCATATCAGAGAGAAGGGTCTTCAACTACTACACAATAAAGGTATGTCTAACTTCTCTTTGGATTTTGATTTATGTGAACATTATGTATATGGGACGCTGAATCGTGTAATATTACCCTCTAGTGCAACGAGCAAAAAAGGAATTTTACATCTAGTTCACAATGATGATTTTGTACCTACGTCGGTTCCATCATTAGGAAAATATGTGTACTATGTCTCATTTATAGATGACTTATCGAGGAATACTTGGATATATTTCCTCAGGAAAAAATATGAAGTCGTTGACAAGTTCAAAGAGTTTAAGGATCTTATTGAGAATCAAACAGAGAAAAGAATTGTGTTGAGGATAGATAATGGCAGAGAGTTATACGGGAATGAATTTGAAGAATTTTGTAAGAAGTGTAGTATATCAAGGTAGAAGAATACTCCATATACACCTCAACAGAATGGAGTTTCAGAAAGGATGAACATGATACTGATGGAAAAAAAAAGGTGCATGCTTAGTGGTGTCAGGTTAGGGAAATAATTTTGGGAGAGGTAGTGGGCACTACATGTTACCTAGTCAACAGATCACCCTCATCAGCGCTCGATGAAAATACTCCACAAGAGGTATGGACTGGTAAGAAACCTTCTCTCACACATATCAAGGTATTTGGTTGTTAAGCCTATGTTCATGTTTCAAAGGAAAACATGAGTAAGCTAGATAAGAAGGTTGAAAAGTGTTTCTTTATTGGGTATAAAGATGGTCTTAAAGGTTATAATCTTTGGAACCCATAAATTAAGAAGGTTGTTTATAGATGATAAGTGGTATTTAGAGAAATGAAGGATGTTGTTAAAGAGGAATTCCTACCAAGTAAGGAAGAACCAGAGAAAGTAGAGTTTTATTTAAAGGATGATGAATCAGTCTCTACAGAAGAATGAGAATCAGAAGAAGAAGATCCTCATACTCCAGTTTTGAGGAGATCGGTTCGAGAAAGAAGGCTACCAAAAAGGCATACTCCATCTAATTTCTGTTCAAATTTATCTTTGTCTATTAATGATGATGATCCTAGAACTATTAGGGAAGCAGTGGATTCAGAGGATGGAAATGTCTGAAAAAATGCCATGGATGAATAAATGACAACCTTGGATAAGAATGATGCTTGGGATCTAATGGAGTTATCTACTGGAAGAAATACCATTGGAAGAAAATGGGTATTTAAAAATAAGATGAATTCAGAAGGAAAAGTGGAGAAATACAAAGCTCTATTAGTAGCAAAGGGTTATTCCCAGGTTGAGGGAATTGATTTTGGTGATATTTTTCCCAAGTTAACTTCTATAAGATTTTTTTTATTTGTTGCTCTTGCATTTGATTTTGAAGTAGAACAGATGGATGTGAAGACAACATTCCTACATGGAGATCTGGAAGAATAAATATATATGAAGAAACCATAAGGATTTGTTTTGAAGGTAAAGAAGGAGATGGTATGCAAGCTGAAATAGTCCCTGTATGGTTTAAAAAAATCACCAAGGATGTGGTATCAAAAATTTGATACTTATATGATTGGACTTGGATTCACAAGAAACAAAGAGGATCAATGTGTGTATTTTAAATTAATTGGTGATCATTTTTCTATTTGGTCTTGTATGTGGATGACATGTTGTTGATAGGAAACAACAAGGAGATTATCCAAGATGTGAAAACTCAGTTGCCCTCTAAATTTGACATGAAGGATATTGGTGCTTCAAATTTCATTTTGGGCATGGAACTTTAAAGAGATAGGAAAAAGAGGAAACTCTGGTTAAATCAAAGAAAATATGTCAAGGCAATATTGCAGAGGTTTAATATGAAGGAATGTAAACCGGTCAATGTCCCTATTCATGTTGGTGTAAAGTTATATGCGAATCAATGCCCCAAGACACGGGAAGAGGAGGAGGATATGTCTCGTGTTTCATATGCGAGTGCAGTTGGTAGTTTGGTGTATGAAATGTTCTGTACTAGACTGGATATTTCACATGCAATGGGCGTTTTGAGCATGTATATGTCAAAACCAGAGAAGGAGCATTAGACAACAGTAAAAAGGGTTTTTAGGTATTTGTGCGGCAGTGCTAGCTATGGATTGTGCTACAAGGAATACCAGGATTGGACAAAGTGTTGGAAATACATGGCTTCGTGTATGCATATTGGGTTGGAGATCTGGTCCCTAGATCATAGTAGATATACAAGCGAGTATGTGTTTAACCTGTTTGGAGGAGCAATCAGTTGGATGAGAAAAAGACAGGTTGTAATGGCACTTTCAACTACATAAGATGAATACATGGTAGACACTCATGCAAGAAAGGAAGCAATATGGTTACAAAGATTTTGATCAAGTATTGGGTTGGTAGAGAAAGTTGTAAGGATAGATTGTGACAGTCAGAGTGCAGTTTTTCTGGCGAAGAACCTGACTTATCATTCAAAGAAAAAGCATATTGATATTCAATATCATTTTTTGAGAGGCATGGTTGAAGAAGAGAAAATGTTTTGGATTAAGGTGGACACTTTGAATAATGTTGTAGATTCATTAACAAAATATATGAGCAGTGATAAGTACTCTTGGTGTAGAGGATCCATGGGAATTGTTGCCTTGGATTGTTGACCATGTAACCCTATAACCCCATGTATGCAAAGAAAACAACAAGCGGGAGAATGTTGGGTATGTGTTATATTCTTTGCACGACTAGATTTGGTGTTTTCTATGTTGCATTGTGCGTGTAGGGGGGTTTGAGGGGGGCGATGTACCACCTGCTTGGGGGTTTGGGGATCGCATTTTTGCCTCATTTTTCATGTCACCTTGATTTTCATGTCCATTATTGAGCGGTTTTTTGCAATGTTTTTCTATTTCCGGTTAAGGAATTAGGGTTGTTGACTAATCCATGTCATTGGGTAGGGTTATGGATGCCACTAGCTCCTATATGTATATTGTATTGTAAACAATGTAAAACTATGAATGAATATCGAATAAGTTGGTTTTCCCGGTTTTGGTTTCTAGGGGAAAATATCTGTGTAATGTGTGTAGTTTCCATTGTATCTTTTTTGTTATTTTTATTGAAAATCTATTTGCAATAAAATATTGTACAAGGTTAAAATCTACAATTGTTCATATCATAAGGGAACAAGGAAAGTTATAAGATAGGAATAAAAGTAAATGTGACAATAATAATGACAAAGAACCATTAAATAATATATATATGAATCTTTACTAGAATTTAAGGTCTGTGACAAAAGGACTATTGAGGATATCTTATCCTTATAGAAAGGTGAGGTCAAGAAACATTGGGTCCATAAGTCTTCGATATGTGCACAAGAAAAATATGCCCAAATTTGTTATCAAAGGAAATTTATGAGTCATTTAAGATATCATCATAGGAAAGAATAAAGTTCATTCATGAATTAAAAAAAATGTGCATGTTTTAACAAATCGGTATTGGCCTACATCCTCATTCATATGTTGCCACAAAGACTCCATAAGGCTTAGTTATGTTTTTTTTGTATAGCTATCATAACCCTCTATTACTTAATTAATGGAAATAAATCATTGTTGGTTATAAATTATCTTAGTATTGATCCTCTCTTCTGTGATAAACCTTCTTGGAAAGTGTCCTGCGTCACTGAATATTTCCTTAAAATATTGTGTAAAATTGATTCTCTAAAAAGACTTCCCTTGAAATCAAATTAAACTTTGGGCCCAAAAATGAATATATGATTTTTCCCCTTCTAATGTGTCCATGGATATGATTATCCCTTTTTATGGAAATGATAAGAATGAATATGAAGGGTGGTACAATCCAAAATAAAATATTGTGACTGTAGGATGGTTTAACTTCTACAAGGCTGCCCTAGAATTAAAATTTGTAGCCAATATCAGTCTTGATTCCTTTCAGCATATGCAACATTAGTTTCTTTTGATATGGTTCCAAATACACATCATTTGTGGGTCCTAATTTATCTCTTGTGCCAATCCAAGCCTTCACGAAGGATACTCAAATATCCACTTCATGTGCATGAGGAAATGCAAAGTATAGAGTGTGGGGGAGATAGAGATGTTAGGCATCCATCCAATATTTGTAGGAGTAGTACTCATATCGACACTCTCTTAGAAAATCACAAATTCAATGTTTGATTTAAATTCGAAAGGTTTGATGATTTTCATATGTCTCTCATAATTCCTTATCATGCAAAATTCTCAGATCTTAGGGGTTCATATCAGCATCAAACTTTCTTCAGCATACTTGTTTTCCCAAGCATCGAAGCATTTGAGGAAAGTTCCACAAGATCATAACTTACTGAAGGTGTTTTAGAGTAATTATTATGTTTTTAGACTTTTTCTAGTTGTCGAAACTCCCCTATAAAAGTGTTTTAGCTACAAAACCTCTAGTAGACTATCTTCAGGGATGATCTTTGCGTGAAATTTGCAAGCATAAGAAGTTGAATTAGAAATTATGAGATATGGCTTTGAATATAATATGATAAATTGAGTAGTATGTAGGTGGACCTTTTAGAAAATGCATGATAAGGGATGCACATGCATGTTTTAAAACCGATTTGATAAAAAATACCATAAATTTTGTAAATAGTTACAACTGTATTTTTGTAGTGTATTTGTATTTTTTTATGGTTGCATGCATCCCAAGACTAGATCATGGCTTGGAGATGGTTTTAAATTAGCACTAGATGCTCATTCACCTATCAACCTAGGTTGAGAGTCCTCTAGGTCATAGTAGGAGCTTATTCAAAGTTGTGGTCAACGCTTGAACAAATGACATAATGTGCAAGCTAGATCAATGCCAAATTAGCCATGAGATCATGTTTTCTTCTATAGTTCCTACTTCAACATGCATTTTTTTCAATACCACTACAAGCTATTAGAAAGGTAAAACTTGAAGGATGAAACTAAAATATGGATATTTTATTAGCAACGAATTCAAACTATTTTAAGTAGTAGCAACACTCTTCATATCATTTGTAACAAATAGTAGTAGTCTTCAAATAATAACCATATTTGTATCAACATTAGAAGTCAAAGAATAGTAAAAGATTCCGTCCAACAGCATCAACATCAGTCCTAGTACTTCTTCAAACATCAATTGATTTCTTTTCAGCCATCAACAAAGTATATCCAACTTTTTGTAGCAGACTATCATGGGAATATTTGGTTTCACTATATTCGTATGTTCAACAACAATCATTTATCCTATGCAACGAGAGTACAACTCCACTCCTTCAACATACTCTTTTGGATGAACCATTCAAGTATATGGTAATCATAGTATGAGTTATTTTCAATTTATATTCAAAATACTTTCCAACACTTCTAGCTTGAGTTTTTCCTCAACCATCAATAGTTCAAGATTCTTGTAGTAGTATGTCAAGGAAATAAACATAGAAAATGTAGAAATAAAAGTACAACAACACCAGTCAAATCATAACCCATTTCTTCCATCTAGCATGATCAAATGAAACATCCAAAAGGTATTATCTTTATCTCCAAACATCATATGATCCATCATTTAACATTTTCCTTTCACATCAACATACATCAGGTGAGCTAGAGTTCAATAGTTGGCTCTCAAACCATCATCCATCTATAGGAGGTAAAGTTAGGGTGAGTGAAGACTATATGTAAACCTTGTAATTTGGGTAGCAGTCATCTATTCCAATATTTGTTGCATGAGGACATGCATTGATTTGATTTTGGGGGAGATATTCGACCTCATAAATAACGCATTTTACAATGCCATTTAGTCATTTTTCACTTACTTTACCCTTTCATCCTCATTCCTTTCATCACTCATATTTCTTCATTTGTCCATTTCTACTCTATATGATCTTCACGTGGCATATCTACACTAAAATGGTCAATTTACCATGATTTTATGATTACTTAGGGTGGATATTGTGGTTTCCTAACTTACTTGTGAAGCTAAGCAGTTGTTGGTAGTTATAGTAGTCAATTTTTCCATGTCATTTATGAATAGATGAATAGGAATATAGAAAATATGGAAAATGGGTTTTGTGCATAATAGGGTCATTTAAGCGAATTGAAAGTAAAATTTTCAAAAAGTGCAAAAAAAGGGACATATGGTTGAGATTTCCAAAACTGGTCATTATGACAATTTCCAATGATTCTGATAAGTAATTGGTTTAACCAAGTTGCATCCTATATCAATGAATTTGGGCACATGGATCTCTTGGGGAATGATGTTATTATTCTCTTCAAACCATATTATATCAAATCCAAGATTCAGTGGTGGATAGATCTACATGTTTAAGATCTAGTATTGTTCGGTTATGAGATCCACGTATATAGGATCTGGGTTCATCTTGTTGTAACTCCTTTTTATTTTGTGAAGGAAAAGTTATATGTATAAATATGAGATAATATTAGTAAATTGGAATATAGAGGAGAATAAAGGAGAGAAGGGAGTTACATATTGGGAAATGAATTCAAGATCATTGTAATCATTGCAATCTTTTGATGCTAGAATAAATAGCTTATTGTTGTAAATCAAGAGTTCTCTGTTATAGTCTTTCTTGGAAGTATATGCCAAGAAAGGTAGGACCCATGTCTATGGAATAAACTTCCCAAATAGATTTTTTTTGTTTTGTGATACTATTTTAGTAGGTTCTCATTTCATTTCCTGTTCATTTCTTTATGATCTTTCATTTATGCAAGTGTGGTTTCCCTAAAGAGTTAGGAATTGAAGGATGAGTTTCTTTAGTGATGATAGTACTAGTTCATGCTCGTGATGTCAACCAAAGGAATGTGGTTGGTGATCAAAAAACCTATTTATGATCTTTCTTATCAACTATTGTATTCTAAGGTAAAGTACGAGAAGTTACTGACACATCCTTACACAAAGAAACACACATCACAACATCAAATATAGAAGCACATAGAAACACAAGTAGACATACAGAAGAACTGGGAAAACCATCAATGCATTTTATTAAATAGCAAAACAACTTCTTTCTTTCCATTAAATAACCACACATATATATGTATGATATACAATTATCATTCTGTTACATTTCTTAATTGCTCAGTCGGTCAACTCTAACTGTCTATTCGACCAACTTCCCTAACCAACTTCTACAGTCGACTTGGATAGTCAACTGGAGGGTCTAGTTGGCAAAGCCAACTAGACCCTACAACATATCCCCCCATATTAATTCCTTGCTCATCCTGAGAAGGGGGGAGTATGGATATTAGATTGAAAAGTTTGAAAATCTCTACTTACACCCTCAAAAAGGTTTTCACCAATAGGTGATATCATGTTTGAAAATATTACAATATGAGAATGAGAAAGAATAAATATCAGAAGAAGGAGAATGTTGATGTCGAGAAGTGCTCGAATAAATTTTATTGAATGTCACCTTCTTGTTCATGGATTTCTTTCTGGCCACACTATCTTCTCATGTGTTCCTTTAGGAATTTCCCACTCATGCATTTTTACATTTGGTGGAAAAGGTGGTGTTTTGACTTGTACAAGTGATTTTTCTTATCCTTCAATGACTACCTATGGGGTTCTTAAATGATGGTTGGAGGTCATAATTTTTGAATCAAATGGCATGGGATTGAAAAACTAGAAATTTTGTCTATAAGTCGATATGGCCTCCAATTGTTCTGCATGATGATGAGACAATCCTCCAAATGTTTTCTGATAGATGCTCATAGTTATTTGTTGCAAGTGGTTTGAAAAAATCGTGCATTTTCTAATCGAATATTTCACCTCTATCCCCATTGATTTTAGTTTCACCGAAAAATCTAGATTTTCAGTCAAGGGGGATTCTTGTACATGAATTCAATTTGGGTCAAAGTTATATTAATCTTCCTAATTTTTCTTATTGATTTTGTCAAGGTGCTGAATGGATTTCTCTGTTGTTTCTTGAGTTTTGGTTTCCTCTCTCAACCACTCTTTCTCTTTTTTTGACAGTTATGATTCCACCTCTTTTTCTTTTGCAATGTGGGTTGATATGGCCACTTTACATTTTGTGTCGGAAGTGAGTCTTCTTTTGTTTCTTAGATCAACAATTATTGCTCTTTGTTGTTTGAGATTGTTGTAGGTTAAGGAGAAATATGAAGGCTAGTTACTAAGTACTGTATTGAGGATTGTTTCATATGACTTAGCCAGTTCTAATCGTTGTTGTACTTCCTTGAATTTTCCATGTTCCGACTACATAACCATTGTTTTTTTCTTAACCAATCCAAATTGATTACTTCTTAGTGTTATGTTGTGTAGCTTCTTAAGTGTTTTTATTTTCATGCCTTAGGTGCTAGAATTCCAACTGATTGTTACCACCTGTGGTTATGACTACTTTGACCAAATTTTTTATTGCTTCTAGGGGGTCAAATCCTTTTGTCAGGTGTTCAATGCCTAGTTTCTCTTTGGCTATTAGTGTGTAGTCGTTCAATATGTGTTTCTCCTTATTTATTCTTGTTGTGACTCGAGCACCATCCTTAAGGGAACTCTTTTATTCATTCATTGCTTCTTTGTTCACTTCACTATATAATTCAAGCATATGTTCATATGATGCTAATACTAGGTCGAATATTGTTTTTGCAGGTGGTTGTGTCGACCCAGCTGGCTTGAAGGTTGTGAAAGCAATTTCTTTCATCATACTATCGTTCATGTGTATTATCTTCTTCTTTTTCTTCCCTACCTTTTTCACATTTTGTTTTTCAGATTTCTTTCTTGACATGTTTTCTTGTTCCTTGTTAGTGCCATTACCTTTGTTTGGATCATTTATTATTGTATTTTATTTGTTGTTCTCCCCTTCTTCTGGTTGCATGTCATGGTTCTCCTTTCCATCATTGTTTCCTTGACCTTGTGCATTATTTTTCTCTATATTATAAGTATACTATGTAGGGTCTCACTGGCCTTTGTAATGGATTTATGAAGGAGGATTTTTTGGTGGATTTCTTGTTTTCTTGAGAGATCTCGTTCCAACATTATTATCTTCTTTTTGATATTTTTTCATATGGGCAGTCAACTGTTCAAATTCAGTCTACTGAGATTGTTTTATTTTCCTTGTGTCCTAATTGTATTTTTTGGGAGAGTCTGTGTCACTCAATGGAACTAAGAATGGTTGTACATCAATTGACTTGTGTGCAAGGAGGGTGTGATCTGGCCCCTGGGTGTTTTTACCTATCTCCCTTCTGCATGTTTTGATTTACCTATTGTTGTGACTGGGTCGGGGTAGACCAATTGACTTCCTTTGATGGGCCTGACTCCAGGTTGCATTGAGTTGATTGGATTCAACCTATCTAGTGGGGTTGAATTAACTATGGTGTTCTTTTTGGTGTTTCCATTTTGTAAGTTTTGGTCAATATCTTCCAACCCTGAGTGCAATGCACTACCTTGATTGTTGTTGTTAGGAGGAGGATCCCAAATGGTTGCATCTAATGATTCTTGTTGATACTCTATCCTTGGTTTATTCTAATATCTTTTCATCTCCTTTTATGTTGGTGTTTCCTAAATAATTGAGGTAGCCTTAGGTGGTGGGGATTCTCTTTTAAGTTCAACTCTACATATATTTATTTGTTTCTTATTTGGAATGGTTTTTTTACTAGGGTCAGGTCGACTGGTTTTCAACCGACATGTTCTTTGTTTATGTTAATAATCCATCGTTTGTTTCTTTCATCCCCATGTATCTACATTCTTATCTAGAGAAACTTTGGTTTTCTTTAATGCTTCTTGATTCTTTATGTTAAGGTTTTCCATAGCTTCTTTAAATTGTGTCCCTACACTCGACTTCAGAATTGTATGGGTGATAGATTCGTCCTGTCGAGTTCTGTTAGATAAATTGTTCATGAATGAAACAATTTTTTGTCTTATTAAAGGATCATTAAAGTTGAGAGCAGTGTCTGAATGGACATCTCTTTTCATATGATGTTTAAATCCTCTGGGAATACGTTGAATTCGACAGTGTATTTACCTTTGATGACTTTTTCATGTTGTTTTCTCTTATTCAGAGTGTGTTTTGCTGGAATGTTTCCTTCCATGTATAAATTTGAGACAAATGGAATTGTATAAAGTGTCACTTCTCTTTCTTCTTCATGTTGTCTGTCGATCAAGGGTATTATAATAGTTTAGTCATCGCTCAATACCTTTGTTGGGATTGGGGTTTCAAACCCCAGTCATCTGTCAAGATCTTGAAATATTGGAGCTTCGTCGACTGGCATTCTAGTTATTTCAATGTTGGTCCCTCGTTAAATCCATGCCAGAGTTTGGTGTAGTCAATATTTAGCTTGATATGGGTATTTGGTGGTAAATCCCGTTGGAAATTTTTCTCTACTTTCCACTTATGGGATAAATTATTTAGATTGTTTACCCAAGTTTTTGACATCACTTCAATCGATGGGCTGCCGGATGAACCGAATGCTCTTGGTGTAGAAATATTATAATTATTCATGGTCGGGATCTATCATAAGGTGAACACAGGTTCTCCAATTGAGATGACTTGTCTCATGGTGAGCCAAATTAGCAGGGATGGAAAATTGATGGCCCAACTGTTTTCTTGATAATCCTTGCAATTGATTTTAAATAGTCCAGCTAAGTCCTCTCCCCAATTGAAATGTTCCCACGACTCAAGGATTTGGCCAATTGGTTCCAATATTGTAAACTTGACATCAAAATCTCAATCTACAACTATGAAGCATAAATAAACTATCACACATGTCCATTTTTCTTTAAGGTTAGTTACTTTGTTAATTAACAGACCCTTTGAAGTTTTTTTTGAGGTTCTTCCTGTGAGGAACTAGATCCAATAATTTGAATTTAGGGTTTTGGGTACAAGAGTACACCCATGTAGGACTCCATTAACCCTGCGAATCATTCCCCCATTGATATTGACTAGAAATTATATCCATAGATGGTCATTGCGGTACCAACTCACAAGGAAATTTGAAACTTCCTCTTTCAAGCCATCAAACATTGCAACTTGAGGTGCACCCAAAAAATGTCGAATTCATGCCTTCTTGAGGAAATTTGTTTCCTCCTTCCATGCAACAAATTTCTTTCCCCATGTAGTGAAATTATACCAATTTTGTGAACAATCGATTTCTTCAATACTATCCCCTCGAATGTTTTGCATGCATGCTTCTAGGTCAGTTTCACCCACTCTATCGATTTTAGATTTTGTCCTTGGATCCACCACAGAATATGTTACTTGTCCTCTCATTCTTGGCATGTCCATAATTTCCTATTGGTCGATTTGCGAGTTCTAAAACTTTGGAGTGAGATGGACAACTTCAATTTATGTACTTTGATTATTCAAGAACTCAGATGTGAATAACAATGAGATGAAGTCATATCCCTCATCCATATTTATAGGTGGAATATGGATGGTGAATTTAATTCATCCATCAACGTGATTAATTTGTATGCCTCCATAGTAATTTCAAGAATAATTACTTGTTTATGTGAAGGGACGTCTGTTTCGATGGCGGTGTGGCAGTTGAGCTTTCCTTGTCAAGCATTAATTATATTAATGTACTCCCATGGATCATCGGCTTCGACTAAGTTGATTTATTTTTCTTTGGGTGTATGCCATACATAGTCAAATTTGTTATTTTATTCACTTGGTAATTTAGACGGGTTGGTTCTTCTGGTTGATAGAGGACCTTCGGTCGAACCATCTGACTGAGTCAGTTTCCTTTCTCTTACTGAGGCGATCGATGCTTGGATATTTGAGGAAATGATTTATTTGTTGATTCGATTGAGGATTTCCATGTTCGATTGAAGTATTATTTACATGCTCTCTTTCTTGGTATCTTTCATGCTTTCTTGATCTATAGGATTCACACTTGTTTGATTGATGAGTTTCTTGTTCGACTGGCTGAAGTAATTCTTTTCTAGTCGATTGGTTGGTCTTCTTATTTAGGAGATGACATATATCTTGTCTTGGTACCATGTTTGATATCAATTGTTGTTTTTCTTCTTTGAATGACTTTAGTGATGAACAAGACCTTCGTTATATTCTCGTGTTTGAATATGAAAGGCTTCAATTAATGTTTTTGGTGGTTACAGTTGGTCATATAGCTTGTAATTGTCAAATAGTTTAGTACCTAATTTGACTAACCGACATGTTTATTTCTTTCTTAAATTTTGTTTTTCTTTAATCTTTTGTTTCTTTATTGCTTAAATTTATTTTTCTTTGATTTTATTTTTCCTTTTTCTTTATTTATTCGTTTATCCTCAAATTTGACATAGGCCACCCAGAGGGGTTTTCGACCCATTCCTCCCCTACTAGCGCCCTCGAAGAGGTTTTCACCTACAAGACTTGGGACTGCTATGTATTGTATTTTTTTAAGCAGGACCCATTACATAGTTTTTTGAAGGGGTTCCCTTGAAAGGACTTTAGCTATACTACTCCTATTGGTTGGATTTATTTGACCATATAAGTGTTGGGTATGTGTTATATTATTTGCATGTGTGTGTGGGTGTGTCTGATTCGACAACTACATTTGACAATTCCAACTCCGTTCATGCTTTGTGTCGTGTGCGTCAAGTGCTTTCCTAGGGGGTCCCAAGGGGGGCCAGGTATGCCCCCCCTAGTTACATGAAATGTTCAGGGCAACACCCCCAAAAAAAATTTGGAGGTATTTTCTATTTTAGTGGATTTTTCTATTTTTAGCGGTTTTCTAAATTAATCCCGGATTAAGGGATTAGGGTTTTGGTAGCTACGGAATATCTAAAAAAATTGTATATATTGTATGGTGAATGGTGAAATTAATACAATAAAGAGTTGAAAGGTGTGACACCAAGGAAGGTTGGTTTTCTCTGGGTTAAGGGATTCCAGCGTAAATATATGTGTACTATGTGTATGAGCCATTGATTAATTTATTTTTTCTTAAGAATCTATATGCATTGCTTTACTTCACAGGTTTAAAACTTACAATAAGGACCCAACCATGTGGTTTCTACTTTTCACGATTTTTCCTTTACTCGACTGTCATATAAAAGTACCAAATATATGGAATTCATATCATTCTTTTTAATATGTCAATCATGCTAGGATTTTTTCCGATTATTTTGGGATTCCTGATGTTGTTGTGCAAGAATCCTTTCTTATTCTAATTGATTTAATTGGTAGAAGCATTGTCTTGTGTTAAGCATATGGTCAAATTCCAAGATGAAGGTTATCTTCCATGCGTTAGAAAAGAAGTGTAATGGAATTATAGCTTCTTAACAGTAGAATAAATTAAATGGAATCTATCCAATAGACCTTTTATACATTTTTCTATAGGCCCACAATACTTCTAGAATATTATCATGCGAATCATCTCTGTCAAGTCCACATATTTTTGTTAAGCCCTCATGTAATTTCTTGTTGAATTATTTGACATCTCTGTTGGCCTATGAATGATAAGAAGTCATCTTTCTATGGCCGATCAAGAAATTTTCAAGAAGTAACTCAATTTTTCCATTGATAAAATACATTCCTTGATCATCGATTAAATTTAAAGAACAATCGAATTTGGTTATTATATTTTTGTAGATAAATTTAGAAGTTGTTTCCTTTGTGTAATTTTTTATCGGTTCATTCTCTTCCCATTTAGTTAAGTACTCGATTGTTGTGATGATGTATTTTTTGCTAGATATTTTTCCTCTTTTCGCAAATGAATCGAAAAAATCAATAGCCCAAATTTCAAATAGTAAACTAGGGTTTATTGAATGCAAAGGAATTTCATTTTTCCATAATGGTCGACACATCCTCTGACACTTATCAAATTTCTTTATATTGTCTCAACGGTATTTGTGTAAATTCGACCAAAAGAGACCAGCTTGGAGGATTTTTCTTACTGACGTGTCTACTTGGAAATGACCTCTCGCTGGGCCTACATGCGCTTCATTAATTATGTCCTCATGTTCATGCTCCAGTGCACATCCTTGTATAACATTATCAATGCCTTGTTTGTAGAGATATAAACTCATGAGGGTGAACAATGCTTCTTTTAGTGCTAGGATATTTATTTTGTTTGTCGGGAGATGCAATATACAAGATAAATTATATTATGCATAACATAAATATTTAGCAAGCAGTAATGGAACAATAAGATTATAGCTAGAACAATACCAAAATAAAAATAGAAAGAGCACCTTTATTAATGATAGTAATGTTCACTTGCCTCTTCGAGGGGGAAACCCCCAGCAGAGCAGAGCTATATTAAAATAATCTCCAAGACAAAAATATTCAATACCTCATACTATCATTTATACTAAATCTACCTTCTAAGGAAAATTCTAGAGGAATATATTTCTAGAAGTGAAATATTCTATTAGGTATTATTACATTGACTTATTCGCATTTATTTAATAGGATTTATTAACTAATGTCATCCTTTATTACATAGAAAACATATCCTACTAACTAATGACCCATGAAGAGGGGTTAGGTTCAGATCCTAGCATGCCCTCCCCCTTCAAAAGAAGCCTTGTCCTCAAGGCTGAAGATACCTAAATTGTTGGAGTATGGTCGATGGTTCCCAAGTCATATCCTCTAGTCATGTGTCCTTCCACTTGATCAACACTTCCTTGATAGTTCTAAAACACAATTGATGTTCACGTGTATTGAGAACTGCTTCGGTTTGGAGCCAAAGGGATCCTTATTCATCTAATTCTAGAAGGATGGTTTGGATCCTGCAATTCTTTCCCACCACTTTCTTCAAACAGGAAACTTGGAACATCGAATGGATTTTTGAAGTATATGGAATGGGCCAATTTGTAGGCTACTTACCCAACACGCTTAATTATTTGGTAGGGACCATTAAAATTCAATGCCAACTTGTGATGTCCATGGGATTTGAAAGAGGTTTGTTTGTAAGGTTGGATCCTTAGAAACACCTTATCACCTTCCTAAAAAACCCTTTCTGAACGATGTTGGTCCACTTGTTGTTTGATGTGATTTTGGGCCATGTGAAGGTTATCCTTCAGAGCTTCTAGGGTGGTTGTTCGAACTTGAAACATGGTATCAATAGATTGGACCTTTGTGTTTCCTCGAAAATAGGTAGTGATGGCAGGTGGTCGTTGGCCATACACTGCTTCATATGGGGTCATTTTAGTGGCCAGATGATATTAAGTATTGTACCACCATTCTACTAAGGGGAGCCATTGCAACTAATGATGTTTTTTTTATGAAGAAAAACAATGCAACTAGGTTTCCAAACATTCATTCACCACTTATGTTTGGTCGTCAGATTGGGGGTGATAGGAGGTGCTCATGTTCATTTGGGTTCCCTGCAATTTAAATAGCTCTTGCCAAAATCTGTTGGTGAAATTTGGATCACGATCATATACAATAGAGGTGGGAATGCCATGTAACTTGAAAATCCGATGAAGGAAAATGTGTGCTACTAGTGTCGATGTGAAAGGGTGGGGTAATGCACAAAATTGAGCATACTTGGAGAGGCGATCAATCACCACCATGATGAAAAACATGTTCCCATCATTTGGGAGGAATGCTATAAAGTCCACGGAGATGTCCGTCCACATCGAATATGGAATGGGTAGGAGTTGTAGAGATCCTAGAGACTTGATGGTTTCACCTTTATTATGTTGGCACAAATCACATTCTGTGACAAAGTGAAGTATATCCTTCTTCATGCTTGCCTAGAAAAAAGAATGACGGATGCAAGCATAGGTCTTTTGTAGTCATGAATGACCCGCAATAGCTAATGAGTGAAAATCATTTAAGATCCTCAGATTGAGTGCTGAGAGGGTGATAGAACCACACGATCCTTATATCGAAGAATATTTTCATTCCAAGTGTAGTCAATGGGAGGATTAGGGTCCTCCTTAAGGAATTGAATTAACCTAGATATATATGTACGTGTTAGCCACTCTTATCAAACTTATTCAATCCAATCAAGGATCTCTAAGGATAAGAAAAAGAGGGATCCACCCTCCTCATGCTGTCTTGATAATGTATCAACTACTATATTGTATTTTCCCTTTTTATATTTGATTTCATAATCATACCCCAACATTTTTGTCAACCACTTGTTTTCTTTTCGGGAGGATAACCATTGCTCCAAAAAATACTTCAGACTATGGTGATATGTGTTGATCGGAAAATGAAATCTCAAAATATATGGCCTCCATGTGTGCACCGCATGGAGAATGACCATCATTTCTTTTTTGTACATAGATATTCCCAAATTATGACCACTCAACGATTGGATAGTAAAGGCAAGAGTTCTACCATCTTGTGTGAGCACTGCTCCTATACCATTTTCAGAACCATTTTATTCAACCAAAAAGGTTCTGTTGAATTCATGATTTTTAGGACAGGAGTAGTGCACATGTCCTTTAAATCTTTGAAGGTTTTGTTGGAAGTATGTGTCCAATGAAATGCATTTTTATTAACAAGGTCGGTCAAGGGATCCAATTTTTCCATAATGGTGTACAAATTTCCTCTAATATCCTCTGAGACTGAGGAAACCCCTTAGGCACTTTAAGGTCATGGGTTGCAACCACTCCTGCATATATTTTATATTTTTGGGGTCCACTTTTACCTCGTCATGACCCACAATGTGTGCCAAGTATTCCACTTCACTGGCTCCAAATCAACATTTGGTATTTTTGAAAACCAATTGGTTTTCTTGTAGAAATTGAAGGACTTTTTCCTCATGGAGAAGGTGTCTATCCCAAGTGCGAGTGTAAATGACAATGTCATCAAAGAAAACCAGGACAAACTTTGGAAGGTAAGGTTTCAATATTTTATTCATGAGACTTTAGAAGGTGGATGGGGCATTGCAAAGGCCAAAAGGCATGACCAATAATTCATAATGTCCTTCATGATTTCTTAAAGAAGTCTTAGAAATATCTACCTCCTTCATCCAAATCTAGTTATAGCCAAAGAAAAGGTATACTTTGGTGAATACACAGGCACCCTGGAGTTTATCCAAAATATCATCAATGAAAGGAATGGGAAACTTATCTTTGATGGTCAGTTTATTCGGGGCATGAAAATTGAGACACATGTGCCAAGTAAATTCTTTCTTTAAGACCATCACAATAGGGGAATAATATGGGCTGGTATTAGGGAGAATTACCCCCTCCTCCAGTAATTCATGTACCATCTTTTCTATTTCATTTTTTTGAGAAAATGGATACCTATAGGGACATACATTAGGGGGTTTACTACCTAGAAGGAGAGAGATGCTATAATCATGATCACCCCTTGTGGGAGGTAAGTCGATGGGAAAATCAAATACCTCGGGGTACCTGTTCAAGATTATTTTCAGGCTAGGAGGCACTACAAGAGAGGACTGGTCAATGACATGGATGGAATCAAATTGACAAATCACACCATGGTGGCATTTATTCAACATTTTTTCCATCCTGTGAGAGATGATGATTTTAGAGGAGCCCTCTTGGATACCTTATAGGGTATAGGTGTGAGCCTCTTGGGTGAAGCTCATATATAATTTTTGATAATCCATTGTGATTGGTCCCAAAGTGCGAAGCCATTCCATGCCTAATACAATATCACATTCCCCCATGAAAATAGAGAACATGTGGGTTTTCATATGATAATCCCCCATTTGGAGTTTGATATTCTCACAAATCCCCCCACACTTCATCTTACCCCCAATAGCGATGAGGATTTGAAAATTAGAAACACGGAAGACAAAGCAATGGATCTCCTCAGTAAGCTTGAGGTGAATAAAATTATGGGTGCTACCACTATCAATAAACACCACAACTGGATTATGTTTGATGCAAACCTTGATATTCAATGTCTGTGGGGCTGAAATAACTGAAAGCGTATGAAGTGATATGGTAGGTTCCTCTAGTTCCACAGGGACTGCGACAGAATCTTCAACATGAACACTTGGTTGAGAATCCTATGGGTCGAGAGTCTCATTTGATGGTATGTATGCATAGAAATATGAAGCTAATGCATGAATCTGCAATAAATTTTGTTCCCTAAATTTATGTCCCTATGATTACTTTTCATCACAGTAATAGAAAAGTCCTTGCTTGGGATGCTCCGCCATTTCTATTGGAGAGACCTTTTGGACCTTTAAGGTTTGTGTCGGAGTTGGGTTAGCCCCCGAGGGAGGATGACTGGGGAATCTATCCTTCAAAGGTGGAGCTTGAAGGATTGTCTCTACTTCCAGTGCTAATTGGAATGCCTACAACCAAGTAGTAGGATTATGCATGCTTACATGAGCCCTGATGCCTTCCTTTAAGCCATTGATAAAACATTCAAGGTAAAATTCATCAAATAATACCTCTATTCAGATATCCAACTATTCAAATGTCATGATGAAGTCTGATATTAATCCCATTTAGCCTAGGTTAGTGATCCTTGCCAACAAATTTGATTCCCTATCAAAACGGGCACAAGCTGCTTTAATGAACATGTTCCAAGTGGATAGTTGATGCAGACCCCCCTTCTCTCCTTAGGGTTGCTCGACCTCCCGGTCAAGGATCGTTAAATATTATCTAGCTGGATCAACTCTTTATGACCTTGTTGGTATCAAACTCAATCAAACATAGGCTCTATTATCACCCTCAGGATTTTCGTTGTCACGGCCTGACCGTTACCAATTTTTCCATCGATCGACGGTTCACACAAATTGTGGGCTGCCAACGTGATTGCTCTTTTTCGGAGAGATCTGTCCCCGCAATTTGAAAAGTGCTCACCCAATATCCTTTAAATTGTAGTCATTGATCCCCTCTCCCGACAAGAACCACGATTCTAGTGAATAACGGGATGTGAACTAGCACAACCGCTAACTTTTCCTCCTCTCCCCGCAATGATTCCCCACTGTTGATTTTTTTGTTCTTAGATCGACAGATATCTGTGGGTCCTACTCTCTTAGCACCCTTTTTGAATCTAATGCTAACGAAACTAGCTCCTTCCTGCATATGACCTTGGGTTGTGACCCAGGACTTAACCTCTTAGTGCTTCGTGACCTCAGAACCTTCAACTGATATCATATCAGCAGTCCTTGATGTCCTTTGCAATTAATGATCAATATCCACTTTAGGACTCTGTGATTCGAGAGTTTGGAACTTCTGACCTCCTATTTCCCCCAAAGTATTCTATACCCGAAGTTCCATATCAGGCACCATGCGTCCACCTCAAATCAACAACTCTAGTCTACCTCAAGACTTCGGCCTTCATAATTCTCAATTTCTCTATGCTCACTTTTTCCCAGAGCACTTTCACTCGGATTCCATGATCTGTTGACACGTACCTCCCATATATCAACGGCCACAAGCCTCTTCAGCTATTCGAGCTTCGGGAGTTTCAACTCTCCACCTTCTCTTTCTCTCGAAGAAATATCACCCAAATAACACAATATGTCGACGCATGTCCTTCTGGAACTGACGACCACAATCCACTTTGGCTCTTCAGGGTTTGGGAATTTAAAAATCCTATCGTTCCTCCTGGAGTAGTTTCACCCGAATATAGTGGATTCCCGCCATGTGTCCTTCTGGATGATGGATGGTCCCTAACCTCTTTGAGACTTCGATGAATCCTCTCTCCTATGTGCACGCAAAGACTTAAAACTTGTGCGTTTTTCCTAGATCCAACGATTTTCAATGATCCTGCTCCCTCCTAGATGGATATTAGTCGATGACTTGTGAAATCTTCAGAGTCTCACCCTCTTTGAAGATTTCTCCCCACTGTCTCTCCTGAGCCTTATCTATAGAACCCTTTAACACCTCAAAGAGCTTACTCCAACACTTATTCGAACTTCTGATCTCTGCACTCCTTGAAACAAATTCCTACACAAGACTTAGGTTCTTGCGGGCGATTGTTCACACCTTGTAGAAGTCTCTTTGCACTCCTTACAAATGGAAGTTTCAGGCTATCTCTTCTGATCTTTTGAGTCAAAACAAACTCCATCAACGCACTCCTTGCGGATTGTATGCACACCTTTCATAAAATCAACGGAGAAAACAATTGAAACTTATCCAAATTCTTCACAGTTTCATATACTCAATAACATAACTCATTCATTCATGAAAATAGAAAATAACAGGGAACTGTAATAGTAGAAACACCATACATTGGATCAATTTTCCTCTATTATATTCATTCAAATATAAATGGATACAACTATGATAAAACAATAACTAAAAATTCAACAACAACCAAATCAAAGCAATATCCTACTAATTTTCAGTAGCCTCATTCGGGCATACACCACCTCTATTTATCCTAGAGAGTCCTTAGGGTTCCCTCCGACTACACGTGTTCTCGAAAAAACTAAATACTACTTAGGTTTCATTACATTAAATTCTAGGAGTGAAACTCCCAAATCACTCGTGATCATTCAACTCTTAAGCATTTGATCTTCTTCAGTTTTCAATGAGTTCAAAAAATATTGACAGAAAACACCAGCATTTAAGATTCCAAAATAATTCAAAAGGCGTGTTATGGCATTGAGTTGTCCCTCCATGTGTGCTTGATGGCAATGCTCCTGCATCATACTCCCCTAGAAAAAAATTCATGTACTCCTGTCCATGAGCTCCTACATTGACTTTCTATGCTTCTCGACATCAAATTCATTTTCCCAACTAGCATATTCTATCAGGTATCCCTTCCACTTCACCAAATATTCAAAATAGGTCTTCTTCCTGGTCTTCTTGCCAATCCTCTGATCAATGATCTTCTCCATCTGTGGATTTTTTGCTACCTACATATGCTTCTCCCACTGAATCTTCTCTTGATATTTTGATCTGTCTGTGTCATCTTCCCTGTAAGGATACAGGTTTGAAACGTTGAATATGGTTGATATTCCCACATCCTCTGGTAGCTCTATCTCATAATCGTTGTTACCAATTTTTGTTAGGATCTTGCATGGTCCAATCTTCTTCATCTTCAATTTGTTATATGTTCCCCTTGGGAACCTTTCTTTCTTGAGATGTGACAGAACTTGATCTCCCACTTCAAATTGAATCTCTTTGTGATGTTGATCAACTCTGCACTTGTACTCTTTTCTATATCTCTGGAACTGCTCTCTGATTTGGCTATGGAGCTTCTGCATTTCTGCCACAAAATATTCTTTTCCAAAACTTCTGATCTCACCCTATTCTAAGTCTCTCAACTCATATACTCCTCTTGGCTGCATTCCATATAGTATCTGGAATGGTGTCTTTCCATTTCTCCTGTTTGGTGAGTCATTGTATGCAAATTCAGCTTGTGGAAGAATCTGATCCCACTGACTATGATGCTCAGCGACCATACTCCTCAATAAGTTCCCAAAATTTTGTTCACCACCTTTGTCTGTCCATCTTTTTGAGGGTTATAAGTTGAGATGAACGAAAAATATTTCCCCAACTTCTTCCATAGTTTTCACCAGAAATGACCAATGAATTTGGTGTCTTTGTCTGAAACAATGCTTTTGGGTAATCCATGAAGTCGAACAACTTCCTTGAAAATAAATTTGCAACATGTGTTGCATCACTAGTATTTTGGCATGGGATAAAGTGTGCCATTTTTTAAAATCTATCCACCACCACAAATATGGAATCACATTCTCTTTTTTTTCTTGGAATTCCCAATACAAAATCCATGCTTATTGCATCCCAAGTCCTCTCTGGTATTGGGAATGGTTGATACAATCTAGTGTTTTGTATTTTTCCTTTTGCATGTTGGCAGATTCTACATCTGTTTACAAACTTTATCACTTCAATCCTCATACTTGGCCAATAATATGAACTTCTCAATTGTGAAAATGTTTTATCATTCCTGAAATGTTCAACCAATCCTCCACTATGCTTTTCCTTCAAAAGGTTATCCCTCATTGAGAATTTTGGTATGCACAACTGATTTCCCTTGAACAACAATCAGTCTTGAACCATATACTCTGTCCACTCACTTCTATCTCTGAGCACAGTATTTGCACATGCTTCATATGGTTCTTTGAAATATGGATCATCGCAATACATACCTTAAGGTGTTCAAACCCCAAGCTCTTGACCTGAAATTATTGCAGAATCAGACATCTCTTGATGGTGATCTTGTTTATGTCTCTCAAGTCTGTACACATTATCTATCCTCCATCCTTCTTTGGAATCAACATAGTTGGTATTGCACATGGACTCAAGCTTTCTCTGACCAAACCCTTGTCTAATAAATCAAGGACTTATTTCCTTACCTCCTCATTCTCTTGAGGTGTCAATATGTATGCTTCTTTGTTCAACAAACTTTCTCCTAGTATCAAATCAATATGATGGTTGATATGTCTTACGGGTGGAAATGAGTTAGGAAACTCATCCACTACTATGTCAGGAAAATTTTCCAACAGCTCTTGAACTTCTTTAGGAAAATCATCCATAGAAGTACTTGTAAGGACAACTCTGGGTTCCTCACAACAACAAACTGCATCTCCTGTTCCTTCTTGACTTCACTTAGGATTTCCTTCCCACTCATGAGAAGTATGCTTGTGTTGGCTTCTTCTTTTACTTTCTTCTCTTCTATTGGAAACAACATGTGTGTTCTACCATTATTTTCCAAAGTATAAGTATTTTTTCTCCCATCATGAATGACATTTTTGTCAAACTACCATGGTCTTCCCAATAAAACATGACATACATCCATGGGAATCACATCACACATAATTTCATCTCTATATCCACCTATTTTAAATTAAACAAGGCATTGCTTAGTTACCATTACATGGTGTCCTTTTTGCAACCATGAGACCTTATATGGACTTGGATGTGCAGTTATCTCCAGCTCCAATTTGTCCACCATATCTGTGGATACTAGATTATTAGTGCTCCCACTGTCAATTATCACCTTGCATACTCTACCTTTAGTCTTGCAAGTTGTCCTAAATAAAATGTTCCTTTGCACTGGTTTTTCAACTTCTGGTTCTAGCTTCAAGAGAACCTTCCTAAGCATCATAGATCTTCCATCTTTTTCTCCCTCTCCTTCAACATTCATCTTTTGAGCTTCTGAAATGTGATCTTCACCTCTTTATTTCTTTTTCTTAGGACATTCCCAAGACATGTGTCTTGTCTTTCCATAGGCATAACATCTTATGTCTCCTCCTCTGCTTCTTCCTCTTCCTCTAGAAGAACTTATTCCACTACTTTGTCTCCCTCGGGAACTTCCTCTTTATGAGTGACTATGTGGTTTCTTAGTCTCGTATTTGGTTTTATGTGCCTTTTCATGGGAAAATCCCTTGCCTTTGTTCGGGCTTCTACCTCTACCTCACTGTATTGTTTTTTCTCACCAACTTCTCCTCTGCTTTTAGTGCAATTTGATAAGCATCCTCTACTATCCTTACCGACATCATGTTGATCTCATCCTAGATTTCATATATCAAGCCATTTATATATCTGGAAACTTTTTCTTCATCTTTATCTATGTGTCTAGTCCTGATATTCATCTTGTAGAACTCCTCTGTGTACCCTTTCACTGTCATACCCTTATGTCTCAGGTTCTGCAACTTCCTGAACAGATTTATTTGATAATCTTTGGGTATGAATTTAGCCTTCATCTTGGCTACCATTCTATCCCAATTCTTTATCTTTTATTTTCCTTTGCTTCTCCTCTTAGCTTGAAATTCATCCCACCACAATCTTGCATGTACTTTTATCCTGGTGACAACATGTCTCACCTTCTTCTCCTCATTGACATCTTCATAGTCGAAATATTTGTCCATGGATCTTATCCAATCCAGCAGCTCTTCAGCATCCAAATTTCCTTCATACATTGGGATGTCTATCTTGGCTCTAGCTCCCAATTTAACAACTGCTCTCAGTAAGAATTCTTCGGCAACATTTTTCCTTGTAGCTTCCTCAACTTCTATTTCTTCACTTTCTGCCTCATTGATGTCTCCAGCATCAGGTTCTCTCCTCTGCGTTGCTTCCATCGCCTATAATATTTCACGAAGCTCTCTCATTTCTCTTTCTACAATGTGATTGGCTATAGGAAGCTCCACATGTCTCCTTGGTGGCATTGTGTTGATTTTTCCTCACACACAGAGTACAAATTCGAGCTCTCTTTCACTACCCAAAAAAAATTTCAGGCTCTGATACCACTTTATGTAGACCCCCCTTCTCTCCTTGGGATTGCTTGACCTCTCGGTCAAGGATTGTTAAATATTCTCAAGATGGATCATCTCCTTGGGACCTTTTTGGTCTCAAATGCAATCAAACACAGGCCATGTTATCACCCTTAGGGTTTTCACGATCACAATCTGACCGTTACCGATATGTCTATCGATCGACGATTCACAGAAATTGCGGGCTACCAACGTGATCGCTCTTTGTCGGAGAGATCTATTCCCACAATCTGAAAAGTGCTCACCCAATATCCTATGAATTGTGGTCGTTGATCCCCTATCCCGATAATATCCATGATGCTAGTGAATAGTGGGCTGCGAACTATCACGTCCGCTAACTTTTCCTCCTCTCCCAACAATGATTCCCCATCATCAATTTTTTCATTCTTGGATCGACAATTATCCAAGGGTCCTGCTCTCTTAGCACCATTTCTAAATCTCATGCTAACGACACTAGCTCCTTCCTTTCATAGGAACTTGGGCTATGACCCAGTGCTTAACCTCCTAGTGCTTCACAACTTCGGAACCTTCAACCGAGATCAGATCAACGATCCTTGACCTCCTTCGCAATCAATGATCAAGATCCACTTCGAGACTCCGCACTTCAAAATTTTGGCACTTATGACGTTCTCCTTCTCCCAGAGTATTTTGTACCCAAATTTCCAGATCAGGCGCCATGCATCCACCTCAAATCAGTGACTCTAGTCAACTTCGGGACTTCGGCCTTCAAAAGTCTCAATTTCTCTACGCTTGTTTTCACCCGAAGAACTTTCACCTGGAGTCCACGATCTGTTTATACGTACCTCTCATAGATAAATGAGCACAAGCCTCTTTGACTATTCAGGCTTTGGGAGTTTCAACTCTCCACCTTCGTATTCTCCCAGAGCACTTTCACCCAAAGTACACAATCTATTGACGCGTGTCCTTATGGCTTTGACATCCATGATCCACTTCGGTTCTTTTGGGTTTGGGAGTTTCAAACTCCTACACACTCGTTCCTCCTAGAGTGGTTTCACTCGAAGATGACGTATTCCCACCATGTGTCCTTCTGGACGATGGACGGTTCCTAACCTCTTCAGTACTTCGACGAGTCCTCACTCCTATGTGCATGGAGAGACTTAAAACTCGTGCATTTTTCCCAAATCCAAGGATTTGCAACAATCTATCTCCCTCCTGGATGGATCTTAGCTGATGAATTGTGAAATATTCAAAGTCTCACCCTCTTTGAATATTTCTCCCCGCTATCTCTCATGAGCCTTATCTCTCAGACCTTTTAACTCCTAAGAGGTCTTAATCTGATACTTAGTTGAACTTCTAATCTGTGCACTCCTTGCAACATATTCCTACGCAAGACTTAGCTTCTTGCAAGTGACTGTGCACACCTTGCATCAATATCTTTGCACTCCTTGCAAATGGAAGTTTCACGCTATCTCTTCTGAGCTTATGAGTCGAAACAGACTTCGTCAACATACTCCTTGGAGACTGTATGCACACCTTGCATAAACTCAACATAGAAAACAATTGAAACTTATCCAAGTTCTTCACAGTTTCGTATAACCAATAACATAATTCATTCATTAATGAAAACATAAAATAACAAAGAACTATAACAGTATCAACACCATACATTGGATCAATTTTCCTATGTTATATTCATTCAAATGTAAATGGATACATCTATGATAAAACAATAACTAAAAATTCAGCAACAACTAAATCGCAACAATCTCCTACTAATTTTTAGCAGCCTCATTCGGTCATAAAACATTTCTATTTATCCCAGAGGGTCCTTAGCGTTCCCTCTGACTACTCGTCTTCTCGAAAAAACTAACTACTACTTAAGTTCTGTTACATTAAAGTGTAGGAGTGAAACTCCTACATCACTCGTGATCATTCAGCTCCCAAGCGTTTGATCTTCTTCAGTATTCAATCAGTTCAAAAAAATATTGACAGGAAACGTCGACTTTTAATATTCCAAAATAATTCAAAAGGTGCGTTATGGCATTGAGTTGTCCCTCCATGTGTGCTTGTTGGCGATGCTCTTACATCACTAGTTCTGGATAACATTTCTTATGTCACTTGCACCACTGCCAACATTCTTGATCCAAGTACAAAACCCCTACATGGAGTTTGGTATCATCATCCCAAATATCATTAAGGGAGAAGTATTTTTCCATTTGAGAAACCCACCCTGTTGGGTTGTATCCATCAAATTTATGCATTTCAACTTTGGGAACCTATTTCTAAGAGTGTGGACAAACCCAAGGGGAGTGAGACAAATGATTAGGCTCATAATGGGAGGCTTGAGGGTCTTTTGAATTGGGCTCAACATTCTTAACCTTGAATATATTCTGCATGGTTGTGTGGATGTCTTCTTGTATTGTTGTGCTTATTGAATCTTGGACTTGTGTGTTGAAGGAGGACAATTGTTGTTCTAGGCTGAAAACCTTAGACTCTTGGTCTTCTTGGCTCTTAGAGTGGGTGTTCGACATTGGGGAGGCTTAGGTACAAGATGAGGGGTCATGATGGAAAATATGGACCAAAAAAATGATAGGTACCAGTGTGATAAAGACAAATAGAGGATTGCAATGGGATAGGTTGCAAATAAGGGTGTCCTGGAAAGGGTTGGGACCATGGGAAAAAAATGTCTTAAAATTCAAGGGTACCACTGCGATCAAAATGAAGAGAGGAATTGAATGGACTAATTCACAAATAAGGGTGCAGTCACGCCCCAATTTTTTTTTTTACTCATGGGAAGTTATACTATGACCTATATACTTTTGCAGTGGAGGAGTTCCCAAATTATCAATAGTAAAAAAATGTTGGTAGGGAGTGTTTATGCAGTGAAAAAATTAGCAGGGGCCAAGTGCACTGTAATAGATCAGTTTTTTTCATCCCAAGCATTTGGGTTTGAAGGGTATCTACATGAAATGGTTTTCCCTATTCTATAGATCTCTTATATACGTGTGGGGTCGAACAATAGTACTCATCCCAATATCTCAAGAAACCAACTAAGGAGGCTAGACCGTACCCTTACCCATACTACTTGATTACCCAGGTGCTAGAGAATATCTTCCTGAGTGTTGTTCTCAGTGACACTATAGAAGTCACACGGCCGATCGATTTATCTATGAAGGGATTCAAGATATGTAGGTCGATCCATATATAGTTGTTGTATGATGCACTACCTCTCGAAGGGTTACCAATAGGGGTTGCAAGGGTGGCCAAAACTGTGCACTTAAGTACAACTTGTAGTCCTTGTGTGTATGATTCCTAGACCGTGGGTTTATGCGCAAAACAATATATATATGTAGCTTAAATATGTCAGAATACATCTCTAACCTGAAAAAAAATTTACCCCACAAGTTCTTCCGAAGAAGGAGCTCTGATACCACTTTCAATATACCAAATAAATTGTATTATGTAGAAAATAAATATTTAGTAGGATGTAATCGAACAACAAGACTATATCTAGAACAATACCATAATAAAACTAGAAAGATCACCTTTGTTAAATATAGAATGTTCACTTTCCTCTTTGAGGTTGAAACCTCTAGCATAATAGAGATCTATTACAATAATCTACAAGACAAAAATATCTAATGCCTCCTACTCTTGTTTATACTAACTCTACCTTCTAAGGAAACTTTTAGAGGAAGATCTATATCTAGAAGCAGAAGCTTATATTAGGTCTTCTTACATTGATTTATTCTCCTTTATTTAATAGGCCTTATTAACTAATGTCGGCATTTATTACAAATAAAACATATCCTACTAACTAATGACCCATAAAGAGGGGTTAGGATAAGATCCTAATAGGAGATCTTGAGAGACCTTCCCTTCTTCTAGAAAATTTGCAACTTCTTCTAGTTCCTTGGGAGATGCTTTGACCTTGAATAAATTTACATCTGGTAATTCATCATCTATCCCAGTTGGATTTTCTCCTGTCTCAAGTTGGGATAGATTATCAGGGTCGACATTCTTCTTTCCTAGCCAGAATACTACTTCAAAGACAAACTCTTGAAATAGTAGTAGCCATCGACAAATTTTACCTTGATGGACTAGTTTACTTACTAAATATTTCTATGCTTGATGGTCCATGAAGAATATAAATGTATTTTCTAGTAAGTAATGTCATAAGTTTTAAAGTGAAAAAATTATTACTAGAGCCTCATGCTCCGTCTTCGAGTAGTTTCTGTATGTTTTATTTTTTTTACTGGAATATGCATTTGGGTGATCGACCATGTCATCATATGGTTGGGGTAAGAATGAGCCAATAAAAATGTTACAGGCATCCACATGGACATGGAATTTCTTTGAACAGTATGGGAATCTTACTATGGGTGCCTCTACTAGTTTTCTTTTCAATAACTCAAATGATTTATCACATTCTTGTTTCCAATGGAACTCGACTTATTTCTTCAATAGCTCATCAATTGGAAATTTTATGTGGGAGCAGTGTCAGATGAAATTTTGATAATATTTAGTATTCCCAAGGAATAATTTGATTTTCTTATGATTAATTGGTGGTTTCAAGTTGATAATAACCTTGATCTTGGCCATGTCTAATTTAATACCATATTTTCATGTGATGTGGCCCAAATGAATGCCTATATGCGTGGAAAAGATCCATTTTTTAATGTTCAAAGACACGTGATTTTTTTTGCATCTTTCCAACATCATTCTTAACCATTGGATATTTTCTTTCAGCAGGATATGAATAGTCGAGTCATCAAAATACATATCCATTGTTTCATAAATGTGTTCTTGAAATGCCTTAACCACTATCCTGGAGAAAATTGTTGGGGCCTTTTTAAGGCCGAATGGAATTATTTTATATGGAAACGATCCAAACTTGAAAACAAAAGTGTTTTTCCCCTAATATTCTTTAGAAATAGGTACTTGATTCTAGTAGGAGAAGCCATCAATGGAATAATGGCATTCGTGTCCCGCGACTTCATTGATTGTTTCATCAACCATTAACGTCGAGAATGGATCAATTTATTGTAAGTTTATTCTATCCTCTGAATTCAAAACATATTCTAAGTTTCTTTGGGTCATGCTTTTTATATTACATGAACATTATACTTTCCCATCCTGACCTGTCAATAGGATATATAATACCAACAAATAGCATTTATTCTATCTCCTTTTGGACTATGGACTTATATTTATGTGCCAACTTATATGCCAATTTTTTGATGGGTTTAGCCCCAGGGATGAGGTCAATTTTTCTATGTCATCTTTTTCTTATTTTTATTCCTTGGACATTGCGTATATTTTTTATATATAATATTTTACTCCTAGATGGTTTTTTTCCTGTTGATGGTAAAAAATGACCATTTTCAACGTCATAGGGAGATCACCCGATCAGGGTCCCAATTAGACCCTTATCCATTGAAATGGTGATTCTAACTAGTTTTATGGGTCCCTAGTTACCCTTGTCGTAATACTAGCCTAATCTAATGTTAATCTAATTTGGACTATTTTATATATATACAAATTCATATACACAACCTTTTATCCGTTAATGTTTATTGTTACCTGGTTTTATCAATAGACAGAAGGAAAGGGATTACTTTCTTGCAACATCATTGCAAGAAAGCAACCCTAAGGATGACACAAGGGCTCAACTATGCCACAATGGGTTTCGATCCTATGACAGGAGACTTTGTTGACTTAAATGCAAATGCAACATTAATGTATGATGTGAGTTAACAAAAAGGAAAACCTATATTAATCAGGAGAAGGATCTAGATTTACATATAATCAAGAGAAAGAATATCTAATAAGAAGAGGGAAGGACTGTAATTGTAATTGGAGTTAAGATGGACCTACAAATCATCAAAATAGTTTAAGGATTTATAGGTTGTTCAAGCTAATACACAATGAAATAATTATGATAAATAGTTATAAAAACAACTGATGTATATACCCAAATACAATCATGTAAAATGAATTCATTGTGATATTTATATTGAACTAATGAAATAGTTCATTTTAATCCAATATAAAGGGAAATGAAGACGAGTTTGAAAATGATGAATAAATAGTCATTAATTATTATAAACTAATCTCCATGAAATCATAATCAATCTTGGTTCAAATCATGCGTAGCCCTACAAAGATATCTTTAAACTAAGAATTCACCAACATAAAAAAAATGAGATCAACAATGGTGCTCATATCAATTGTCAATACACTAATGAAACATAACTCAAACCAAAATGAAAAACAATCATCAAAGAAATAAGTGTGCAAATCAAATACAACAATGTAATGAAATGAAAACTTATGATTTTCATCTCTAAAAGATTTCATACAATCCTCTCCAGTTTCAGATCTGGATCCTGGGGGGAATTATGAGAAAACTTTGTTCTAAAAAAATTATGTTTTACATATCTATTACATTTTATGGATTATCTATTGATACAAAATTGTAATTCGAAGTCGATCCCATGTCGACTTTAGCTTTGCATTTCTTCTGAACTTTGATGGAACTTCATTTTTCCAAAAAAAAAATTGATTTCTCTTGCTTCCTCTTGCAACAATGCTTCTTTGGGTCTAAATTCAAAGTCTTTTATGAAATTCCCTTTTATTTTTTTCTAATCGAATGTCCGTCCACATGGTTCTTCAATTTTATACCACTTATGTGGTATATCATCCAATGTATTCAAGAACATATGTGGCCACACTCTTTCATCTCGGTAACCTACGCTTCTCCATTATTTTTCACATTGATAAATGTGAGCGACTTGGTCAAACCCAAGTTTAAAATTTGGGATGTCAAGGTTCAATGACAATTTGTTTCCACCAAATCTTTCCAAAAAATATAGCTTAGCAGTATTACATGTTTGCAATCATGGTGCATGTGTTTCCCACCATTGGGATGCTTGGAATTTGAATGATTTGACTAATATTTGCATGCTCTGATGTTCTTCAACTAACTTAGAATCCTCATTGACATGCATGGACAAAGTGTTCCTTTCGTTGAACCGTAGGGAGGATCTCGTATATGTATTAGTCGATATGAGTGTTGGTGTTTGTTTTAGCTTATTTTCTATGATAATAGGGATTGATTGTATTAAACCATCATGATATTGATCATTTTATTGGTATTTCCTCTATTGTCTAACACTCCTTAGTTTGAGATTTGTAATTATCCATTTTCCAATTGTATAGTTCTGTATCTGAGTTTTTTTCCTATTGACAATGGTGATCTGACTAAAACTTATCCTTCACTAATGGGATCGATGTTATATTTTTGTTCATTCATTACCTGATACAATCTTCGAGTTTCACGGGTTTTATTCCATGTCTCCATGAAAGGTTTTCCTTCTTCTGGGTCCAAAGGGATTATGATTTTCCTGTCGCTACCTTTCAATTTAATTATGTTCCTTTCGAGGGAGATTGTGGCCCTCATGTTTCGACCCCATGGTCTTCCGACTAATACAGGGTAAGAAGGGATTCATTCGAATATATTAATCACTTCGAATATTCCCATTATGGATGTTATCACACTTTTAAGTGTGCCAATTGGTTCAATGAACCTCTGATCTACTAGTTTTAGAAAATTCATTTTTGGCTAAAGAAAGGGTTTCTCGAGTCGAACCTGCATTTCTCCTCGGAGGATAGATTATTTTGAATGCTAACAAATAATTCTCCAACCTAATTCACCATCTATAGTTGGATTGATGCAATATTCCTTATGCAATATTATATTATAATTTTTTTCAAATTTGAACTCTACAAATCATCATTCACTAGTTTTATGTATCTTTCTCCTTTGGTGGGGTCCATAGGTGAAACTACCCTCAACTCCCCTTTTTCGAATGACATATTTGTATGCTTTATATTTAGGAATGAATAATTATCAAACACCCAATATATACCCAACAAGGGCTACTAGGGGTCCTTCTCATCCATAATATTAATTACTTCAAATTCAACTACAATCCTCACCCTATCTATAGTAACTTCCACATATCCAACTCTTCTAATTGGGAAAATACTCTACTGATTCGAAAACCAAACTTGGAAGGGTGACCAAGCCCATTAGGGGAATTTTTATCTCTAAAATGGGCATCCTAAGGAAAATAATAAAATAAGATTCATAATAATAAAATAAGAGCTACGAATTTTCAAAGGGAGAAAAATAAAATTACTTTTTTAATTGTATTTTTGATTTATCTCCTTACAAGTTTACTAAAATTTCAAGTGTAGGAACTCATTGGATGTGGAATTATAGTATGCATCCATTGATCAACCACTCTACATACTTTTCATATAATGTAAGTGAGATAAACTTGAAATACATGAATAAAACATTCTTATTTTCAAGAAACACATTTTTTCATGTATTTCCAGTTTATCTCACTGTCAATCTATCAAAAGTATGAAAAGTGGGCACTAATTGGATGAAAAATTAAATTGTACATCCAACAAATGTGTACACTTGAAATTTTAGTAAACCTATAAAAATAAACTATGCATACTTTTAATAGACACATAGTGAGATTAA
>JZKD02S1147507.1:149627-170180 GCA_000966675.3 Picea glauca | reverse complement strand
GGAGCATATTCTAGTATGTTGTCCAACCTCATCTACATGCACCATTTATCCATGAACAACACCTTAAACTAAAATGGTATTTATTTCAATAATCAAACTCTAATACACACCTCAAACTCACATTCAAAGGTGCTAAATGAAGTGTGGTAATGTACATAAAATTCTACAATGTACCCTTCTTTGAATCTAGTAAGCCATAAATTAGTTTCTTTAGTCCAATTACCATCTCTGGATTTCAATAGTTTATTTGTTTCTTAATGCCACACCATTGGATCTTCGAAATGTATTAAGGTACTAATTTCCTCTTTATTTTTTATCTATTCATATGGTAAAATAAGAAATTCAAAAAAATATATTTTGTTCTTATCGAAGGTCATGTACTTGTCTTTCCACACTTTGGGGTTGATATGCAATAGATTCTAATTTCCTTTGTCCATGAGCTCAACATATTTATTCATCATTTAGTCTTGCATCTCCATTCATGATGTTTTCCATGGAATATATCTACTTTCTCTAAGATCTTTATCTTGTCTCGACAATGCACATAAACCAACAATAAACCCATTAAAATCAACATATTCAATTACTAAATTATGAATAAGGTCTCACTTGAGATGAAAATGAGCAGTGTGAAGGATAAAAATGTTTACAATATTTAATTATACTCAATCAAACCTTCATATTAGCATTCACATAATTGAAAAAATTGAAGGGGGAGGCCAACACACAATATTTCTTACTCAGTTTATAGAATAGGTCCATACAATTCCTTATTTTTCATACAATAATATAGGGCATCAAATCTTAATTTCCCTTTTCTCTATTCCTCCAATACAAATTCAATAACATAGTCCTATTGAACAACTATCCAACTCTTTCTCCATTGCATACATTCCTTTAAATACATATCAATTTCTAAGTTACAAAGTAATTATAACCTAATAACCTCCAGTGAAACCTTCTAACTTAAGGATAGGCAAGTGCACAAACTATACATATCATTACAACTTCACCTTATAAGACAAAAAGGGGTGTGCATACAACTAAACTACTAGGTATTCAAAACGACAAAATAGGGTGCCAACAATAATCATGTTTCAATTAAATTTTTTCTTATTCTTCTTTGTGTTTTTCATCTGCATTTTCAGTTGATCAAGATAAACACTCCTATAATTCCAACCATTTGGTATTAGAATACTCATTCTAGGACTCTATTCTCTCATGATTCTAGTTATCTAGGTAAAACACCCACACAAATTGTCATCATTTCCAGGTTCCTTTGTATCTCAAATTCTCCAACCCTTCCTCAATATTTTCAGTTATTATTAAGTCTCTATACCCACCAATAACTTGATTACCTATTGAGTTCCAACACGACCTCTCCTCCAACTCTACAATTTTGCTTCATTAGGATTAAGGTTTACTTTTTGTTTTCTTCCACACCAAGACAACCCACTTTCCTTTTTCACTTTAGTCTACCCACCATGCCTCCACATATGGATCCTTCCTTTTAAGAATATAAAACCTTTACTCTTATGATGGCCCAAGAGATTTCACTTTCTATCAAGGAACTCTTGCAATTATGGACTCAAATTTTTGCATCCCATTCCAGTTAGATACAAGTTTTTCTCTCCCCAGGTATGGTGGGAAAATGAAAGGAAGGATACTAGATTCTCATATCCATAGCCTCACTACATACTTTAAAACTTGTCAATATATGCTTGACACCACCAAATTATAGATCATTAGATTACAATTGGAGGAAATAGTATATTTTTTGTGGGAGACACAATTCAAATCTTCTAAACTCTAAATCAAATTGAATCCAAATCAATCTTGTAGGAGTTACACTACTAGACATATCAAAACATGGGATGACTTATGTCAAGATTTTTGGTGTAATTTCTACCCTCTTGTCTATTTACATATTCTCAAGTTCCATTGGCTACAACTTTGGAAATCTATAGGACAATCGATATGGAAGTACATTGACATGTTTATAAATCGTAGGATCCAACTTCACATCCAAAATTCAATGAGGTACTCATTTTAAAATTAAACTTTGGTTTGATAGAAATATTTATAATTGAGATTTCCTTGTTTATAAGCACATATGCATATTGTGCCTTCACCCATTCTCTTAGTATGGATCACAAAATTGATAAATTCCCTCACCTCCCTTCTCCTTTCTTTCTCACTCTTCATAACCCACAAAAATATCACCAACCTACATCCTATCCCACCCTCGAATCACCATCCCCTCATAAAACTATATTCTAGTGCCATTGCCAGAAGGTCCCAACTCATTCTTCTACAAAATGGTGCATTCCCTAATTCTACAATATAACCAAATCCATATACACATATCAACACATAGTTGAATTTATGCATCATATTTTGTCTTCCTAAATACGTCCTCCTTTCGATGTCCTTTCTCTTCCTAACCCTACCACTCCAAATCCTTTTTTGTTGTTAATGACCAAAATATTGTCCCACTGCCATATTGACCATATTTTCACCTACAATTTTAAGATAAAAGATGAAATTGCTACCTTGATTATTGATAATGGGATTAAAAGAAATATTGTCTTTTGTGGCATCACCACATGCCTCTTGTTACCCACACTTGACCATCTATATCCTTATCATTTGGGATGGTGTTATATAAATATTTTCCTCACCCTATGAAAAATTGCACATAAGGCCTTTTTCCATTTCCCTATGCAGACTTGAAGTCCCCTTTTGCAAACCCTAGAGCTAAAAACATGATTTTTCCACATATACGCGCCCTGCCAATATCAAAACATGCGTATACGTAGGTTGCACCACTACAGCCTGAGTACATTAGGATTTGTTCCCAAAACTAAAAAATGGTGTCGGTTTTCCATGTCACGTCATGAGATTAATGATCCTTGGACTTCCATATACTAGAAACCTTCCGAATCGGCCCTTCAGTTCCGCTTGAAGGATATAAATGGGCCAAATCCGAGCTATGGATAAGACAAGAAGAATTCAACTTTGAGAGCAAATTTACTCTGGAGAAATTATTCACTTCACATTGAGTCTGCATCCCTTTGTCCTTTAAGTCTGAACACATTGTTCAACCCCCAAGCTCTTCCCTACATGATTGAGAAACTCATTTTCTCTCTTATATGAGATTTCCTTTGGTGGAGGATTCAAGTGGTGGAGGCCCAGCTAGAAGGAACTTAGTTTCTCAGTTCTGAACCGTGTCGACACAAAAGTTTGTAATTCATTCACTTTTGTTGGTTACATTTTAATAGAAATACTCTTTTCTCATCTAATTAATATCTTGCAAATATTTGAATTATTATTCCATGGGTGTATTGTTATGAATGTTGATGGATTATGTTATCGAATGTGATAACATTATATATTATCACCATATGCTTGTGTTTATTGGTTGTTGAGGACGAGATAGGACTTTTATCTGTTCTTGCTAGCATATTTGTTTATATATCATACTTGAGATTAGAGTTGATTTCTACAGTCATTTCCCTCTGTTGTGGTTTACCCTTAGCCATAGAGAGATTTTCCTCATAACATAATTGACGACAATACTGGGGATAAAATCTTGTTTTTCGGGTTTTGGAGTGTTTTCCTTGTTAGATTGATCTCGTTTGTATTGAGTGTAACATATTGGTTCTAACCCTTATGAAATATAATGTATTTTGTAAATATGACTTAAGATGGTGAGCCGGTAAAGTTGAAAAGGGACCAAAGTGCCTAGGAAATATACATTAATAAAATACATTGTTGGTTGCAGGACCGACAAGGAAAAAAGAGATATGGGGCTATGATTCCACGAGAGAGGGGGATTGAGGGAATAAGTCTTGTTTTTATTATTTTATTTTACCCATAATTGATTTTATGGAGAAAAAGGGGTTACATGAGCTTCTTGGGAGGGAGGCCATGTGGTTGTTGTCTTCATGTAATTATTTAAACATCCCTTGGTGGTTGTTTTGAGGTCATTCTTCCCTTGGGCTCACTTATTCTTCATCTTCTCCCCCTGGTTTGTTTTTTTCCCTTGTTCTTCTTTCCTCTTCACTCACTACTTCCAGTTCATGTGCTCTTGGGATGAGCATGGAAACAAATGGCATGAAGAGAAGAGCCATCATCGAATGGTTGTAATGATTTATTGATAATTCTGGGAGGAAATGGATGCATATGTGCATGATATTGATGGAAGTGTGTATAGAACTATCCACAACTGCAAGTCCTTGGAGTTTCCTGTAGGGAGATTTCCTAACCAGTAGCACTGGATCCTTGGAGAGAAATGGAACAGCCTTAGGGACTGCATGGAAGAGAAAGGTGTTCATTTCTTAGGGTTATGCAGTTTGAGGGGGAAAGACAGATGGAAATTAGGATTTCCTGTGAGGTTGGGAAACCTGAGAGCTAATTAGCCAACTATTGTGTATTTATACTTGGCCTAGGACCCGTCCTTGTGGATTCATAGCCCTAGCTCGGGGGTGACCTACTGTTGAGAATAAATGAATAACAGTGTCTATGGTTGGGAGGAACATCCTTGGTCTACAACCATTTGGTGAACGTTTACTCACAAAGATAAGTTCTCTCTCTGTTTTCTTTGTAATGTTTATTTTTGTTCTGTATTTAATTATCTATCAGATATGTATTTTTAATGTGCCTATATGTTGGCTATTTGTTTTGCATGGCACATTGTTTATCTATTTTATGTTGTGTCATAAATCTTTCCTTATGAATGTGGTGTGAATGCTTATAACATTTTTGAGAAGTCCTTTGTTTTTTAGATAAGATCATAGAATTGAGTCTTGGAAGTGCAACGTGCCTTGCCTGCTGGTGGCTGGGTGTGTTGCAGTTAGATTAAGTGGCGTAGCCAGACCTGTGGGTGGATGGTTATGTTATAGTTTGGTATCAGAGATTCAGGTTGAAACAATGGGCTGGTATGGGCCGGTTATATTGGTGAGATTCTCATGGCTAAAATCGAATTCTGAACTTGAAGTTTAAAATATCAGGAGGAGTGTCGTTGCAGAGTCCCTACAAAAGATAGAATGTCAGAGAGCCTTTGTAAGGGTTTGAAAGATCATGATCGTCCCTTTTGAATTTGGGACTAATCACCACTGTGGGATCAAGAGAGATTTGAGATCGTTGGATCAAAGGGAAAGTGAACAAGGGCCTTCCAATGAAGGTGAAGCAAAGGTTAAGTCACAACCATCAGATCTCATTGGAGAGAAATCGATGGTGGGGAGGAATTGCGAGGATCAGGAAGAAAATTAATGTTTCTACAAGTTGTGAGCCTCCAATCACTCGAGATCATTGATATTTCTAGATCAACATATCAATGGTGGATATCAATCCTGCTACGAATGAGCATATTCACATTGCGGGGATCGGGAAGGAAATTAAAGCACGAGCAAGTTGTGAGCCCGCAATCGCTCAGGATCGTCAATCTTGCTAGATCAATAGATCAACGGTGGATATCGATCCCACTACAGAAGAGAATCTTCTCTTTGAGGAGATCGGCAAGGAAATTAAAGAGGGAGAGAGTTGAGTCTCTGCAATCACTCATGGTCGTTGATCTTCAAGCAAGGGACATGTGTCGGTAGATTGACTAGTTTAGAAGTTCGACGTTCGAGCGAAATGGAATGTGATGATGTGAAATCTCTTGAAGTCCTGAAGTCCATCGACTACTGGATAGAGCACTGGGGTTCAAGAGTGTTTAAGACTGTTAGATCTATGCATGTGTGATTGTGAGTCATAGATATCACAAGGGTTCTGGAGTTCGGTGTTAAGGAGGAACAAAGTTTTCTAAGGTGAAATATTCTAAAGCCTGGAATTTTGAAGTGACGTGGCTCACAAACATCACCTAGGATGACGTGGACACATGGGATGTGTTCCACATGTCAGTAAGTTTTGAACCTATGGAGGACTTAAATTTCAGTTAGAACGTGACATGTGTCACCCTCCTGATTGGGCCACATGTCCTCTTCTATTATTTCTCCATGTGGAGACAACTTGTGTAGTCTGAAGACCGGGCACTCCAGAGGAAAAAGATGTGATAGTTTGCATTGGGTCGAGAACTCCCAAAATCTGAAGGCCAGAGTACATATCGACTGTTGATCCTCGAATTCACGTGGTGGTAGATCTTGTAGTCTGGAGACTTGGTACTCTGGGGGTTTTCAAGTCTCTACAAGTGAAAAGTGACAAAGCCTGAAGTTGTGAAGGCATGCAGGCCGTCAATCTAAGATCCCTTTGGGACCCTTCTTAGCCATTAGATCAAGTAGTGGAAGGATGGCATAAGCAATTCGACAGATATCACTACGGGGAGTTGAGTGAATCGAGATTTGAAATGTCCCAGAGTCCCGGGGTAGAGAATTCACATGGTTCGTTGATATAAGACCCTCCAGGAGTTCTTGTGACCATTGGATCCAGTAGAGGGAGCAGAGGTAAGTACTTCAGAGGATTGCCACTCCTGGGAAGTGGAAGAATCGAGAATGGAAATACCCTGGAGTGCTGAATTTCCAAATTGGTTGAGCATCGCCTGTCTCAATGCCTGATTAAGTGGTATTCATTGATCTCGTTGAAGCCTACAGATGAGGGTAGGACCATCCATTCAGCGGGAGATTAAATCTTGACCGTCCATTTTTTCTAGTGGAGTTATTAAAGGCTTTGTCTAAGTGCAACTTCGGAGGAAAACACAAGTTGACAGGAGAAAATAGCAGAAGGCCGAAGTCTAGAGGACTTTGTCCCAATGCTCATCTCATGCAAAGGTAAAAAGGGCTTATAAGTGAACCAACCCTCAGACTTGGCATTCGCACAAACTCCCATGTGGAAGAACATGGAGCAAGGTCCTAAATGGTGACTAAGCCCTCAGACTTTATGTTCAAACGAGGTCTTTTGTAGAGAATAAAGAGAAAAGTGCTAGAGGAAGGCGCTAAAGAATTAATAAGCTCGTGGTTCTGAGCTAGGGTCACGTGGAACTTGGTTTGAAGGAAGCACGTTTTTAGTTTTTCAGGGAGCCCTAACTTTCAACTCAGATATCCGATTGGGGCGAGTTTTCAATCATTGGAAATATGATTCAAAGGAGAATGACCTGGAATCATTCTATTTTTGGATAAATTTTATAATTGATATAATTTTCTTCATAAATTAAGAAGAAAAAGGTACTTGTAATTTAATTGATAATTTTTGTATAATATGTATAGTTCTAACAAGATGGATACTTGCAGGTTTGTCAGGATTAGAGGTATAACAAGATCAATTCAAGAATAGGATCAGATATTAGAGTCATGGAAGCATGACAAAGCTTACAAGAGTTGTATAAGGTACTACAAAAGAAAGAATACTCACATAGGACATGAAGCTAGTAGTTGAATAATGTGATTAATGGGCATAGAAAGGAAAATTAAGGTTCCATAGCCTTTAAGGTAGAGATGTGTAGATAGTTGCAAGCTTGATGTGGAAGAAAACAAAGATCTTAAGAGGTGGTGAGTGAATAATATCCATGTGTCAAGCATAGGAGTTCCAGGGAAGGATTTGTTAGATATGACATATCTATTTGTCTAAAAGTACTTAGTGAAATAAATCCACTTCTGATATTAGAGTTCACAGTGGAAGAAGTATGCCAATGCAAATAAATTGGAATGTTTTCTCACTTGAAAAGTGGCACTGAATGAAAATGTATTTCAATTGGGGAATGGTACTAAGTGGGAAATAATGACCAAGTGGAATGTGGCTGGAAAAGTGTTTAGAGTGAGGGAACCATAGTGCAGATGAGCAGAATGGGACCACATAAGGCAGAAAGGATCTGAAAGAGTTCAAGGAAAACCAACTACAATAGAAATAGATAAATAAATAAGTGAATTAAAACATAAATGTACTAGAGTGCATGAGTCATACAATGAAGTTAAAATGCATATGCATTAGTAGGCATGATGATAGTAAATTCTTGGTGAATATGGATGTGTAATTTTGCATATGTACATGCTTGGATATGAATATAACATGTTGGTGAACATAAAATAGTCTATTATTATGAAATAATGTTTGAGTGTGACTAATGATGGATTATGTATTCAGGAAAAATGATATAGTGGGTTTAAAGACATGGATGTTGTTGTTGCTTATGATTTCCATCTAGGTGAATACCCATGAGGGTGGAAGGAATGGTGATCAAAATGATGAAGGAGGAATTATGTGAGCTTCTACAACTATCAGTTGGTCAGATAGAAACAAGTAGGTTGATAACAACCAAGAAGGTATGCAATTAGTTGTTGTTGATGCATACATGTTGAAGGGGATTGAGGTAAGAATTCCCTCAGTTAATTTTTAGTATTTAAATTGATATGTAATGGCCAAAGGCCTAGAGTATGTAAATGTTGTTGATGCTAGATGCATTTAGATAAAATTTTAGTTGCATATTATGTTATGATTGGTTATGGGATCATAATCGGGTTAATTTAGGAGACATACTCTTTCCATAACAATGAATATCCATAGAGCTAGTCATGTGTGAGACCATAATATGGTTGGATATGGAAGGGCTATAGTGCTATATGAGTTTTCAATGGTATCTACTATATATCTGATGTTTGGTTTGCAACCTCTTTGCCAACATTGAAGATCACTTAAGGATTATATTCTCGTTGTTGTGTTTGGGTTGGAAAGGAAGGTATCCAAATAGTTAAGAAAGTAGTAGGAAGTGTGTGGATGATGTGTTGAGTCGTTGGCCAGACCTTCCAACTCATTATGGTGGAATGCATGGCATATTATGTGGTATCATGTAGTCAATGCATGGATGCATTGTGTAGATGTGGCCATGGGTATTGGCACATTGATTGTTATCTTATTAACTGTTGGATTATGAAAATCCCGTGGTACTGAAAATACGTAATGATGGATAGATGCATTCTATTTAATATGAATATTAGCTGAAGGTGATTGGATTATTGTTGTTACAATTTCAACATCAGTTTTGGAGCTATTAAAAATGTTACAAGTTGAATTATTGAATGTCTTTTAGTGAAGGCATGTATATATTATATAACATAGAAATGATTATGCTAACAGATGAAATGATGTGAGTATTGCTAACTCATGAAGTTGAAAACACTTCAAGAACTATTAGATATTACAACAACAAAGTTACAGGTCAAAGAAGCTACATAATGATAAATTACAGAAAATCTTTGTTGAGGGGACAGAGTGATAAAAATATTTCTGGATAGAAGAAAGAAAATATTGGTTGATAATACATGTTAGGTAATGATGAGTTCATTCCAATTGATAGTTGGATAATAGAGGTAATTGAATTGTACTTGTAAACAATTCTGAGAGAACATTGTGATTTTGTTCTGAATCATTTCCATGAATATATATATATATATATATAGCTTGTACATGAGATATTGACAATTTGTTTGGCCGAGGAATGTTGAAATTGCAGGAGGAAAGGGTCTTGGATATGGCAGTGTTGTAAGCCCATAAAATAAGACTAGCGCCTATTGTTTCAAGAGCCAAATTGTTATGAGTAGAAGCTCATGTCTAGGAGTTTTATTTTTCCTATATAAAATAGTTTTGGGGATTATGATTTGATAATTACTGACGAATTATTTTGGATGAATGCAAATTGAAGAAATTGCAGGTAGAATGGTCTTGGATATGGTGGGGATGTAAGACCATAAGGAATACTGATATATATAGTTGCAGAGCCAACCATTATGAGAAGAATGTTCATGCTTGGAAAATTTTGTTTTCCTGTATAAAACAGTTTTGACATTTATAATTGTAAATGGTTATAATGATATCTCATGATGACTGTATGTGTATAATAGAGATGAGATGTTGGATATGCTAGCTGGAAAGCATGGAAAAGGTTACTGTTGTGACATGAAAACCTTGTGTCCCTAGAAATATTCTTTTGCAATGAAGCCTTGGTCAAGCAAGATTGATCGCCTTAGGAACTGTATAGTAGAGAAGGGGATGCCTGAGCTTAGGCCTAGAAGGTGAGTGACCAAAAGGAAGAGGATACTTTGATAGCTCTTGATTGGGGTCATGCACACAATGGGTATGTCAAAGGAAAACAATGAGCCAAGTTAATGAGAAATCCATATGGATCCAAATCCGTGAACCGCACAGATAAGTATTGTACTGGATTATGAAAATTTACTCTTAGATTATGAGCAAAAAAGAAAATTTTATGCACAAATTGTGAATTGATATGCTTGTTGATTTGAAATGTTGTAGGAAAATGATGAATGATGAAGATCTAGAAAACTACCAAACTATGAGGGAAAATAAGAAGGTGATGCAGGAGTAACTGAATGACAAGGGCATAGAATGAAGAAAGTCTAATGGACTTGTTGCAGATGGAGTTTTGGAAGGCACAACTCTGAAACTTCCTGGCCAAGTGCATTAAAGGCCCTGAGAGAAGTGGAACATCCTGAGGGACTGCATGGTAGAGAAATTGAAGGATCGGATCCTGTCACTAAGAGGGGGGGGTGAATCAATGACACAACAATTATATCATTTTTTCATTTATTAATGCAAACAGAATTTTAACATAGTATTTTATCGTGGAACCCAATTGGGAAAACCACAAACTCTTTTCTATTAATTGCAAAAAAAAAATTACATGTTACATAGAAGGAAGATGTACTTCCTCTTTGATCAACACCGACTGATCAGGATGCACCCACACCCTAGTTCACCAGCATGTAACGACCCTAATTGGATACATGCTTAAAGATTATTAAGTAAGATTTAATCAAATAAATTAATTATGGTTAACTGAGTAATAATTCAAACTACAGATCACATTTAATGACCTGTGAAATAAAAATTAAAAGATCAATGAAAAATGATATAAAATGGTGGCGTATGCAGAGAGGGATGGCCATGGATCCCGAGAAGATAAAACATTAACTCATGACGAAGGACGGAGGATGGGGTGGTGGTTGTGGAGTAAATGCATGAGTCGGCAGGGAGGAATAAGGGAAGGGAAGAGGGGGATGTGTGCACCATTCGACGGGAGGGGATGGAATGGATGTTGTGGACGGTTGTGTTTTGCTATGATCAACGAGTTTTTGTGGATTGTTGTATCTTGTGGACTTTTGGACTACTGTGAGCACAGAGTTTTGAAACTATGGATTTTGATCAGGGGAGGCACTGAGTTGCTGGAGGTTTTGGGCACGGGGGCCAGGATATCTGTAGATATTCTGGAGCTAGGTCATTTTCCTAGTTGGCAGGGTGGACAATAGTTTTGGGCAATTATTTTTCTGTGTTTGCAGCAGGACTGGACTGTGTAGCAGTTAGCAGGAGAGCATCAACAAGGCAACTGGCAATGGAAATTAGCATCAGAACCAGGTACTTTGTCGAGTTATGTATTTATTTCTTTCTTCCATGAAATCAGTATTTATTGATAAATCTATGTTACTGAAGTTTCTGTTATCAAAATCAATATTATGCTTGAAAGTTATTGTTTCAATTTACTAAATAAAATGTTTATGAAACTTAATTATGTTTAGAAATTTATGGTCATTACATATGGTATCAGAGCGTCTTAGTTCGAAATCTAGAGCCTAAGGGCCGAAACTCGGAGTGTTAACTCCAGCCACGCTTAACCTGTAAGAAACACACGTTCAGTTTGACCAAATAGGATGGATACAGTATGGTATCCAAGCAAATGATCTCATGTATATCATAAGAACCATTTTAGACATTACCCTTTAACTAGATCATATATGGTTACTACAGTTTTAGCCTGAATATTTGAAGGAACGCCCTTTAAAACAGTAGTAGAAAACCAGAAAGTTTGAAGGATTATTTCATATAGAAATGGCTACCTTAAAGCAACCGGATAAAGAAAAGGAAATTTAGCAGACTTACATTATGCAGGAACAGTGAAACTAGTTGCCTGTATCAGCCTCGGTGAATTTTAAATAATGTAAAAATCTCAGGAACTATAGACCCTTATAAAATTTCAAACATGCTAAAGAGAGAAATTTTTACATTACGTAATGTTTCATGCGAATTAATCATTATCTCGAAGAAGAGCTGTCTGTTACACGGGAGAACGGATCTGCGCCATCGGATCTCGGACGAAATCCCGTTAGTCGTTGGATTTAGACAAGTTGCGCGGGGTTTAAACCCTAGCATGCATAGGAGGAGTCATCGGGAAATCTGAGTCATCGGGGTTTTGTGAAGTTAGAAAATCGAGACCTTGTGGTCCTCAAAATCCCGAGAATGGATCCTAGCCATTGATATCGGCAAGACACATGTCAGTGTTTGGGAGGCGTCGAGATTTTACCATCGGATATTTGGGGAGTATAGAACCGTTACATATTGAAATCGCGATACGCGATTTCTCGATCAGATCTGGACCTTCCATTGTGCAGGACACGTGTCAGGAGATCCCGTAAAGTCGGGGATCGGGAAATCGGGGTTTCCGGAAACAAGAGACTCATACATATTGAAATCGCGATACGCAATTTCCCGATCAGATCTGGACCGTCCATTGTGCGAGGACGCGTGTCAAAGGATCCCGTAAAGTTGTCGATCGGGAAATCGGGGTTTTCAAAGATAAGGAAACTGCGTCGCTGGGAATCGTGATCGGCAATATCCCGACGGTGACGTAATAAAGGTGGGACCTCTAGAGTCAGAGTGAAGGACAAGTGTCCATCATCTGGGAAGAGTCGGGAAACCCATAGGAAAATCCAGGTACAATCACAACCGTCCATCTGTGAGACAAGTGGCTACCATTGAGAACCAATGACGATTGGCCCATTAGAAAATCGAAGTTCTGGAGGTCATGAGAACCAGGACATCGTAAGTCCCGAAACCCTGAGAATAAATCAGGACCGTCCGTCTGTGAGGACAAGTGGAAAAGGATCGGGCGTCGTCGGAGTTTTGTTCATCGGAGTTTTCGATGGTAAGGAAATTGTGCAACAGGAAATTGCGATCCGCGATTTCCTGATGAGATCTGAGCCGTTCATTATGAGGACGCGTGTCAGGGGATCCCGAGGGATCGGGGTTCGGCATTTCAAGTTTCCTGCATACAAAGGAATCACGACCGGAGAAGTCACAAAATCCCGAAACAAGACGGGTCCCACAATCATGACGTTTAAGTGGAGGACAGGTGTCACTCCATATTGGGGTTCGGAGCTAGGAAGTGTTTATGAACAAGTGCGTAAACCTCCGACATGCGATTTCCCAACGCGAGAACTGAGTCGTTCGATTGGAGGGACACGTGTCCCAGGAACGAAAGGAGTCGGGATTCGACATTTCGGACTTTTGCATACAAAGAAATTGTTGCATTAGAAGTCACGATTTCACGATACCCGATAGAATGACACGAGGCAGTGGTGATGTGGAGGAGAGAGAGATCTCACACGTGCATCAGGGATCGGTATTTTGGGATTCTCGGTGGCAAGAAAATCACGTCAGGAGAACTCGCGAACCCTGAAAGCCCGACGTAATTAACTTAACACTTAAACCTTCGTTAAGGATTAATTAATGATTGTTTAAATAAGACTTGATTATATCGCGAAATCGGAGATCGGGGATTCGAGATTCAGTATGCGTCGAATCTTTGTTGTGGGAAACCTCGAATCCCGATAGAGAGTTAGAACTATGGTCACATAGGTGCAGGTCACATGGACCTCGGTGTAGTCGGAAAGGCTAACACGCAAGGAAGAGGCTCATCGGGCATCGAGATATCGGGAATTCCATAGACACGGGATTCATGCAAATCGATAGCACGATATCAAAAATCCCGATAAGGAATAAAACTGCGGTCACAAGGCAAGGTCATGTGGATCACGAGCATAACTTAAAGGGATAAGGTGCTAGGAGCTCATCGGGGATCGGGAAACCTAAGGACGTGTGTGCGTTGACATCACAAACGTCGAAACCCCGAATCCCGACAGGGTGATACAAGGCCACGGTCATGGAGGTCGGTCATATAGACCAAGGTATAGCCAGTAGGGGCTAGCCCATAGAGACGGAGCTCATCGAAAAATCGGGAATCGGGAGTCTGTGAGGACAGAGGTTTGTGACTACAAAAGTCGCGAAACCCCGAATCCCGATAGGAATTAGGACTACGATCACATAGGACAGGGTCACATGGACCAAAGCATAACCAAAAAGGGGGGGGGCTAAAGCTAGAAGGAGCGTATCGATATCGGGCATAAGGAAACCCCAAAACCTGGAATTTTAATTGGGAAATTTTACAGTTAGGAGCAAAGGGCCGTGAGCAATACAGAAGACAATGTATGTGCATCTAACTACATGCATATGCACAGACGAATAAATTTATAAATATAAATGAAATAAAATTGAAAGCAGAATACCAAATCTGTACAAAGATGGAATTACAAACAAATCTTTTTTTCAAAAGAAGAAATCGCCATTCATTACCATAGGGCAAGGAAGATTTATGCAAATTTCTAATTTGAATAACCCCGTGTTCTTCATAAAGGTACTGGAACTATGCACAACATGTGGATTGAATCGTACCTCTTACCATAGCTGAGGGAGAGCTCCGCAAAGTGTACAGACAGGGGTTGATTCCCAATATTTCAAGGAGACTAGACTCCAGGTCCTAGATCTTGTTAGTAGCCACCTCAATATACTCTATTTCTGCAAAACGAATTGGAGCATATACAACATTAACCAATGATAGTGAAGTGCTCAGAACGATGGTGAGGATGTGAGCCATGGCAAGGGAGATTCTGGAAACCTCTGAGCAGAGCAGAGGCAGATCTATGATGGACAAATATTGATGCGAGGCAAGTCCCAACGGATGGGAAAGTGAGACATAGGAAGGACGCGTAGAGGGTCGAAAGGCTGACATGTGTAGATACAAGGGAGCTTATGAAAACCAGACGAACACGTGGAACCCATGCGTGCCCGAACCCTTAGGTATACGTTCAATTATTTGTATATATATATAATATAAAGTGATAAAAATAATTTAAGGTAAAACGAATAATTAAGTATAAATAATTTATACATAAATAAAGGTCATGTTAGTTAAAATTGATGAAGGGTTAGTTGGGTTGAGAATTACTTAAATTAATTAAGTATGTATTTAACTATAAGGTTAATCTACCTTAAAACTTGATGTTGACCAAGCTTAGACGCTTAATCCTAACCCAAACCTAGCCAATTCCCCTGATGGAGTAATGTATGTTTATAGACAAGTAAAGAAAACTTACACCCAACCCCATTTCTAAGTTTAAGTAGCACCCATTTGAAACGTCCTTGAACTCACCCAGACAACTTTGGGGGTGATGCAGGTTAAGTCATACAAGATGGCCAGGACTCGAAGGGGTCGAGGCAGGGGAGCGTCGTCACGGGAACCACCGACGTCACCCACACCATCACCACCACCGACGTCACCACCGACACCACCACCACCTGAACTAGCCCTCATACTACGCTCGTTGGAAGCCATTAACGAGACCTTAAAGGGGTGCCAACCAACGGGGGTTGAAGTGGAACACTCACCATTTGGAACCGGTAATCCAGAAGCCTCAAGGAACTCAAGGGGAGAACTTCCACCCAGAGACATCACACAAGAGTTACAGAAGATCAAACTTCCGGAGTTTTCCGGAGGTCGCGCCAGTGAACGCGCGGAAGCATGGTTGGAAGGCATGACAAGGTGTTTTGCCTTAAGGGATTATACGTTCAATTCAAAGGCCAATATTGCAATTTTCCAGTTAAGGGACAACGCCTTGAACTGGTGGGGAAACTTAGAAAGACAACTACAACTTACCCTAGACAAAGTATCTTGGGAACTTTTCGAGGAGAGGTTCCGAAGGAAATATCTACCAGCATACTACGAGGAACAACAGGTAGGGGCATTTCATGCCTTAATACAAGGGAATAGAACTGTAGAAGAATATGAGATCAGATTTATGGAACTGGTCAAATATGTGTCGTATATGGATACCGACCAACGACAGGCTGATCACTTTGTTTATGGAATGAACCCTAAGATAAGAGCTATGGTAAGGATGTGGAAGCCGTCTTCAGTAGCAGAGGTGGTAGAAAGTGCACGTTACGCAGAAGAACACATGAACTTAATAGGGGGTGCAAGATTGACATTTCCGCATCGCCTGAGATTCGTAGGAAAGACCCCAAGGACATTTTCAAAGGGAGGGGGCTCAAGGCCACCACCTTATGGTAACAGAGGTGTACCAAGGACAGTAACTGCAGGGATTTCAATGGTAGCTAGTGCTACATCTCATTCATCGCCAACGGTGTAGACAGGCCCACGACAATCGCAGGGAACAACTAGTAGGGGCAGGGGTTCCAGGGGGAGGAACTCATTTCAGGGACCGTCACATAATAGTGCACCGGTTCCATCTCATATTACCTGTTGGAGGTGCAAAGGACCCCATTACCAGCGGGACTGCCTGGAGTCACAACAAGCATTTATGCATAGAGAAGGAAAGGCACCAATGGGAAGATCAAGTAGCAACCACAAGATTTACGCAGTGGTTAACAACCGCCAGGTTGAACATCAATCCACAGTAGTGGAGTCATCAGGTACGCTAAATCATATTAATGTTAAGATTTTGTTTGATTCTGGTGTGACAGATAGTTTCATTTCACCATCTGCATTAGAGAAGAGTGGGCTGGCAGCCTATGAGCACGATGACTTTAAACAAGTCGAGATGGCTTCAGGGGAAAAACAAGTTGTAGGACCTAGCGTCGATAATTGTGTAGTAGACCTAGGAGTGTGCACTACCAGGTTGAAGGTATACGTTACTGCTCTTGGGAAGTATGACCTAATCATCGAGATGGATTGGTTAGCAGCTCATCAAGCTTTGGTAGATTGTTTCGCGAAGAGGGTACTTTGTATCGATGATGAAGGAAGACCAATAGAGATCCAGGGTGTACAGAGAAAAGTGTCATTACGCTTTATATAAACTATGAAGGTCAAGCGGTGCTTGAGGCAAGGGTGTTGACTTTATGTAGTGGAGGCAGTGAATGAAAGGAAGGGACCCTCATTAGATCAGTATCCGGTATTGTCATAATTTCAAGATGTTTTTCCAAACGAATTACCAGGGTGACCTCCTAAAAGGGAGCTTGATTTTACTATTGAGCTAAAACCTGGTGCAGAACCAATATCGAAGACTCTGTATCGGATGACCGCGCCGGAACTTTGTGAATTGCAAATGCAGTTGAAGGATTTACTAGACTTAGGGCTAGTAAGGCCCAGTGTCTCACCTTGGGGTGCACCGGTGATTTTTGTAAAGAAGAAGGATGGATCCTTACGACTGTGTATAGACTACAGAAACTTGAACCGTGCTACAGTGAAAAATAGATACCCAATTCCACAAATAGATGATCTCTTCGATCAGATGAAAGGAGCGGTGGTATTCTCAAAGATCGATTTGTGATCAGGGTATCATCAGTTGAGGATTAAGGAGAGTGATATCCCAAAAACTGCCTTTCGAACTCAATTTGGACATTACGAGTTTGTTGTGGTATCTTTCGAATTGACTAATGCGCCAGTAGTATTCATGAGTCTCATGAACATCGTATTCTGGAAGTACTTAGGTCGATTTGTCCAAGTTTTTCTAGATGACATTCTCATCTATTCCAAGAATGAAAGAGAACACGAGGAACACTTGCGAAGAGTGTTGTCTTGCCTTAGAGAGAACAAATTATATGGGAAATTGTCGAAGTGTTCCTTCTTCCAGAAGGAAATCCACTATCTAGGTCACATCATTTCGGGCAAAGGAATCTCTATGGACCCAGAAAAGGTAAGGTCCCTTATGGAATGGCCAGTGCCGAAAAATGCACATGAGGTGAGAAGTTTCATGGGGCTAGCAGGTTACTACCGGAGATTTGTGGAAGGATTTTCAAAAATAGCGAAACCCATCACCACTTTGCAACGCAAGGGGGTCAGGTATGAATGGACAGAAGAATGTGATAGTGAATTTAGGGAGCTTAAGAGATTACTAACTAGTGTGCCAATTCTATGAGTGCCAGATATGGAAAAGGACTTCATGGTCTGCACGGCTGCCTCGAAACAAGGTTTGGGGGCCGTGCTAATGCAGGATGGAGTGATAGCTTATGCATCAAGGAAGTTGAAGAAGCACGAGGAATTATACGCGACTCATGATTTAGAGTTACTAGCTGTAATGCTGGCTCTGAAACTTTGGAGGCACTATCTTGTGGGGTGAAACTTTGAGCTCAGAATGGATCATCAGAGTTTAAAACATCTCTTCACTCAAAGAGATCTGAATGCCAAGCAAAGACGTTGGAGTGAGTTTATGAGTGAGTACGATTTTGGTATTTTGTACATAAAGGGGAAGGAAAATGTGGTCGCAGATGCTTTGAGTAGGAGACCACGTATCTTCTCCTTGGTAAATTTAAGGATCAATCTGAAGGAACATGTGTTGACACAACTACATGGAGACAGTTGGTATTTAAAGGTTACTTCAGACCTTCAGAGCGGGAGGCAGATAGACCCAAAGTATGAAGGATATAATCTGGAAACAGACGGATTGTTAAGATATCAAGGAAGGATGTACATCCCTGAGAATGGGGATATTCGAAACATCATACTAAAGGAAGCCCATAGGTCACTTTATTGTGCGCATCCGGGAGTTATGAAGATGTACACAGATATGAAGAAACTCTTCTTTTGGGCAGGCATGAAGCGCGACATAGTTCATTTCATCGCCAAATGCCTAGAGAGTCAACAGGTGAAAGCCGACCACCATCACCCGGCAGGCCTCCTACAACCACATGATGTCCCTATGTCCAAGTGGGAAGTTATCTTGATGGATTTTGTTGTAGTATTGTCGCTCACATCTCATAGACACAATGCCATTCTTGTGATAGTGGACAAGTTAACCAAGAGTGCTCATTTCATTCCGGTTAGAGACACTTACGATGTTGCTGATGTGGCACGAGTGTTCATAAGCAAAGTTATCCGTTTGCATGGGATACCCAAGAAGATTATTTCAGATAGGGACTCCAGATTCACATCTAGATTTTGGACAAGTTTACAGTTAGCATTGGGGACTCAGTTGAACTTAAGCACAGCTTATCACCCTGAAACAGATGGGAAAACTGAGAGATTAAATCAAGTCCTGGAAGACATGCTTAGGATGTATGTAATGGATAATAAAACCCAGTGGGAGAAATACCTACCCTTGGTAGAGTTTGCTTACAATAACAGTTATCATAGTTCCATCGGAATGCCACCATACGAAGCTTTGTATGGAAGACCATGCAAAACACCACTGAGTTGGGATAGACTAGAATACCGAGTAATGGTGGGGCCAGAATTGATTCAAGAAATGGAGGAACATGTGATTCAAATTAGACAGAGACTAAAGGAAGCATTGGATAGGCAAAAAATCTATGCAGATGCACACAGGATCGACCGAAGTTATGAAGTGGGAGATCAGGTTTTCATTCGTATCAGGCCTAATAAGAGTACCATATGGTTCAGGAAAGGGACAAAGTTGTCACCTCAGTTTATAGGTCCATTTAAGGTCCAAGAGAAAGTTGGACCTGTTGCCTATCATCTCGTACTTCCACCCCACTTGCATAAAACTCATAATGTATTTCATGTATATGTTTTACGTCATTATGTTGCTGATGAATCACATAAACTAAATTGGAAAGAATTGCAGGTATCAGATGTGGGAACCCTCACGGTCGAACCGTTACGCATATTGGACCGTAGAGTTCGATAGCTCAGAAACCGTTTGGTAGACCAAGTTAAGGTCCAATGGGACAAGTATAGTCCAGGATCTGCTACTTGGGAGGACACCGAGACACTACGGCGAGACTATCCATCACTATTTTGACCACTTCGAGAACATGTTTCTCGAAGGTGGGGTGTGTGTAACACCACCTTTTGACTTAGACAGCCAGGATTACCTGAGGTCCATACACTTTATTTTCTAGTCACAGTGAAACTATTAGGTGATACACTTAAACTTTAAAATTTATGAACCTTTATGTGGATGTGAACTCTATGAACGTTTAGATGTCATTGATGATGATGCATGTAATGCGATCTATTATGTGAATGTGAACTTTATGAATGTTTAAATGCTATTGATGATGATGTATATGATGAGACATATTGTGAGAAAGAGAAATTGTTGAATGTTTAAATACCATTAGAATGAAGTTGGATACGATGAAATCTATTTTGGTAAATGATAATCTTGTGAATGTGTAAAAGTAGGAATTATGGGATATTGTGGAATCTAATTCAAATTGGAAAACTTTGATGTAAATATATCGGAACAGGGATACCCAAATTGAAATGATGAGAGTATGCAATTATATGATGATAATGAATAGAAAAATATGAGTTGTGTTGCAGACTAATCTGCAGGTTATGGCCTATGAAATAGCCAATTGCTAATGAGGATGAAAGTGGATAATGGGACCACTAATCAGGAAACATTATGGTATGAATAATGTATATGGAAATTATATTGATTTGAATGCATTGCTATGATACATGGACTATTGCATGATTTTGGTACTAACACTGCCCAAAACCAAATAAAC
>JZKD02S1147507.1:139354-149577 GCA_000966675.3 Picea glauca | reverse complement strand
TTCCACTTACGGGTTCTATTTGGAGTTAGGCCAATATAGTTGGCGCTCCAAGATAGTCTAGTAGAGGATGGATAGGAATGGAGTTGGAAGTAGGTTAGGGAGGAAGGATGAGTAGAATAGTTGAGACTATATGGAGATCTGTTTTGTGGTGGGACTTGATGAAGAAAAATGTGTATATATAAATATTCATTATTATGTAACTAAACCACAGTTGTTAAAATAAATCATTGAACCGGACAATTGTAATTAAACAAATTTTCACACAATTAATTGATTGTTGTCTTTTATAAAATACTAGTCTTGCTGATTGGATAGAATGCATACCTAAATTACTAAAGGATGATAGTTTGAATATTAGTACATGCACGAGACTTGCATGTACTAGCTACACATGCATTTATTGTACATATACACTAGTATGTATGAGCTTTCTTGACTTACTTACTGATAATGTCAGTTACTTGTTGTGAATGTGTGAACCATGTTCTTTCCCTTTGTACCATCAGACACCTTAAACTTCGGGACGAAGTTTCTTGAAGGGTGGGTGTATGTAACGACCCTAATTGGATACATGCTTAAATATTATTAAGTAAGATTTAATCAAAGAAATTAATTATGGTTAACTGAGTAATAATTCAAACTACAGATCACATTTAATGACCTGTGAAATAAAAATTAAAAGATCAATGAAACATGATATAAAATGGTGGCGTATGCAGAGAGGGATGGCCATGGATCCCGAAAAGATAAAACATTAACTCATGACGAAGGACGGAGGATGGGGTGGTGGTTTTGGAGTAAATGCGTGAGTCGGCAGGGAGGAATAAGGGAAGGGAAGAGGGGGATGTGCGCACCATTCGATGGGAGGGGACGTAATGGATGCTGTGGACGGTTGTGTTTTGTTGTGATCAGCGAGTTTCTATGGATTGTTGTATCTTGTGGAATTTTGGACTACTCTGAGCACAGAGTTTTGAAACTGTGGCTTTTGATCAGGGGAGGCACTGAGTTGCTGGAGGTTTTGGGCACGGGGGCCAGGATATCCATAGATATCCTGGAGCTAGGTCGTTTTCCTAGTTGGCAGGGTGGACAATAGTTTTGGGCAATTATTTTTCTATGTTTGCAGCAAGACTGGACTGTGTAGCAGTTAGCAGGAGAGCAGCAGCAAGGCAGCTGGCAACGGAAATTAGCATCAAAACCTGGTACTTTGTCGAGTTATGTATTTATTTCTTTTTGCCACGAAATCAGTATTTATTGATAAATCTATGTTACTGAAGTTTCTGTTATCAAAATCAATATTATGCTTGAAAGTTATTGTTTCAGTTTACTAAATAAAATGTTTATGAAACTTAATGATGTTTAGAAATTTATGGTCATTACACAGCACCAACTGGTAGGAGGCTACAACCCCCTGTTTAGTCAGCTACAACTGACAAGGAAGCACCAACTCCCTCTTCAGGCACCAACCTACCCTTGCACCACCCAACCACCATTAATTTTTTGAATCTGGACAAAATTTTGTATCAAGTCTTTTACTACATCTCTCTCTGCTTATCTGATTTAATATATTCTCTAATTTGGACTGCAGAGACACACTTCTTATCAACACTCTTCCTCATTTATATATTCTTCAAAATGGTGTGAGAGTGACACATTGTGTCCCTTGGTTTTGAACCATCGTACCTTTTTGTTTAACTTAACCACAATCAATGATTATTATTTTTACTGTGAAGGATTTTTGTAAATTGATCACATATGGATCAATTTCATCCTTTAAACTCGATCTCAAACCTCCGTTATTTTCACAGGAACCGAATTCTACGGAGGCGCTTCCTTCAAACCATTACATGTGACTGAGCATTACAGAACCATGCTCTTACCAACTCTAGAGACGTATTATAATTTCCTTTTAAAACTCGTATATCATTTGGCCATTGGAGGTGACCAGATGCTAGGCTTAATGAGCGCTTGAGTGCTTATCAATTCAACGATCACAATTCAATCTTCTGATGAGATGGATGGCTAATGAAACTTTTCCCTTCAGAACTTTTGGACTTGAAACCTTTCAAAAATTCCGTTTAGATTTCCTTAATAGATCGAACAGTTTACGTTTATTTCACGGAAATGGATCAATCATCATATTTGAATCTTACAAGGCTTAATCTGATGGCCAAGACTTAATAAAGCATTGCAATGGATGACCACCATTTACTTCGGGTCTTCGGACTTCAGATATTTCAAATCTCAACCCCTTCTTTCCTTTGTACGTCAATCTTCCGAAGATGAAAAATCCACTTACGCGTGTCCCTTTCGGATCAACGGTTGCGATCCTTTCGTGTCTCTGGGCTTCAGAATTCTCAAGTCTCAACTTTCACTGTAGTATGATCAACAGTCGATGATGATCCCGAAGTGATCTTTCAGATCGGACATCTCATGTCCAATTCGAGACTTTGGCATTTAAACTTATGTTATCCTTCCACTATAGTAGATTGACAGATAAGAATGCTCTCAAAGTGTTTATTTAGATCGCGCGAACCATGTCTACTTCGGGACTTCCGATATTTTTTCATTTGCTAGTGCTGAAACTCCAGAAGTAATTATTCTAGAGTGACATAACTTATTGATGTCACATGTTGACATGGAATGAACCAATTTCCTCTTGACACATGTCATCATCTGATTATTCCATTTGTACTTCCTGACGTGGTTTTCCATGTGTCCTTGCTGACATGGTCTGCCACACGTCCTTGCTGATGTGGTCTGCCACACGTCCTCGCTGACGTGGCCTACTGATGTGATCTGCCATATGTCTTTGCTGACGTGGTATGATGATGCAGATCTTATGATTTAAAGATCATCATATGTTCTCCAAATCTGATGGTCCTTATTCATTTCAGATATTCGGGCTTCGGGTTTTTCAAATCTCAAACTGAAAAATATGAAGTGAGATTTTCCCATAGCTTAACCTCCTCGCATATTTATACCCGAACTGAATGATGTTCGTTTGATCAGGATCTTAGATCAACGGTTTGATCTATCTACGATGCAACTCTTCTAGCTTATCTTGTCCTTCCACTTAGAATGATCCAACGGCTGACAGAAATTCACATTTCAGGAATTTCAAATCTCAAACTTTCTGGAGCGTAACCTCCTCGCATATTTATATCTAAAGTGAATGATGTTAGTCGATCATGTTCTTAGATCAATGGATCGATCTATGTATAGTGAATATTTTCTATCTTATCCTTTCCTTCCACTAAAATGTGATCCAACAACTGACGGAAGTTCGGGTTTGTTCCGACGGCTGACGGGTATTCGGATAATCAAACTCTCAACCGTCTTAGATTATCTTGTCCTTCCACTAATAAGTGATCCAATGATCATGAAGACACTCGAAGCATATCAACGGTCGATGATGATTGCGGAACCACAACTTGCGAGTGATGTAACTCGACACCTAAACTCCGCAATTTGAAGTTGTGCATTGTTGGTGAGTCAACCAAAGACGTCGATATTTGAATCTATAAGATCTAACAGTCCTGACTAATTGAAGGATTGGAAATAGCATGATGTTTAATTCTCCTTTCAATCTCTGCAATCTATCCCTGCCGTAGATTTTGCAATTACACATTCAACGGTCATGACTTAATCTGACTTAAGTTGATCGTTTGTTGGATCAACCACGGTCATAGATTTTTGAGTTTATGAGATCTGACGATGTAGACCAATTGCGGGATTGTAACTAGCGAGTAGCTTAATTATTCTTTCGCTCCCCTTAATTCATCCCTTCCATTGATCTGGATATTGTGCATTAACAATCTTGATTTGATCTGAGTTTCATCGTGCCATACCTTTTGAGCTTTGATCTTCATTCGTTAACTCTCATGAGCATTAAATGCTTCATATCATCCATTATATATTGTTGAGTAGTCCTCCAACAATTCTTCTGAAATTCATTACGGCATCTCTTCTGAGATTTTATCTCAACGTATCATCACATCAATGATATCCACTGTTGACATCAATGACACTATGTCCAACAGAAAGGGGTTCATTTCTTTGGGTTGTGCAGGGATGAGAGGGAAGAAGAGCTTGTTGGTTGGAACTGCTTCTAGAAATATAAATTATGAAGATCATTATACATGTTTTGGGTCGGAATTCCTATGTATATATGTTTAATTTTAGGCTAGAGTGCCTATGGATATAAGATTGGGTTGGATTTCCTCTATGGATTAAGGCCAGAGGGCCTAGATTTGTAATTTTAATAACAATGGAATGGTGTTGTGCATTGAGGACGGTTCCAAAATAAGGGGAGGGGGATGTAACATATCGGTTCTAACCCTTACGAACTATAATGTATTAGGTAAATATGACTTAGGCTGTTAAGCCGGTAAAGTTGAAAAGGGGCCAGAGGACCTAGGAAATGTAATACTTCATATACATCAATAAAATACATCGTTGGTTGCAAGACCAACAAGGAAAAAAGAGATACGGGGCTATGATTCCATGAGAGAGGGGGCTTAATGGGATAAGTCTTCTTTTTATTATTTTATTTTACCCATAATTGATTTTTATGGAGAAAAAGGGGTTACATGAGCTTCTTGGGATGGAGGCCATGTGGCTCTTGTCTTCATGTAATTATTTAAACATCCCTTGGGGGATGTTTTGGGGTCATTCTTCCCTCGGGGTTTGCTTATTCTTTGTATTCTCCAACTGGTTCATTTTGTTCCCTTGTTATTCTTTCCTATTCACTCACTACTGCTAGTTCATGTGCTCTTGGGATAAACATGGAAACGAATGGCAGGAAGAGGAGAGCCATCGTTGAATGGTTGTAATTATTTATTGATCATTCCATGATGGAATCGTTGCTTGTGTGCATGAGATTGATGGCAGTTCAGATAGAACTATCCAAAACTGCAAGTCCTTGGAGTTTCCAGTAGGGAGATTTCTTGACCAGTAGCACTGGAGCCCTGGAGAGAAATGGAACAACCTTAGGTATTGCATGGCAAAGAAAGGTGTTCATTTCTTCGGGTTGTATAGGCTGAGGGGGAAAGAGATATGGAAATTAGGATTTGTTGTGAGGTTGGGAAACATAAGAGCTACTTAGCCAACCATTGTGTTCTTAGACTTGGCCTAGGACCCATCCTTGTGGATTCATAGCCTTGGCTCGGGGGTGACCTTCTGTTGAGAGTAAATGAATAGTAGTGTCTATGGTTGGGAGGAACATCCTTGGTCTGTAGCCAGTTCGTGAATGTTTACTCGCAAAGATAAGTGATCTCTATGTTTTTTGTGTAATGTTTATTTTTGTTGCGTATTTAATTATCTCTGAGATATTCATTTTTAATGTGCCTTTCTGTTGGCTATTTGTTGTGTATGGCACATTATTTATCTCTTTTATGTTGTGGAATGGATCTTTCCTTATGCATGTGGTGTACATGCCTCTGACATTGTTGATAATTCCTTTGTTTTTGAGATAAGATCAGAGAACTAAGTCTTGGGACTGCAACGTGACTCTCCTGCTGGTGGTTGGGTGTGTTGCAGTCAGATTAAGTGGCATAGCCCGGCCTGCGGGTGGTTGGGTATGTTACATTGAGTTTCTTGTCATATGATTGCTTGACAGACTCTACTCACTCAGAGTCTAAGTTTCTTAGATTTATCCTTAGCCTGGTTGTGTTTTGACACATATATGTGGGTTAATGCCTAACATTCACGTACATATGCATGTTGTCCTTCTACAAGATGCGTATATATGTGCTTTTCCCATGAACATTCACGTACATCTACCTTTTTTGCTTGGTTGTTGGTGTTGCACCTCTTTTGTCACCTTAGTGAGAAAAATAGAGGTGCTTGCAAGCTCAGTTGGGTTTGTTGAGTAGGACAGCTACAAGGAAAAGGGTTATAAAAAGAAATATAAAACAATAACTAAGAATTAAACTAAGAAATAAAACAACAACTAAATTTATAAACATAGGGACATAAGGACAAAAGAAACAATGAGACCCATGTCACCAATGATAAGGCTGATATTAGTGAAAGAAAACACCAAGAAGCAAGGGGACTATGATTCCCTTCTTCCTCCAAGGGAGGGCTCTTGGACCCCCACAAGTAAGCTCTTCTTACAACTTTGAAAAGGAAAATGAAAATGGTGAAACAATTCTTTGCTAATCCACTCAAGGGGTGAGATGGATTGCCCAAAGCAATGATGCAAGTATACTCTTGGCAAGGATAGAAGAGTCCTCAAGAGAATAGTGGCAGTATAACTTTTCTATGAAATTCCTTGAAAAATGAAGTGTATCCATGGCCTTTTTATAACATTCCTTTGAGATATTGTTCAACTAGTTTGTAGTGTGTAAAGAGGCTAATTAGGGCATTTCTAGGTCTTTGACCAGCCATCCAGTCAAATCCAGTCCAAATTTGAGTGTCAAATCAGCTTGGAAGTTGAACCAGAAGTGGGTGGGAGGCCGACCACTCTCATAAATGCGTCGTTTCTCAGGTACGTGGATTTTTGCGACAATAGTCATGCATCGTGCGCATGTGTGAGAATCTTGCGTTTCTGTTTCGCGCATGTGTGCGCACGCCCAGTGTCTTCATAGCACCCTTCAATTTTTTCACTATTTGTATAGTTTTTGACCCTTTGTGAATGCTTTTGTGTTAATTCAGGTCCATGGATGACCTCATAACTGTTTGGCGATGTTGAATTCTTGTAACCATTTGCGGACAAAATTTCATTGATAACAGATGCCCCCTGATGGATGAGGTTAGGAGCATACGTATAGCTGAAATCCATCAATGTTTCTTCTACTGAGAGTGTTTTTGTAAGAGAGAGCAATAGTGGTATTGTCAAGAGTGCCCCATTGGAGGGAGAAGGGAACCTGTAGAACCCAACCTTCCATGAGGTGTGTAAAAAATAAACTGTGTACAAATGAGGCGGGCATGCCCCATGCTCGTGTCATGTAACTCAAAAAGAGGAATGAAGTGTTGGTGTAGACAACTGCAGCGCCCTCGGGGGCGGTCGTGATAAAGGAAAAATATAATTTTGTGGATGAACATACTCTGAATAGTAGGCAGTGATAGCTGTAAGAAGTATCACAGATTTTGTAGGCATTGATAGCCCAGCCAAGTTCAGAGGTCTTCGGCAAGTAAAAGAACGAACTGCAATAGTTGCAAAGTAAGACCCACTGTAACATGAGAAAGTGTTGACGTCGAATGTTATGGGGGTCAACGATAGCAGGGAGAAATTGTGGTTCTCCCTGTGCCATCCGAGATCGCTCATTGGATGGGTAATGAGAATCAAGATACTGTCGCCCTTCTAGAAAACTATGTTGATGTTGACAAAAAGGGGGACGCAACTCCCAGAAGAAAATGGTTTCGTGAAATCTAATAGGTGAGGTTAGGAAATGGAGGAGGTACATGGACAAAGTCAAGATGTAGGAAGACTCAAGACTGCCCTTGGTTGGAGTATATGTGAGATAAAAGTGGTTGTAACCGTTCAACGAGGTCGAGTGTCAGGGGGACAGCAAGACGGGGGATAAGTTGTGCTAGAGGCGGGACAAAGTGAATAAAATCAGAGGGAAAATATAAGTGGCCTGTGGGGTAATCTGAAGATATGGATGGTATCGTCAAGGGTGGATGATAAGTAGTGCCCCAACCAAGGGTGACATGGGTTGTGTTTGGCCAGAAAGGGAAGAAGGTTGCCAAAGGTGAAAACAAAAAGGTAATGGAACTGCTGGAAACAAAGGCGTTTGTACAATAAATAAAGAATAATTTTGGATAAGTGTACAAATACAGAAACGGGTGCCCCAATGTGAGATGGTTGGCCCAGGTAGGGCACAATTTGCTTGGGGAACTGGTGGAGGGTGGGGGCCCCATGGGTGGGTTTCTGTATGAGGTAGGTGAAATGAAGGGAAATTTGCAAATGGGCAAACATATTGTGGATGAAATGGAGGGTTTATGATACTGCGGAGGTGCAGTCAAAAATAGAACTGTGAAGAGATAATCTGGGAGTCCGTTGAGAAAGCTAGAAAAATGAGGAGAAGGAGTATGTGGATGATTCGCGACATGATGTAAGACTATTGGGACTCCCATCCCTAAAGGGTATTGAAAAAAAACATGAGTGTCAAAAGCGCAAATGGGTGCTATGAATGGGACAACTCATGTGGGTAAGAGTACTACCGAGTGACAGTACCGAAGATGCAAATGGAGGTGTTGGTACTGCAGAGCTGGAAATGGGGATCCTAGAGGCAAATGTTAGAGGGTGTGACTGGACATGTAAGTGAGATTCAGAGGGAATGACTACATGACATTGCTGAGTATATACCTGAAGGGGTTGTGTTGATGTATGATGACCAAGTACCTACACACATGAAAACCAAATACCCAACGTGAACAATATCTAAAGAGAACCGAACATACGAGTATTTATTTGATAATTTTTAAACATGAGCAGGCGTACCTGAGTGTATCATGGGAAGATGCTCCGCCGGAAAAAAGGGAAAATGATCACCGAATGGAAATGTCTGTATAAGAGGCCGAAGGTGGTTTGGAAAACAGAGCTTATGGGCTCCTTTACCAAAAAATGAAAGTGGGAAAAAGGGATTAGATATGGACAGTGGGTCCATAATGCCATCCCAGTGTTACTAACACTATGGATGGTTGGGCCTTAATTTGGGGGGAGGACTTGTACCTTCCTTTTGCTCGAGGATTGATGAAGAAGTATAATGAATCACATTCACAGGAGCATTGGTATGGAGTGTCTGAGGAAACTCAGGAAGATATGTATGGTGTGTTGCGGCTAATGTGTGGCAAACGTATGGGATAAATGGGCAATGGTGTGTATAATGGCCATATTCTGAACATATGGTGCAAGCGAATTTGGTTCGCAGCCCTATGTTACTTGAGTTAGGGGAGGTAGCCGCAGTACTTGCTATAGTGGTGAGCAGTCATGGTGTTTGATTGAGTGGAATTAGGTTACGTAACTCAGATAGAGATGGGCATTTGTGGGTTGGGTGTCCATTTTTATCACATAGTGCGCAAGGGGGTTGGACGCATGGGGGAGGTGGAGCTGTGGGCACCTTCTTCTTTCGCCTACCCCCAGTTGTGGCCAGGAGGGTAGTGAGTGGGGGTGTAGAGGGGATGGTGGGAGTGAGTATGGGAATCGTCATTGGGATTCCTTCCGTTTGGGGGGGAAGGGATGGTCGAGGGACCATCTCTGGTGGATGTAAATACCAAACTGGAATTGATAACACCATATTAGAGAGGGTAAGTGTTGCAGCTACTTGGAAATCTTGTACGTCGGTTGGAGGGTAGAAGAGGGGAATTTGAGTAATGGCTTGGGGAACTGTCTCCCAAACTGGGATATGGACCTGGGGAGAGGGGAAATCGTGAACTGGTGGAGTTGACGAGTTTGTAGGAGGCTCATAAGGGGGGAGCTCTACGACTAGTGGGATGCCAGATATAATAGAATCCTCCTTAGGAGGAAGGGTATCCTCCGTGTCAGTTCCTTTAGAGGAAACTACACACACTTGTGCTGAAAAAGAGGGGTTTATGAATGGTGGTGCTCCCTGACAAGTGCCCAACATGGATGGGTCTTGGAATAATCCAGGGCCAATGTTGTCAACTGGAAAATCATTTGGGCTAACATGAACAAGGGGGAGGATGTTATCGATGGTGGCCGAATGGTTAGGCTCGTGATGTGTAAGTTGGTCGATGGTGATGATCTTCCCATTATGGGGGAACATCATCGTACAAAACTGTTATAACCCTAAAATGCACCATACAGGTTTACCTGGCATCAGGCCAACTCATGCCTCTTCCTAGCCAAATCCATGCTAAACAAATCCTCAAAAAACCACTTAAAACAAGCAACCCGCGCCCTAACTTCTCACGGGGCGCGGGCGACCGCTTGTTGTCCTTTTACTGCACGCGGGAATCCATGGGATAGCCTAAAACAGCCCGCGGGTATCTAACAAAGCAAAAAATCAGGAAAGTTTCCGCCGAGACACGAGGCTTTATGTCAGTTAACTGGAACTCTTCGCCATGCATGGCCGAGAGTTCACCTAAAACCCTAGCTCCTTCTAGCCTATAAAAGGAGGGGTAGGGGTACTATTAAAGGGGAAAAATCATAGCAAAGAAACCCTGCCAAATTGCCAAGCCAGTTCTGTCCCAACCCTTTAGCCTTGCCTCAAGCTTTAGGAGAAATTCATGCAGCAGCAGTTGGAGGACAGAAA
>JZKD02S1147507.1:103741-120150 GCA_000966675.3 Picea glauca | reverse complement strand
GGCTTCTTAGGTGCAGATTGAGTCCCTGGAGCTTCCCCTCCCCTGAATATTGCTTGCAGTCCAGGTAAGGATGGACAGTCTTCTGTTTTGTGATTTTCAGTACATATTGCACATAGAGCAACAATGTCCAAAGGACATTCTCGTAGGGGATGCCTCTTTCTGCATTTTGAGAAAAATATACTGAGGACATCGTTTTCCTCTTCCTGCTTTTTCTTTATCTTCAAGGTGTCTAGTTGAGAGCCAATTGTTCCTAACAGGTCTGTTTTGAAGTTCTCCAAAAGGTTTCCCAACTCAACTTTAGTAACCCCACCAGCTGTAGATGTTTTAGTATTTCTGTTGACCGATTCTCTCACACTCTTTGCAACTTTCCCTTTACTTCTTGAGTAAGTTCTACAGAGTTCACAAATTGTTTCAAAGTTTTTCTGGTAAATGTCTCCTGAAGACATTAAGTTGAGGGTATCAATGTATTCCTCCAAAACCCCTTTCAAGAAAAGAGTCTTGATTGCTTCATCCTGGAGATCAGTGTATTTAGATTTCTGAAGGGTAAAGGTGAATCTTTCTAGAAAATCCTCAAGGCTTTCTTCGTCTTGCTGTTGCAGTTTGAAGATGTCATTTCGAGAATCCTTGGTTTTGCAGTAGTCCTGGTACTTCTTTAAAAATTTTGTCTTCATATCTTCCCAGGATCTAATGCTATACTCTCCCAAACTCATGAACCAACATAATGCAGAATCTTTCAGGGTGGCAGGAAATAGTTTCAGTTTGTGTGCATCCTGGAGGTAGTTATACTTCCTCCACATGATGTCGAATTCAAAAAGAAAGACATCAGGGTCCTCACTATTTTTCCCATGGAAGGTTGGCAGTGCTGAAAGTGGGATGTTTTTCATGGTGACATTCTGGACTAAGTCCAAAATAAGAAATCCAAAGGTGGTTTCTGATGCTACCTCATTCTCTCCTTGTTCTTTCCCTTCATTTTCAACATGAAGATCCTCATGTAAGTTTCTCCCTCTATCTCCCATGGTGAAAGGATTACCAAGAATTGTATGTACGATTCGATCTTTCTTTGGTGAGGGTGTGAAATCCCACCTTTCTGGATTCTTTTTGTCAACAGTTTTATCTCCTATTGGTCTTTTTGAGGATCCTATGGCCTTCAATGTCACAACTGTAGTTGTTATCTATAAGACCTCAGGGTTAGAGCTTCTGAGAAAAGATTGTATTTTCTCTGGATCAACTGTGTCATCCAGGGTTGGATCACCAAGGTTTTGAGTTTGCTGTTGTATGGTGCTTCCTGGTTCTAGGATTTGTTCTACTGTTTCCTCAGCCAGAATTTCAGTTTCAATTTCTTTTGCTTTTTGGGTGGAGGTTTCTTCTTCTTTTTGTGGTTTTATATTTTTCGTAAACCTACCTCTAGGATCTCTATTTATCATGAAATCATGCTAAATGAAATGAAAAGAAACTAAGATTGGGTTTCAGAGTACCTGTGATAACTGATATGTCGGTTTTCACCCTTTTTGTTTCCACAGCTGCTCTTACTATCAACCTGCTAACACACCAAACCAAGCTAAGTGCATTCTAAAACTAATCAAAACAACTAATTTCTTACCTTTTAAACAACTCCCCAGCAATGGCGCCAAAAATGTCAGGCTGCTAAATTGAAGCTTTTAAGTGACCTGAAACACTAAATTGTCAAACCAGGGTTGGTAAACTTTGAGCTAATACATAGTATGTGCAGGTAAGCGTCTATTCTCTATCTGAATGCTATCCTAAGAATCAAACACACACCTATTCTGAGAACTTGAATTCTAATAACGAACTCGAAACTGAGCATTTCCTATTTCAGTCATCAACAGAAAAATAGTCTTGTTCTCAAATGATGGTACTGCTATTCTTATTCCCAAGACGTGGTTCCACAAGATTATTGTACCTCTATGTTCGATCACTTACCATCATCGTTTCTTTTTAAGTTAGGACACACAGAGTATTGTCGAAAATGCATTCATTCCGAGCAGCAAAAATCAATCTATTCTGTCTCCAGGAAAACAGAGTATTATGCTATTAACTGGTACCAGGAGCTCCTTTTGTTCTAACTGCAATCTAACTATTCTACGCAGGCAAGGTAATTAATGTCTAACAACACAGAATGCATGTTAACTCTGAGTTCTATTCAAATTGAAAATAAAAAGCCAAACAATCATATGCATATGCTAAACCCTGCAGGCATCAGTACTGCGTTTAACATTCACCAACGTAAAAAGATAACAGTATGGAAAGTGAGTCTGTTGAGGAATGAATAAACACGATTCTGAAAATTTTAAACTGTCGTGTAAGAAATCATTAACACACTGCAATGAACTGAAGCTATGATAAACCAAAACTAAATATGTGAATGCTAAGCTACCTCGGATGCAAGTTCTAAAATATTGAAATGAACGAAATCTATAACAGCACAAACTAAATCTATTGCAAATTAAGGCAGCAACTTGCACCAGTTTGGCGGGCCCAACCAAATGGCACAAACGCTGTGGGTAACGACCAGAGCCGACTAGATCATTTTATGCAAATACAGTGTAATTCCACGCCTCATTAACTCATCAAAATAACACTCAGATCATATGATAGTTAAGAAAATATACGCAACAACAGTTTGTATTCAAGACATAAGTTCATAGCATAATCCAATAACAATAGAAACGGCCACAGTAATAGTAACAGTAGTAACAGTAGTAGTAACCCGTTCTCAAGAGTGATCCCGGGTTTTTATAGAAGTCTTATTATTCGTAACAGTTGAAAACAAATATGCATCGAAGCAAATGGATCCCTGATCCGAGAATAGTCATGGAATCCAGTTGAAACGTATTTCACATCTTCATGACACGTAGTGTCACGAAGTGTGAATGATGAAGAATAATTGATCCAGGTTTATCATTATGCTCTCGAGTGCTCGGTGGCGATGACTCCAGCTGGCCTGTGAATCTTTCTATCTCTCATTCGAACCATAACGCATACCCTAATGCACAGATCTCGAACGGCTCCGATGGTACCTCCACGGGTGCGAGTTGGTACCTGGTACCGGTATCCTGTTCCAAAAATAGAAGTGGTACCTAACCCAAGTGATATTAGTCACATTATCAATTTAAAGCATTAAAGTGCATGAAAATAGTTTGAAATGCAAAGATACCTTAGGTGACCCCTTTGCATGGTAGGGAGATGTTAAGTATGTCAAAATGAGGTCAAAAAGGTGGCACTGGCATATGAATGGAGGTTTGTGGTATATAATATAGGCAAAGAGCATGGTCAAAACCGGGGACCAACAACTAGGTACCTTGGTCAAAGTGCGACATTTAGATTTTCAGCCTAAGAAATGGGTCACGGGCTGGATCCCATCCAAGAGGTCGGTGCCTCAAGGGGGGATGCACAGAACAACCGGACCTCGGCCTTCAACCCTTCACAGGTATCTCCCTTCCTTATGGTGTTAGGAACACTTGACTTGGAGGATTTTTAGTTCCCTATTTGACAACTTCTATGGTTTTGACGATGTGAGAACCAGATAATGGGGATTTATTTGGATTCCTATCCCCGAAATCCTACCTAGACTAAAAAATTTCTTTTGGCACCTCCTGTGGATGAAAAATTATTGAGTTTTTAGAAAAAAATTAGATGTTGTTTTGAGAGGTTGGGGGTGTGAACCAACCTCGTTGAATTAAAAATGGGAGTGGATAGTTTCGTCAAGAAAAGGGTGGGGTGTTTTCAGAATCCCTTTGGAGGAAACTTACTTTGACCTCCATGTTTCAAGAAGAAGCTATGTGAGTGAGAAGTGACTTTTGTGTGTGAGTGAAAGTGTGTCATTTTTTTAGTGAATTAGGTGTCACCTTGCTGCATGTGGACTTCGCTTGGTCCTTACAAGTGTTGATTACCTAATTAACTAAGTGCCTTTGGTACAACCTTGTGTAATTCAAAAGTCCCTAGGAAGCTAGCATGTGGACATGTGGGTCCGTTACTATCCCTTTAACTCCCTATTGTGATGTAATCGAAGAAAAGTTTTGAAACTATCCTAGATTGATCATGTGGGCATGTATGGGCCCGTTACAAAACCTTTAAACTTCCCTAGTGATTTGATCTAAGAAAGAAAATTTCAACACTATGCTATCTTTGTAGCATGTAGGCATGTATGGGCCCGTTACAATATTAAGATGTGTTTGAAAAAATAAACTAAGATGAGTCCCAAGAACGGTTGTTGTCCTCTCCTAAAGGTTTTAATGTTCTTAAGGGAGATGAAATCGTTTCATAATCTTTTCCTCATTCTCAAGGTCACTTGAAGGTGCGAGAGAAGAGCATAGTAAGTGATTGTTATCCAACTTCTAGTCCCAATGCAAGTTAAATGTGATTAAAAATGATTTCCAACTTATATTGTGAGTCAAAACAAGCCATCCGTGTGGCGAAAATGAAAGCAAAAGAGGAAATTGATTTTAACCCTCTAAGTGCGTATGTTGTTTGACTAACCCCTTTATATGATGAGGGGACTAAGTGTTGTGTAGCTTTAAAACATGATTGAAATCATTTTTAAGAAGGCTAATGGCCTTCCCCACATCTCAAAAACTTTACAATGTGAATTTTTCCACAGATGCGCGGGTCTCAGTGGAGATAGAGGCGCACAGAGCGCATGTGCGTAGATAGAAAAGAATTAAAAAGCGCACGTGCGTAGAACAGAACCGTGACTTGGGCGCATGTGCACACGATGCGTGTCTGTGGGCTTAAAAACCCACACACAGGTGACACACGACCGAGAATGAAAATTCTGGATGGAATTCTCCCTATTCAACTTGGAATTGGCTGATTGGTAGGTCGGCTTAGGCCGGTTAGTGCACCTGAAAGTTAAAAAAACTAAAAGAAGAGCTAGAAAAACCCAAATCGGGTAGGAAATTGATACCTTATCCCCAGTGGAGTTGCCAATCTGTTGCACCTCTTTTTTTACCTTAGTGAGCAAAATAGAGGTGTTTGCAAGCTCAGTTGGGTTTGTTGAGCAGGACAGCTGCAAAGAAAAGGGTTAGAAAAAGAAATATAAAACAACAACTAAGAATTAAACTAAGAAATAAAACAACAACTAAATTTATAAACATATGGACATAAGGACAAAAGAAACAATGAGACCCATGTCACCAATGATAAGGCTGATATTAGTGAAAGAAAACACTAAGAAGAAAGGGGACTATGAGTCCCTTCTTCCTCCAAGGGAGGGCTCTTTGACCGCCACAAGTGAGCTCTTCTTACAACTTTGAAAAGGAAAATGAAAATGGTGAAAGAATTCTTTGCTTATCCACTCAAGGGGTGAGATGGATTGCTTAAAGAAATGATGCAAGTATACTCTTGGCAAGGATAGAAGAGTCCTCAAGAGAATAGTGGCAGCATAACTTTGCTATGAAATTGCTTGAAAAATGAAGTGTATTCATGGCCTTTTTATAGCATTCCTTTGAGCTATTGTTCAACTAGTTTTTAGTGTGTAAAGAGGCTAATTAGGGCATTTCTAGGTATTTGATCAGCCATCCAGTCAAATCTAGTCCAGATTTGAGTGTCAAATCAGCTTGGAAGCTAAACTAGAAGTGGCTGGGAGGCCAACCACTCTCATAAATGCGTCGTTTCTCAGGTATGCATCTTTTTCCAACAACATTTATGCATCGTGCGCATGTGCGCGAATCTTGCATTTATGTTTCGCGCATGTCCGCGCGCGCCGAGTGTCTTCATAGAGCCCTTCGATTTTTTCACTATTTGTATAGTTTTTGACCCTTTGTGAATGCTTTTGTGTTAATTCAGGCCCATGGATGACTTCATAACTGTTTAGCGATGCTGAATTCTTGTAACCATTTGCGGACGAAATTTCAGTGATAACAACTAGGTTTGATGGTTGATGGGTAGGTTTTGATGATTGTTGAGTCTTCTTAGGCCTCTTTTATGACTATTAAGTGTATGTGGAATGCCATGAAACCTTTCTTTGGTTGAATTTTTGGGTGGTGCCTTTGTCATCATCTTTTTCATTTGATTGTCCTTACATCCTGAGTTGGGTGTTTTGCTTCCTGATATCCTACCTTGTTTGTCTTAGTTTACACATAGTAGAGTTTTTATATCAAGTTGTTGTCCAGTCCTTGCATTTTCATTCTCTTATATTGAAAATACAAAAATATTAGGAATTTTACATTGATTGGCATTTTTATCTTTTGAGTCTTTATCATTAATCTTAGTAAATGTAGATAAAGATTGCATTTTATTAGAATTGCATAACTAAATTGAGAATTGCATTCTGAAAAGCATATCATTTATTGAAAATTGAAGTTAGGACTTTGCATTATATTCATATTCATTTATTTTACTTACTGAGTCATAACATCACTAGTTTCAAGACCACACCTTTTTGAGTAAGCACGACCACTAAAAGTAATGCTAGAATTTAAAATTGATTAGTAACGATTTTATTTTTCTAGGGTGGACAAACTAGATTAGGATTTAGAGCCTTGGAATAGGATTTTGTGAGTAAACTTCTCCAAGGATATTAAATCAACACATGTGTCTGACTAAGGTTGTGGAGAAATGCATTGTATAATCAGTAATATCAGGAGGCTCTGCATACACCAGAATTAAGCACGAGGTCACATGAGGTTGGTTGAAGGGATATCCCACCGATACCTTTTTAGCGTCAGATATATTTCTGGGGATCTATTCGTATTTTGGGATCTTGATAGTACCCTTACCTCCATGAGAGGCAGTGCTTTCAAGGTTTTGGGCTTTGCTACCCTTTCCATACGGTGGACTTGACTTGCGACTATTCACCTGTGCATCTGTTATACCGTGGTTGCTTAGTTTCTTGACATCGAAACCACATAGGTTACTTGCAAGGGTTATTCTGCGGGTATCCTAGGTCAGATAAAGGTCAAATAACACACAACCTTTATGGAGGATTACCTCTCTAAGGGGATCTGTCTGACTTGTTTTTAAACCCATGAGGGCCCTTATAACTGATTCTTTTACCTCCTATATTTATCAGAGGATTCTTAGGCCCCTCTTGGGCGAGGCATACCTACTTTAGAGGGGGAGGTCCCTTTCAGTTGCTTTATCATTTTTGTGTGCGTACTGGCCTTTTAATTATTCTTAGTGTGCTCTTTGATTATTACTTGACATTAGGATTTTATACCGTGCCTTGAGTTGTCATTATCATGGATAGTGGAGTTGCTTTAGCTCCCTCCTTTACCGCTACCTCCCCCATGATATTCACTCATTTCATGGGGATGAATTCGTCCGTGTTTCACAATGGTATGCATAATTATGATACTCAGTCAATGCGTTGGGTATCTAATCATTTTTCTTATGGTATGCCATAAATGTCTTGGCACTTTCCATCCTCTGTGAATCCTAGTTTTGGGTCTGGGGGCATGATGCCTCCTTATTATCCCTTTTCATTTGGTGGGAGTCATATCCCTCAAACAACTCTTATGGTAGCAGGTTGGAATATCCCTTCCTAGGAATCCATTTTTCCAGGAGTAAGTGCTCAAATCGGTGTTCATTCTACTTATTACATTTTGTCCACCTATCCTTCTTCCGCTATTTCTGTTCCTACGAATTCCTTTCCCATGGCATACCTTTGTATGTCCTCTGTTGTTCCATCCATAGGGAGTCATTCTTATAGTATGGGAAACCCCCTTCACAAAGTCCCTTCGTCTGGGGGCAACATATATCCTCACATGAGTAACCCTTGTCATACCTCTTTCTCTTCAAAAGAGGATTCCTCAATGTTGATTCCATTATACACCTCTATGAACTAGTATGGAGGAGGATACTATCCTGCCAGACAGGGCCATGGTGTATACCAGAACGCTTCCTGGCCCGTAATTTCTCAAAACCAATCTTTCCTGGGACCTTGGTCTCAAATGAAACAAGTAACCTCCGCCACCATTCCAATTGTTCTAGGTGGATATCAGTGGCCACCCACCTTTTCCGACTAGCTCAAAACAATTTTCTAGCAATTTTGGCTATTTACTATTTTTAGCAGGTTTTAACTTTCGGGGCCATTTTGAGGGCCTAAATGAAGGTTTTTCGATATTGAGGTTCTCAATGATGGCTAAAGGCATGAATGAGGCCCAAAAATTAATCTTCGCGATGATACCTTTCCAACGAGCTATCATACGCCTAAAACGGAGATCGTATGCAAAAGTTACGACCCCGTGAAGTTGATGTACTAACTTACCCAAACGGGGCCCACATGAATTTTGGCGCTTCATCTCCTAGGGTTAGGTTTTTGGATGTCTAGGGTTTTTGGCATTCCTTCTTATTGTAAAAAGGCCTTCAGAGCCTCATTTTAATCATCTTCTTGTGAATGTGAGTATTCGTCACATTTCTTCTTAGAGATAAGTTGTCACCATTCTAGCGAGTCTTTCACTCTATATTTTAACAATCTCTGTACATTTCTTTCATTAATAGAAATTGTGTATTACTGTATCTCTGTGTTTATGGTTGCATCTCTAATATATTTCTGTTATATTATTGAATATCTGTGATATCTCTGTGCATTTCTTTATTATATCTCCGATCTCATTTCATGCCAAAAATAATCTGTATCACCAGTGCCTTCTAGTCATACTTCACTTCCATCACCAAACTCTGCTAGTCATGTTGGGGATTCATCACAAACCTCTGCTAGTCATGTTTTAGATTCATTGCCAACCTATGCAATTCATGTTGGATATTTGATACTAGCCTCTACAAGTCATGTTGGGGGCATGTCACCAACCATTGTGAGTTAAGCTCGAGGAATTCATATGATTGAGAATCTGAGACATGTAAGATGTAAGCCCACATTCCTTTCTAGGATTTTTGAAGGAGATCACCTTACTCGTTTATGCCCTGCTACTGTAGCGGTACTAGAAGTGTGGTCCTTATCGGGGGGCCCTTTGGGTTCTGATTCATATTTGGCTTCCAAACCTTCTTTGGTTGATACAACAGTCATGTCGATTCAATGTTCAAATGACACCCCTCTTCCTTTAGGGGTTGATGCATATCTTGACCTTGTTGTCTCGCATCCTATTCAACCAATGGTCGTATTAATGCAATATTCGACCGAGACTAATCCTATTTTTGGGGGTTATGCATCTCTTGACCTTGTTGTCTGACATCCTATTAAACCAATGTTGAAGAATTGGTTGTGCCAATGCAATTTTTGATCGATCCTGCTGTTCTAGTTCTAGGTCTATACTTTCCATACCATGTCCTTAGCAATTCTAGTTCTTCACAAGGGAGCATTCCACTCTCTTCGAGTACACTCCCTCCAAGTCCTAGGGTGGTTTCCTTTGATTGGAATGATCTTGTAGAGCCTCAACTTCCTTCTTCTACACCCTTCCAGATAAGGGGCATTCTTTGATATAATATAGATAAGGTAACCTCTGCAAGTATTGCATCCTCCTCGAATTGGAAAGCTTTGGGTTTTCCCAAACTTGTGTCAACTACTTGTGAGTTGCTGACCTTTCACAAAAATTCTGCACAGGAGCCTTGGCCTCCCCCATGACATGCTGCCTAGAAATCCCCCAACGAGTCTGATTTAAGATCTTTTCCGACTCATTTAAAAAGAGAAAATATTGCGCAGTGAATTTTTCTCTTTCACACTCATTAATTGGATTTGAAAGATCACTAATCTTAGTTAAGATCTTTTCCGACTCGTTTTCAAAAAGAAAAAATATTACTGAGTGAAATTGTTTCTTTCACACTCGTAAATTGGATTTGAAAGGACGTCTATTTGGTGCAATTTTATCCCTTTGTCAAACCAAGTAGACTAAGATTATGAAAAATGACATTTTTTGGTGTTAAGTTATGATTGCATCTCATGCCCTTGCTTGCAGTATTGAGCCTATTGTCGGTTCTCTCTTTTGCGTTATAAGCCATTTACCTCAGTAGTTTGCATCCTCAACCAAGCAGAGCCTTATTTATATCTTTTGTAGCTTGACACCCTATACCTAGAAGGAAACATTCCCTTGAGTGTCCATCTCCCGCATGCACCTCCTTGCATTGAGCATAGGTATGTTCCACTACTGGAACTAGTTTTGCTTACTTGTGACACTCGTTTCCTTCTTTGTATCATATCATTCATTTGACTATGAAAAACCATAAAAATATGGGGGGGAAGGGAGTATTATCTTATATTGGCAGCAGTAGTGTCACCTTTGAAAAAAGCACAAATTTTTCTATTCCACTTGTCATCATAATTTTGGGTTAGGCATGACCTTAGGAATCTGAGCTTGTTACAGAGAGTTTACTCCCCTGACTAGTTACTCTTCCAGTCCCTATGGAGAGTTTTGATTGATACCTCTTGCATCTCAAAGTTTCATCATTGCGTCTATGCTACTAGAGTCTTCCATATGTCTCATGCTCTTGTTCAAAGGATGTCTATCAACCTATGTCGTCAATTCCTTAGACTCTTGACTTTTCATGTGGGCCATACCCTTAGTTTGTCTCAGAATCACATGAACCTGTAGTCATATTACGCACCATCGTCCTACTTTTATCATTGGTAGGTAACCTTGAACCTAGAAGTCAACATTTCATCATTGGTCGCTGACTAGGTGGCTTCCCTTGTGTTCGACGACAAGACATGTATTCACACATTGGGATTCATGCAATGTCTTGGATTCCATTAGCCTTATTGGTGGTTTCCTCTCCTTTTTCAGTAATTTTCCTCATTGGCTGCTATTTAGAGGGTCTTTTTCGTGTACCACTTGCACTTGGCACATGTGAAAGATGCACATGGTCGTTGGTTCATGAACATGTTCTTCATCTGATTTCCTCCAAATCATCAAGCTCCTTCTTTGCACCTCGTGCTGAAAGATTAGAGATTCCTTAGTGCTCTTCTTTCAACAGGACTCCTTCCATCGACTTCATCTCATTTATTCTGGAAACGAGACCTATATTCATATGAGTACTTAGACGCTTGCAGTCATTAGTGGCAGGTTCTTCGCAATCGACAGTTGGGAATACATCAATTTCTCCTGGTCGATGGATTCTTCAAGTGTTCGACCCCGACTCCTTTTTTCACACTTGTAAGAATGTACTTGGTGCCTTGATACCTTCTTTCATAATTAGTAGGTTGTCTCGCATTTGTTAACGGTATACCTCAATGATTGGTAATCAAATGAAGTCTCATTGTGTTTGACCTCAACTCCTTTATTCACATGATGTAGACTTGCACCTTTAGCAGATTGTGTATAATACTTGAAGACATCGATTTATAGTCGCAACTTCCTTGAGTTGTTGCTACCTTTCATTAGATGAGTACCTATGTGACTTTAGTGATTATGGGAGATCAAATTGTACTATACTGAATACATATATCTTCAGTTTGATTTTGAGAGTGGTTTTATTGGGCCTTGTTTGTGACTATGCCATCCTTTGGCATGTTTCCACTTTTGTATTTCCTATTCATGGCCATGGGAAGTTGTTTGGTATATTTTCACATGGATCTACATTGTAATTCAAAATTGGTAGCCATGTGTGCAAAGTCAGTGCACATTGTAATGAGCAACTAGTTCTTCCATCCAGGTCCCCATTACTCCACTTCTGGGTCTTATAATGTATTTTAGCCATTGCAGATAATCCTCTGACCTCACACATTGAGGGGCATCTATTATAACAAGATTTGCGTCACCCTATGCAAACTTTCACATAAGGCCTTTTTCCATTTCGCTATGCAGACTTGAAGTCCCCTTTTGCAATTCCTAGAGCTAAAAACATGATTTTTCCACATATACATGCCCTGCCTATATTACAACATGCATATAAGCAGGTTGCACCACTACATCCCGTGTACATCAGGATTTGTTCCAAAAACTAAAAAATGGTGTCGGGTTTCCATGTCACATCACAAGATCAATGATCCTTGGCCTTCCATATACTGGAAACATTCCAACTCGACCCTTTAGTTCCACTTGAAGGCTACAAATGGGCCAAATCCGAGCTATGGAAAACATGAGAAGAATTCAACTTTGAGAGCAAAGTTACTCTGGAGAAATTATTCACTTCACATTGAGTCTGCATCCCTTTGTCCTTTAAGTATAAACACATTGTTCGACCCCCAAGATCTTCCCTACATGATTGAGAACCTCATTGTCTCTCTTATATGAGTTTTCATTTGGTGGAGGATTGAAGTGGTGGAGGCCCAGCTGGAAGGAACTTAGTTTCTCGATTTCGAACTGTGCCGACACAGAAGTTTGTAATTTAGTCACTTATGTTGGTTACATTTTAATAGAAATGCTCTTTTCTCGTCGAGTTAATATCTTGCAAATATTTGAATTATTATTCCATGGGCATATTTGTTATGAAAGTTGATGTATTATGGTATTGAATGTGCTAAAGTTATATATTATCACCGAATTCTTGCATTTCTTGGTTATTGAGGACTAGTTGCAGGTGTATTGCTTTGGGTCAAGTGCTCAACGGTGGACTTCATCAAACGTTTGGACGAGGTAGGCCTTTTAGCTTGTCTTGCTAGAATATTGGTTTATATAACATACTTGAGATTAGAGTTGATTTCTGCAGTCATTTCCGACTGTTGTGGTTTACCCCTAACCATAGAGATATTTTCCTCGTAACAACTAGGTATAGTGATATGGACCCTAGTTGTTAGATAATAAAAATTGTGCTATTAATTTTTCTATTGGGACTCTTCATGACATCAGCAAGTGTGATGTTTCACCCATTGATTGCAATGACCTTATTTTCAGGATTCCATACCAACGCTAGCACCATGATTGTATAATGCATGTCATATCTCTTACAAAATTTTTGAATTCAACAAAGCATGTCAAATTACATCTCTCTTATTTGGATATGTTACTCTCTTATTTGGATATGTTACTATTCTTTAATTTAATATCAACAAATGTATGTCCCTTTCTCTAGTCCACCTAGTCAAACCCACTAACCATTCCCACCTAACCCAATTCAATATGCATCCTTTGCTATATGAATTTTTCAATGTATTTATCCCTTCCAAGGGCCTTTCTCCTATTCACCCAATCCAACATTCCATTGACCTAGTTATTGGGGTTTCTCTTCTCAATGCCCATACTTACCACCTTCCTCCCTATGTAGTTTCTACAATCAAACATTAACTTAAAACCATTATAGAATTCAATGATATTCATCCTAGCTCCTCTCCTTTGTCTCCCCAACCTTCATTATTCCCAAAAACAAGATTAGAAAATGAAATTTAGTCACTGATTGGCATACTTTCAACAAAGACACTGTAACCAATTGTTATCCTTTACCATGAATTCATGACCTCCTTGACCATATCAAGGGTGTCAAGTTACAAATATAGACTTGACTTCATGTTATCACCAAGTGCACATGATTTCCAGTGATACTTTGAAAATAATATTCAAAACAAAGTTTGGCTTCTATGAATGGCTCATTATGCCTTTTGAGCTTTCGTTGTTACTTTTATGAGGCTGATTAATGATAATTTTCATCCTTAACTTGACCATTTTGTGGTGATTTATTTGGATGATATTCTCACCTTTATCCAAACTTGAGAAGAGCACCAACAACACTTGCGGTTAATGTTGGAACTGTTGCATACTCACAAATTGCAAGTAAAATGGGAGAAGTACCTTTTTGGGAAAATTTGATTTCAATATTTGGGATTTGTCATTGATCAAGTGGGTTGTCATGTTGACCCTAATAAGGTACAAGCTCATGCTAATTGGTTGGTACCTAATACATCAACAAATTTGAGGTGATATTTTGGGCAACCTAAATTTTTACCATTGGCTCATTTCTCACTTCTCTTACATAACACACCTTCTACATCAACTTTCGAATGAGATCACCTTCATTTGGTGAAAATTTGTAATAGATAGTTTTTAAAAGTGAAAGGATGCCTTGTGTTTGGATCCTATTCTACACCTTCCCAGTCTCTAGCAACCATTTAAGATAGAAATAACCTCAATTAGCTTTGTGTCCCTCAGACTCTAGACCTCTTATTTCTTATTCAAGAAGACCAAGCCTCTTCCCATGAAATTCATTTCGGTAAGTTAAAAACATGCAAACACCTTCATCACCATTTATTATATCCTTCTATGCATGAAAAGTGGAGGATTTTATTTTCCAATTCTCTTTATGTAGCACCAACAAACTGGCCAACCATAATCAAGGCCTTTATCAACCTTTCAAGTTCTTTCCTAGCCTTGTGAATTCATCTCTATGGACTTTTTGAGTGGATTTTCCATGACACTTAGGAAACATGACTGCATTCTGGTAGTATTTTGTTGTTTCTCCAAGATGGCTCTCTTTATTCACTACCCAAAGACTATTATATCCCAAAACATAACTGATTTTTTTTTGTCTCATCTGTAGTCACTCAATGGTCTACCTGTGAACATTGTTTCTAATAGAAACACATGTTCCCTCGACAGATTTTGGAATATTTATGGCACTCATCACACTATCAACTTTGTTTCTCTATAACATTCCTCCCACAAACCAATGGAGAAATGGGTGTGGTTAACGGTAGCCTACTATATGCCCTTTACATCTATTACACCAAGAATAAATAGTGGGACTCTTATTTCCACGTTTTTAAGCACAATTACAATAGAGTAGTTAGTGTTCCTACAATTGTTTATTCTTTAAAGGAAATATATCACTATCAACCACTAGCCACTTATGAGAAGAGTTTTACTTTGCGAAAACTCACCACTCCCCATTAGCATAAGCAACAACGTAGTGCTCCCACTTGTGTACAAAATTTGGCATAAATTAACTCTTAGATTGTTGTAGCATTAGAAGAATGGCTTCAAGGGACAATGCCATCATATTCTTAAGCCCATTAAATATGGTCTATATATAATATCAAAAAATTGGGGACAATGCTTATTTATTGGATACTTTGTTAGATGTACACAACTATTTCACCAAACAACTTTTTATCTTATTAAACACCAAGGGCCACCTAGGAAAAATGGTTCTCTTCAAGATAGATTAGATTTTCAAACTTAGTTCCCTTATGTGGTTGAGAAAATAGAAATAATTTCTATCTAAACATGAAGGAATTGATATGAACCCGAATTTTACCTCTGCATGAGGGCACACTTCTTTAGATTAAGTTAATTTAATATTAAATAAATGCATAAGCTCTCTCTACAAGTAGTGAAGATTTATTTATTAAATTATTGAGTGGTTATTTTTTACTTTGTTAAGCAAATAACTAAAATAAATATTTTATATATCCCTTAAACTTAAAGGAAAAAAATGGAGAATTAAATTATTTTATTTTGAAAATTTTTTTCTCAATTAAAAAAAATAAAAATAAAATATATATATATATATATAACTAAACATTCCTCTAATTTCTATCTAATGAATCATATCATATGACAATTGAAAAGGTACATCAAAGAGAAAGATATCTCACACAAATCTCATAAATCATATGTCAATTGAAAAGATACATCAAAGAGAAAGATAATTCACACAAATATTCTCATAATTTATGGCCATGTATATATGTAAATGATAATATGTGCCGAATTCACTGATTTATGGCAATGCATGTAAATAACAAGAAGTAACCAAATGATATAATATTTCTCTACTTTAGAGAGGATTAGAGATACCAATTCTACCTACCACTGTGGCTGTGGATGACAGAGAACTTACCACAATTTACATGGAAACTTTTCAAATTATTATTTTTTATTTTGATTATATATATTTTATTCTTAAATAAAGACAAGATTTAAAAAATTTAAATAATTCCAGAAAAATTGAAAATTACGAATTTTTTAAAATTTTAAAATATTTACGTACAGCCTGTCATATTTTACGTCCTCGAGCCCTCGTGCGAATTTCTATGCGTGTAAGCCAACTTATAAGAGTGGAGACAATCCCACTTTTAAGCTAAAACTACAGGCCCGTATATGATGAGGGCCTCCTCCGGTGGCTACCATATTATATGACATGAATTTTATAATAAAGTACTTAGGATTCTAGCAACTCCAAGGCAGCGTGCCAGGCTGCCAGCTTATTGTAATTTCACTTTAAGAGTTGGATTTTATTGTAATTTGACTTTGAAACATTCTGAATTCCATCATCAAAGACGCCTTGTAACTAACTCCAATATGTAAAACATCCCACCTACCCTTTGCCTGCCGTCATCCAGCTATCATCATCTCATTCCGATATATTATTCCGTTTGAGGTCTGCGTGATTATGGCATTATAAACTGAGAGTAGTGAGAGTGATAAGTCTCATTAGCGCTTGAACAAGCCATTGCAGGAGGAGTGGTTGAAGGCCGAGTACCGGAAAATATTTCCCAGAGAGAACCTCCCTCCATTCTTACAACATGAATTCGAATTCGAAGAAGCATTGGCCCAGTATGTTCA
>JZKD02S1147507.1:67283-80170 GCA_000966675.3 Picea glauca | reverse complement strand
GTTGAGACAAGTAGTTGATGAGTTGGCACATACATGAGGTGTATAGTTGATGATGTTGGTACATATTGATGAGTAGTTGACACATGATTGATACATACTTGGTACATGGTTGGATACACTTGTTTATGGTACATGTTGATTACAAGTTGTTTGGTACAGGTTGGTGCATGATTGATGCACTTGCTTATGGTACAGGTTGATTATAGGTTGAGGTACAGGTTGATTCATGGTTGATGCATGGTTCAGATTTATTGGTACATTTTTATAGTGGTATATCTTACAGTGATAGTGTGACATTGATTCCATCATTCTACTTCTACTTCAGGGCAGTTGGACAGGGCAAGGATAGGTGGTTGTAGCCACCTTCCGATTGTAGCCAGCGAACTAGGGGGTTGTAGCCTCCTTCTGGTTTTATCTAGAGAATTGGGGAGTTGTAGCTTCCTTCAGGTTGTATCCTGAGAAACTAGGGGGTTGGAGCCTCCTTCCAGTTGCAGCTGGAAAACAAAGGAAGTTGGTTCTTCCAATGAATGTAATTCTTCAATACATATAAGAAAACGTTTTATGTGGTTTTCTCCCGCTTTGGGTTTCCACGTAAAGCACTGGTGTACTGTGTATGTGTATAATCTTCATTTATTCATTGCTCATTATTGGATGATAATTCTACATTGACATAACACTTGGATTATTTGGTTTAAAAGGGATTAAATTGCTCTATTATTGATTCACCTCACCTCTTAGTAATCCAACATTATCTCCTAATAAGAGGTGTCCATATTTATGATTCCATAAGAAGGCAGTGATAAGAGCTATCTTTTCAATATTGAAATAAAAAATGATCCATAAAGAGTAAGGGAAGTCTAGATCTAGCACCTATTTAGCTTCTTTGTGTTCTTGTACTACCTTGCATGATGAGTAAGCGAATTTAATATCTAGGCCCAACTCACATATATGTACTGACTAAAAATAAAAAGGAAACATTATGCTTAGACCATGGCCCAATGCCCAACTACTAGATTTCTAGTCATCTGGTGTAGACTCATATCCATAAGCACAAGGATTGATGTCATCGGATTGAACACACTATTTTTTTTGAGCCATTCTATCAACTCCATTGAATGAAGTGTAATGATTCCTTGGGTCATGGACAAGTAGATGTTGAATCCACTCAACACCAACCCAATTGTATCTAGGAGTACAACTTCAAGGATGTTAGTGGTATCTAAAATTACTTAGTGAATGTAATATACCAAATATAAAAAGTATGTAGAACTGAAATAAAATGTTAGAAATGGAAGAATAACAACAATATAACCAGAACAATCACCACAATAACATTGAAATGATATAAGAATAACAACAAAAATATCACTTTGATTCTGAAAGCAATGTTCACGGGCCTCTTAGAAGGGGAAACCTCCAGTTGGGGAGATATCTATTACAATAATATCCAAGCTAGGGTTCTCATACCCTTAACTCCTATTTATACTAAATATGTCTATCAAAAGAAGCATCTAGAGGAAGATCATTCTAGAAGTAGAAGCTTCTATTAGGTATTCTTACATTCGTCTTATTCTATTTTATTGCAAGGCCTTATTAATATTGACATTTATTACATCTGAATATAGTGTTCTACCTATGTGTAGGTTAGGACCCTAACATGTCCTCCCCCTTAAAACAACCTTGTCCTCAAGGCTTGAGATGTGGAAATTGCTGCAGAATGGTAGTTGGTTCCCAAGTGGCATCTACTGGACTTGTATCTTTCCACTGGACTAACACTTCCTTGATGGTTCTCTCACACAGGCGACGCTCACACTGGTCCAAAAATGCGTGTGGTTGTAGCTAAATGGATCCTTATTCGACTAACTTGGGAAGGTTGGTTTGAATTTGGCACTTGGTGCCAATCACCTTCTTTAAGCATGAAACATGAAAAACAGGATGTAGCTTTGAATGACTGGGAAAAGCTAATTATAGGCTACTTGTCCCACATGCTTGAGAATGATATAAGGACCATAAAATTTGGGCACTAGCTTCTCACAATGCTCGTCCTTGAGGGAAGTTTTCTTGTAAGGTTGCAATCGAAGAAACACCTGATCACCTTCTACAAATTGACGTTTAGAGGGACGTTGATCTGCCTGTTGCTTCATGCGATTTTGTGCCATGACCAAATTATCTTTGAGGGTACGAAGAACAACCTCTCAAATTGTAAGTGTTTGGTCAACCGCCTGGACCTTCGAGACACCAGGTAAGTATGAGAGAACTAAAGGTGGCTTCTGTCCATATACTTCTTCAAAAGGAGTCATGCGTGTAGTTGCATGGTATGAAGTGTTGTACCACCATTCAACTAGGGGTAACCATTGAGCCCATTGATTTTTCTTTTCTGATGCAAAACACCTCAAATATGTTTCCAAACACTTGTTGACAACTTATGCTTGACCATCAGTCTGGGGATGATAAGTTGTGTTGAGATGAGATTGGGTGCCTTGTATCTTGAACAGTTCTTGCCAAAAATTGCTTGTGAAAGTTGGGTTGTGATAAAAAACAATAGAGTGTGGCATGCCATGAATCTTGAAGGCCTGATCCATGAAAATTTGAGCCATCGTGGATGTTGTAAACGGGTGTGGAAGAGTGAAGAAATGAGAATAGTTGGAAAGGAGATCAACAACCACTATGATGACTGATTTATTTCCCTATTTGGGTAAGCCGGTAATAAAATCCATAAAGATATCCTTCCAAATAGCAGGTGGAATCGGAAGCGGTTGTAGTGTTCCTGGAGATTTGATTGTTTCTCCCTTGTTTCATTGACACACATCACATTCAACGATCCTTCAATGGCCCTTATCTTTTCTGGATCCACTGCTATTCCTTCTTATGAAAGTATATGGCCCATACAATGAATTTGTTTCAGGTAGAATGAGCACTTGCTCAATTTGGAATACAACTGATTCTCCCTCAATACCTATAAAACCATTATTAAGTGTTTTTCATGCTCTTCTTTGGACTTAGAATATATCAAAATATCATCAAAGAAGACAATGAAAAAATTATCTAAGTAATTCCTGAATATACCATCCATGAGACACATGAAGACAACTAGTGCATTTGACAACCAAAATGGCTCCATTGTGAACTCATAATGGCCATACCTTGTTATTAAGGCAGTCTAGTTGGCGTATTCTTCTTTAATTATTTCCTGATGATAGCCTAACCTGAGATCAATCTTGGAGAATATTTTTGCATCTTCAAGTTGATCAAAGAGGTCATCTATCCTAGGAAAAGGATACGTTTTCTTCATTTACCTTGTTCAGCATCCTCAATTCTATGCAAAGTCTTAAAGTTTCATCATTTTTCTTCGAAAATAATACTGAGGCACCCCAAGGTGACACACTTGGTTGTATGTATCCCTTTTTCAGAATCTATTCCAATTGCATTTACAATTCCTTCAGTTATGTTGTACTCATCCTGTAAGGGGTATTAGATATTGGAGTTGATCCATGCATCAGATGGATGGAGAGTCAATATCTCTCTTGGGTGAAAATCCAAGTATTTCCTTGAATATATATTCAAGCTCTTTTGGGACTGCATAATATTCAATATTTTGTACCTTATCTTTAGGTGTCTCTTCCATAGTCTAAAACCTGAAAAATCATGACAATAACCTGCATGGTTAATTCATGGAATATGGTGGATTTGAAAGGAGGTGGACCAATTGGTAATGGATCATTTGGAGCTAATATATTACTCAACAACTTCTCTCTTTCAAACTATGACAATTCTTGGTACTTAGAGTCTATCTTATCATCATCCATGGTTTCACATACAACATGGTCTAGAATTTGGAGCATTTTGAAAATGGATTGTTTATTTATTTCACAGAATATCCTAGAATATGTTAGGGACCTAACCTCCCTAACCCCTCAAGTAGGTAGAATAATACATTTTCCATGTAATAAAGGCCAATATTAATAAGTCCTAGTAATAAAGAAGAATAATTCAAATGTAAGAAGACCTAATAGAATCTTCCGCTTCTAGAAGATCTTCCTCTAGAATGTTCTTTTGGCAGATAGATTTAGTATAAATAACAGTAGAGGGCATGAGAATTTTTGTGTTGAGAAGTATTGTAATAGAGCGTTTCTTTGTTGGAGGTTTCCCCCTCGAAGAGGGAAGTGAAAATCGTTTCCTATCAATAAAGGTATTATTTCAATGTTGTGGTTTCATCTATTGTGTTGTTCTGCTATTATTCTCTGCAATATTTTTGTTTTCTGCTATTCTAATAGATATCGTACCTTACAAGTGGTATCAGAGCACTTTCCTTGGAAGAAAATTGTGGGTTATTTTTTTAGGATAGAGACGTATTATGATGTCTTAAAGATACAAATATCTATCATTCAACACATAAATCCATGGTCGAGGAAGCATACATGTAGAAACTACAAGTGGTACTTAAGAGCACATTTTTTTCCACCCTTGTAACCCATGTTGGTACCCCTTCGAGTGGTATTGCATCAGACATCACCTATATACGGATCAACCTAGATATAATGAAGCCCTTCGTAGATCAACCAATCATTTTCCTGACTGCTATAGTTTCACTGAAAAAAAACACTTAGGAATATACTCTCTAGTACCTGGGTAGTCAGGTAGTACAACTAAGGGCACGATTTAGCCTCCTTAGTTGGTGCCCTGAGATATTGGGTCGAGTACTAATGTTGGACCCCTCACCTATATCAAAGAGCTATAGCACAGGGAAAATCCTTGTCTGTAAAAACCCTGAATACCCTAACCCTTGGGACGGAAACAGAAATAGAATAGACAAGATCTATTGTCGTCTAAATGTGCCTGCTAAATTATGGTTGCAAAATTCCTACACATTTCTTCCTGTTAAGCATTTGGGCATTTCAGCACCGCTATATTATTCATATCGGAGTATAAATCCGTAGGAGTAAAAAAAAACAAGTTTGGATCTTGTCGGCACCATTATTTGAGACCTATCCCATTGGATTCCTCTCTTCTCCTTGATCGTAATCATACCTATCATTTTTCTGTAATTTTTTTCACGTGGACCCGACCCCTTCCCAACACCCCTATTGGGCATCTATCCCATTGACTTCCTCTCTTTACACTAATCATATTGGTAGAAATCACCATTAATTCATTTATGTTCTATTCCACTTTTCCCATCCCATGGACCACACTCATAGCCAACATTGGGAACAACGTCTCAACACCTTGGACAAAGCTCATGACCAAACCTGGAGTGATATCTCTTCAATTATGTCTAGTATTAGTAACATAAAATCTCGTCTTTCCCCACTCGAATCACTTCCCAAATCCATCACTCAATTGACCACCACTTGTCAGCAATTCCAGGATGCTCTAAACACTTTGACTACCTTAGTTAATCCCACCCCATATCATTTCTCTTCTTCCACACCTTATAACCTTGAAGGTCCTTAATCCTCCCATTCCACCTCTTTCCCTCCCCACCACTTTCTGTGGGACTTGCGTCCCCCTTGTGTGGAGGTGAACAAATTTGATGGCTCAAATCCCACAAGCTGGGTCACTCAAATGGAAAATTATTTCTCTTTGTATGTAATTACTAATAAGTTGTACAAACTAAGGTATGGTGTTCCCCATCTAGATTTGGAACGTTGGAAATGGTAGCAATGGAGAAAAAATGCCCGCCAAGGGTGTGTGGCTTGGACAATTTTTTTTACAGAACTTTATGAACACTTTAACACTGACAACAACCATTTAGGACATTTGACAAAGTTGAAACAATCTGTCAGAGTGTAATAATTTATAGCTTCTTTTGAGCGACTGTATTTATGCATAGAGGGCATGTATGCTGATTTTTTTCAATGATGTTTTATCAGTGGCCTCGAGGATGAGATTTGTGCCCACGTCCTCATGGCTCATTGTTGGTTTCTTCTTATATGTGTAGAGGTTATGAGACCCAAGTTTCGGTTTGTCTGTGACCAACAAAACCCTCAATACATCAATCCTTTCAGCATCACCTGCTTGCGCAAATGAAGTCTCACTCAAGGTATCTATTGGGGATGTAAGAACTAGGTTTATGCAACAATAAGGGAAAAGGAGGTTGATGCATGAATCATTCTCCCTGTTATGAACTTATATATGTTCTTGATTATTACCTAAACAATCACATCCATACATGAACACAACATAACCAATCCATAGGCTAAATTCATTCTGCAAGGTATATCATCATTCATGAACCCATAAATACAGGTGATAACCCAAGACACAATATCTTCTCTAAACTCCTTCTTTATTCATCCTCTTCCTTCTTCTCCTTCTTGTTCTTTATCTAGATTTTATGTTGTCCTTCTATTTCTGGAAAGTCGCATTATCATATTTTGTTCTTCCTTTTGTTGTTTTCTTTATTTATCCTTTTGTCTTTGCACTGGCTTCGTCCTTCATGTCCTTCTGAACCCTTTCTATCTTTTGCGCAAATCCCTCCTTCTGTGTGATTCCTTCATTCTACGCGATTCCTTCATACTTATATTTTCCTAAAAATTATATGCAAAAATTCCTATCCACCAGGCCCCCAACACTCACTTGTGGCTCATCCCGAGCCACTCAGGCCTGTTTCTTGTTCTTCCATGATGTAATGAACTATTGCACTATAAGATTAAATGTTTCCACCTCTGTGATAATGGTGGCCTCTTTTACTATGGCATGTTTATGACTTCTTAGCAAGTCCTTTTCCTTTGGTTTCTTTATGTTTCTTCGCAATATTCCTTAGAGGGTATTCCTTTTCCCTCTTGAAGGCCTCATCCTACCTGATGGAAGCTTAAGTTCAGAAGGCGACGTCAGGAGGAGTGTTTTCGAGGGGGGAAACATTACATCTTAGAGGCATAATAATTTTTAAGCCTCCTATTCATATAATCATCTTCTATGTTAGTAATCTGTTGAGGTTTCTTGAGGCTAAAAACCTCATCCTTTCCTCCTACGTATTTTGACCATGTCCTCTGATTCAATTGGGGCATCGTATACAAGGTCAATTTCTGGGAAACCTCACTTTTAGTGGGATCCTGATCTATTTCTTGCGCTTTTACCATCATGAAGGGTTCATAAACCTTGAATAATATACTGACTTTGGTCTAGTCCTTGTGCAATTTTACGCGGGAAATTATCTGAGTCCCTTATTTTTGTATGTGCTCAGTTCCTGAGTATGGGTCCACAACCAACTTCGACACTGGTTGTGCTTTGATAATGTCCTGGTCCATAAAATTCAAGTTGGCAGGTTTGTCCACCATATCACCTTCTTGACTCAGCCCTGGGGGGGTCGGTTGTATTCCTGGCAGAACTTTCCCCATTTGTCTAAATTTCCTGCTCAGCGAGCGGAAGCTCGACTCTATTCTCACTGGGTTTCTCCTATATTCTCAATGTGATATGAAAAAAATTGATTTACACTTACCTTTTTCTTATGTTGTTGTGGTTGTGGCGATTGTACCTGTCCCATATTGTTTTAACTAACTCATCCCCTCCACCACCAGAGTTGATGAGTTGTTCTATCATTGCATCTTAATTACAAAATACTTAAGGTGAGTTCTCTGATGTACTTTTGATTGACTATTATTTATGATGGCTTTGTTTTCAGATTAATCGGTAAGTGCGGAAACAAATAGATCTCCCTAACTTCCAGAGGAAACTAGAACAAAACAGAAAAGAATACACACTTCGCCTTAAACTTCATCATCATATAAACTAGTTTAATGAGGTACAAGTGGCATACCTTTTAAACGATGCTTGGTCCTCGCTAGTATCATCCTTGTAGCTCCTTCCTTGAGTTTGCATAATAGTAAGCCTGTCTAAGAATCACAAACCAACAAAGAGGGAAAACAAAGAGATATATATTCTAATGAAGTCTATGTATATGATCAAGGAATTATACAATAGAAGACAAGATGCTTATATAGGGAAGAAATGTCTTATTGTATTAAATGAATAGAAAGTGGAGAATAAAACCCATGCCTTGATGTTGCAAGGTCCCCTTTCAATGGATCTTTTATTCAACACACACACCTTTGCTCCAATGCCTTGAATGAAGAATATCCACAATATGTCTTGAAGAACTAAAGAAAATATCTCAAGCATAATCTAAAGTAGAACTCTCCACAAAAATCTTAGCCTATTAAACCTTAGCCTTTTCCATGAGATATCCCACTTTATATAGTGTGAAAGAGATATGGATGAGGATATTAGGATGATCCCACCAAATTAGAGAAGTGAGTAAGATACAAATAGATCAGAGGCCACCTCATCTTCTAGAATATTCCCTTCTAGAACATTCGTGAAATTTGACTTTTCCTATGCTTTAAGCATCATCGAACCCTATGCAAAAACAACATGTGACGATGTCTCAATATAGTTTTAGGGCAAAGTGTGATGATCAGGCATCATCACACCCCATGCATATGGCAGGGTGCCACGACCTTCAGTGACATGGTTTTTGAGAGAGGAAAGAAAATCACTTTTCCCATGGAGAAAGTCTTTTTTTAATATTTTCAGGGAACATTAACAGATGTTGTTAGGTGATCACTGCGGTGACCAAAATAATGTGTAAAAGAATGCCCCCCAAAGTATGAAGCTGGAAGATGGAACTCGTGACATCTAAAATACTTTATAGAATGTGTGTGTCAAAAACAAGGAGTGCATTGATTAGGAACCTACAAACAAACAAGCATCTGCATAATATCATACCATTTATGAGGTAGGAATTCCCATGCTCAGACCACAAGTGACTCTAATCATAAGTGTCAAGTGAGTCACGGCCATGAAATAGACACTGTGGATCCATGTAATCATGACTCAACATAGCCACCAGGAATACAATGTGGATCTATGCTCTAAAAGAATTCAAATCTAGACATATCCACGAGACATACACAATGGATCTATGTGTCAGTACAAATTTCTGAATACTCCATCGCAACCCAGAAAAAAATGATAAGATCTAGGGTCTTCATTTCCATCGTCTCTAAGTACGAATCTATCTATGTGATTACTAGTGTCAAATTCGAACATGGTAGAAACCACATGATTATCGATCATTAATGAAAATCGTTAAAAAGTGTGAGGGAAATCACCATTCATATCAATGACTCCCAAGGTACCCTAGTACAATCCAACAAATGTGAATAAATGAGTTGATGTCGAGCACTCGATGGAATATTCCAATCAAGGGTCAATGATGTGAACCCACTATTGAAAGCGAAGAAAACTGCCATTGAGGCATCCAGGTTCTCAGGTAATAAATAATTTCTAAGTCTTGTTCTTGGATAATGAGTTGAAGTCAACAGGAAAAGACTCATTACAGGAGTGCCTTGATGTGTCCCCCATCAATGACATGAAATATGTAACAAATTTGAAGTAGATCAGAGTATGAAGTGATTCAGAACTGACTCAGGGAAGGCCAGTATGGTAGAAAATTTATAACTACAGATGGTCGACTCGATAGAAGGCTTTCTTAGGTTAGACTTCTCTTGAACATATGAACAGCATGACAATTGTCTTGGTAGCATTGACTCAAGGGGGACTCAACATATGAACTTGTGGATGGTAAAAGGAGAGACAAATGGATTTCCCAACTCGGATACAATGATGAATTGGGGTGTCATGTTCAAGAGAGACTATCACTGCCACTAACACAAATACAAAGACACATTTCTTTCCCAATTTTCACCCACCATTTCTTGAGAGTACCTCTTTATTTTTACACAAGATTGAGGAGGATAACATATTATTGTAGATGTAAGCTCATCCTTCATACAAGTCCCTCGAAGTATGTTTAACAAACCCTAATAAGGAGTGGTTTGATCCCACATGGGTCTTTTGACGTTTGTTTAATGAGTCCAAGGAAAGAAAACTCAGGGGTTTTTCAATTTTAGAGAGTCTGAAAAACACTTAAAGAGAAATCCATCATGCCATTTTTCGTAAATTAATATGACGAGACCGAAAAAGTGATAACCTACCACTCATCAGATGTTTTCTTCAAATACTTTTACGAGCGTGAAAATAACAAGGTCGCTCGACCATATTTTCATATTTAGGGAGCTTGAAAAGAGCTTAAAGGATGCTCCATAGGTTTTGTTTTTCATGTTTCCAATACGAGTTCGAAAAAATGACAAAGGACTACGTAATCACATTCTTATGGTTTCACGAGATTGATAAAGAAATAAGACTTTGCTCGGAGTTTTTCCTGAAAAAACCTAAAAGGATTTGTACATGTGAAAAATTATACAAAAACAAACCAAAAAAGGGGTGAACCCTTGTTTCAACGTCTCATCTCTAGACTTTTTAATCTACAAAAGTTAATGCTTGCCAAGTTGTTAAGACTTTAGGGCATGGATAAAATATAAAAATAATATAATTTTTCAAATGAAAAGTGATAGAAGTCGATAGAATAGGCTAAAAACACCATTTTACCATTTCATTTGTAAGTTTACCCAAATAGTGCTCCAAAGCCCTTTTTCACCCCAATTTTCAAATGCTGATTGTAGAGCGTGCAGTGGATCATTTCACGAATTGTCTTCGTCAAACATGTAATTTCCTTCTCCTTCATCTTTTCATGGTTTCAAAATTGATTTTCATTGGTTAAAGTTATGTTTTGGGTCAATTTTTTGGGGCTACCTGCGCGTTGAGGTCTTCTCAGGTGCCCTATATCGTGAACTACGATGGTATAGGATCGTCACAAGTGGCCCTATAGGTAGTGTGCGACAACGTCACATTGCACATCCCCACGACGAATGCAACCAAAAATTTAAAAAAGATAAACCTAACTCAAAAAAAACCCCATGAAATTTTTTTATGTTTCTAATCTCATCATATGGTTCCTTGGCAGGCTTTCCTTGGTCAAGATGTTGGAGTGGCGTGAGAGAGAGTACGAAGAAGAATATTACTTCATTGGGAATGACCCGAGAATAGTTATGGCTCTCAAGCAGTGTGGGTTACTGAAGTTCTTCAGGATTCAGGGCATGAGAGCCCAGTTGAGACTACTAGAGTACTTGGTTCACATGTGGGATGTGAATGAGAAGGCATTTCACGTGGGTTTCCACACACTCACAATAGATATCGAGGATATCTATTTCCTGACAGGGATTTCTCGTCGTGGTTCATGGGTGTCACATACAGGTTGCAGGGGTGGAGGTGAGCCTATGGATTACTATGTCTGCCATCATTGTGTCTCAGGTACTGAGAAACATAGTGGCAAGGTAGCTATCAGGGATGTATGAGATTTTCCTTTGCGGACTATCCTTTACACTATTACTCTCATGGGAGGGAGTGAAACTCCCCATATGGCTTTGCAGAGCCATTTTCAGTATCCAATAGAATACATGGAGCCCAGGGTCTTCAACTGGTGTGAGGGTTTCCTAAAAAGCATGAAGAAACAACTTACGAAGTGTCGAAATGGTCGGTTAAAGAAATTTGGATATGGGTCCATTTTGGTATCCTTCTTTCTGGAGAGGGTTCCTATCCTACTTCTACAAGTGGAGTGGGGTATACCCTCTCCATAGGATCCACGAATGAAGAGGTGGGTAGATCTCATGGCTTGGCATGGAGGTGTTCCCATTGTCAAGTGCAACGATGTATTCTTCCAATGGTTGAGGAATCAACTGCTCATGGTGGAAGATTATGCCTATGACGGGGTAGATTTCCATGGAGATCCATATCTGGATCTTCATGATGGGTCCCAGTGGGGGGACATAGGTCAGAAGGAAAGTTTTGTTTATATAATTGTTTTGTTATTTTAATGATATAAAATGTTTTTTGTGTTATTTATCCGATGACTAATCGAGTGCTCTCATCAATGCAGATGTGGGGCCTTACCATTTTTCGGGATCATCTCCCAACTAGAGGCATAGAAATAGAGGTGTTGTAGTAGGAGTGGCTTCTGTAGACCTCAAGGGTATAGAAAAAAACTTTGAGGGACTAACCATGCATGTCTCTGACACTACTGTGGATGAGCTCCCTAGGAACTACCAACGCCACACAGTGGGTGTGTCCGCATCTATCGGTGGAATTCTCTGTAGAGTAGCATGGGCATTTGCTTTTTATAGCAAGCAACATCCTTGATTATTTTTATACATGAAGCCGTGAGCTTCACATTTTTGATATTTTGGTCTTCGGACAAAACACTTTTTGTAAACTTTTATCATTATAAATATAAACTTCCTACCGGCTTACCTGTTTTTGTAAAAAGTGTGATTGGATTTATAAATGTCTCAAATGTGTATCTAACACATAATTAGCCAATGTATCTGTCAATGTATTTAGACATCTAGGAATGTGTTGATATTCAATGTAATTAAAATGTCGTTCCAGGAGGTGAATTCATAAATATACCCATAACAAAGTAAGTCTTCAGAAGGAATAAATGTTACTCAACTGTAGTACTACTAACTATGAATCAAGTCGTACTATAAGATGACAGATTCCAAGTGAAATAGTGTAAGTTAAAAACTCGATAACTGCATTGTATTCCATGATATTATTAGTTGCACGACCAAGGAAAACACCATGTAGACTGATCAATTCATCTGTAGGTGCATAGATTGTTCAAGAAGCAGATGCTAAGTTTTGAGTACTGTGACTAGTTCCATGAGTGAAGCCGATATAAGGTAATAAATACACCGACATATGGAAACCAAGAACAATGCAAGATAAGAAGCCGAAAGGTGGAACCAAAAACAAAAAAGCACACAAGAGTATGATACATTAAAAATACACAACACTCATGCAAAAATGGTTTTAAACATAGTACTTCTTTAAGTAAAGCCCATTTCTAGGTTCACTCAAAGGAAATGCATCATAATCTACCAGCTCATAAGCCCCTTTCTCCAACACTCATTTCACAATATAAG
>JZKD02S1147507.1:0-44056 GCA_000966675.3 Picea glauca | reverse complement strand
AAAAACAATAATGAGTCATGTTTACATCAAACACTATTGGGTCCATTACCCAAACCTTTGTGCTATGGGTCTTTCTTCAAGGGTTGACATCAATGACAACCAACCTTAATCAACACAAATGGATTTCAAAAAATGGCATTGATGTTAGATATTCCTTTACATGCCCAAGAAACTCCTATGAAGTATAAAGGAGGCTTACCTGCACATATTAGAAATACTATATTCATGTGTGTACCAACTAATATTGATGAGGTTTATGTTCAAGTGACATACATTGAAGCAGGGAAAACAGGTGTTGGTGTATCAGGGGAATCATCTTCAAGGAAAGAGGACAAAAGGAAGCGGCATGGAAAGAAGGCAAATGCAGTGACGCGAAAGGAAGAGAGTCCCTCTTGTAAGCATTGCAAGAAAGAGGGGCATGATGAGGACCGTTTTTTGCAGTTGCATCCTGAGAAGAGGCCAAAGTGGTTCATGTAAAAGAAAGGGAGGCAAACAATTGCAGTGACAACATGACCGAAAGACTTGGGATCAAATTCAGGTGATGAATCAAAGGTCTCATTGGTTGGTATGACAGGTAAAATAGGTGAAGGAATTGATTGTAGAAGTAACTTGTTTCATATAAGGTTCATCCTGCGAAACACTAAGGTTGATAGATTAATCGATAGTGGATCTCAATCTAATATAATTTCAGAGGAATTGGTTAAGCAATTGGGGTTAAAAACACAAATACATCATAATCCCTACACAATTAAATGGATAAGAAACCATCATGAAATGCACATAACAAAGCAGTGCATAATCAAATTTGAAATTTCATCTAAGTGTGTGGACGAGGTAACATGTGATGTAGTGCCACTAAGTGAATGTAGAATGGTCTTAGGTGGTCCATACTTATATGATCGTAAAGAAATCTTCTACATGACAAAGAATAAATATCAATTAACCAAAGCAGGTCAAGAATATGTGGTTCATGCTCATCATGAAAAGGAAAATACAACTCTTTAAAATATGGAACAATTAAATAAGGTAGTTCAAGAAAGAAACAAACCTATAATTGTTTCAAATCAAGTAATAGATCTTAATCAAGAACATGAGATGATTGTGAAATGGAAAATCAATCACAGTTTGCTTCAAGATAAGCTCATGTTGTGCAAATATTACAAACATATTAGCTCATTTGCATTCATGTTTTTGATGCTATCATTAGTAATGTTATATACATGGATGATAGTGGATTCAATATGATGTGACAGGATTCAAATGCCTAACAATATGATGTCAGTTGTCATGATTGTGTTACAATTGATCTTGATGAGAGAGGTGCACAGGACAGAGTTTAGAGACAGAGGACAAGTCGAGTGGCTTATCTTGAGCTTGTTGACTGGTCAGTAACCTTTTGGGTACAAAAATTTCTTTTAGTGGGGAGGTGTGATCCAAATTCGGATCCAGGAGCCTTGATGAGGCTCAAAAAGGCCTAAAAATAAAAGTTCTCATACTGGCCTCAAAACAGACGTGTGCGTAGACCTCGTTCATATTAGCCCAACGCAACTTTAACGGGATAAAGCAAATGTTGTATTCTCCTCATATCATGTTTTGTTCATTTTCCCAAACAAGCAAAAAAGTCAATAGGTCAACAGGAAAAAATTCAATGTTGGCGTCAGCATGACGTCATGATGATGTAGCATTGAGACACATGGCAGTACAACAACAAAATGACTAGGCATATGATAGTGGTCCAATCTCGTTTCGACAAGTGGCACAATTTTAATGTTAAAATGAAAAGCTGCCATGTGGCCTAGACGTGGGATGCCACGTGGCACCCCATCATTTGTTTGAATGGTTAAAATTTTTGGAGCTCGTAGGGTGCGACCGCATGATCTCTTAGAGGGGAAGTGCTTTGGACTGAGTGGATACCATTGCACCACCATGGGACTTGTTAATACATGTCCAAATTAATATACTTAAAGTGATTTAAGTGGTAAAACAGAGGCGGAAGGGGGTTGGGGCTAAGCCCCAGCCCGTGGGTTTATTATATATATATATATATGACCACACCCTTTACAGGGGGTGCTCCACTATAGTTTCACAAAGGGCGTTGGGGGCCATGATTAGAGGCTTAACCACCGACACCTTCTTGACGATTAAAATCCCAACGAAGTTTTGCCCGCAAAGTGTTGCTAAAGCCTATCATTATAAAAGCTAAATAATACTAGTAGGTAAGATTCCCTTGTAGATTGGAGATAATATCTAGCTCTTATTTGATGCTTGTGCCACTTTTTGACAATGCTTACATGGTTGATCAAATATTGGTTTGATTGGCATATGAATAAGGCTTGTTATGTGTTGGTTCTCATTGCTACAAGTAGATGATGGGTAAAGCGTGTTATGTTCTAAGCTCTAATTTCATGTTACGATGGCCTATTATGTTAATTGCTACCATTTCTATCTTTTTCTGGATTCATTACTTTGACACCTACACAATAGACATGTTAGAAACAATACATAACAACAATTGAAAAGAGGAAAAAGAAAGATAAACAAAATGAAAAAGGAAGAGGTTATACTATACTACACTACATGCATGGAAATTAGAATGATTGTTGTTAATCTTAGCTAGCAAAATTAATAGCTATGCAATTTTATTGAGTTATATAGTTGATATGCATATGGTATAATTTGAAAAGATATGATGTGGGTGGCACATTTGACAAGTGATAGATGCTAATTCCAATGCATGGTTTAATTGAGTTAAAGGGAAGCTTGTTGGGATGTACTAAGGAATTAATGGACTGGGGATGGAGGCGACATGCATTTAATGCACGTCACCCTTACTCCTTCATTGGTCGCCACCCTAATCGTGCTATTGTTCAACTATGTTTTTTCTGGTTATGCTCGGACTTTCAGGCTGAGGGAGAACCGCTCAGACAACTCACGTTTTAAGGTGCTTTTGATTACAGGTACGTCTTTTTCTTTGCCATCCATGAGTATGCTCTAGTTATGAAATAGATATAGGCTCAAATGTTTGGGTTTGTGTTTTCCTTAAGTATGGAAGTTGTGTTAAATTGTGATTTTTGGAATGAATAATTGGTGGCTTTCACTGCAATAATGTTTGGAGTCATAGTGTTATTGGTTGTCCTGAGTGTTAGCAACCATAGAGGCTCTCTATCAAACTTACTGGTTTAAGTTGGAGGGTTTCGTTGGTATAGAATGGTCGGTTGTATTCACACATTCGTATCCCATACTCAGTATTGTCTTTTAGGGTTTTAATGGTTTTGAAACACCTTGCGTCACTATGCATTATTCACTTGGGCATTGGGTTTTTCTTGCTACTATTGTTCATGCAATGGGTTGTATTGCTTCTTCTCGGCTCTTCTTCATCTCAATATTTTTAGTTGGCTGACTGGGAGAGCCATGAGGGTTATACCCTACATGTTCTAAGTATCGTTACAAGGCCCAAATGGAGCCTTACTCCTCTGTTCATAACTTCTCCTGTCACTGGATTTATCACCCTGTCCACGAAGTCAATTGTGGTATTTCTTGTGTGTGCACCATTGGTCTCAGAGGTTTTTCACCATCAATAAGAGTCAACTCTAGCCTCCCTATGTTGGTCCATAGAGACAACCCTTGATTCCTCAAGTCTGAGTATTGATAGAGGACACCGTTATGGCATGTTGGGTGTATTGTTGGTAGTTATGTATTGGTGGTTGATTGTCGACAGAGTGGATTACTGGTTCAACCCATTGATTATGTAACAGTGGTGTTGGTTTTGGTATCTAATCACTGCAATTGTTATTATAATTGGTTGGATAAGCTCAGCATGGTTAATTGGATGAATTGTTAAATCAAGTACACAATCGTTGTCCTTGTGATTATTAAATTGATAACCCAACACTGTTTTTAATTGATTAATTTACTGTGTTTCTTCAGGCGTGATGCATGGGTATGTGTGGCGTTCCTACAACATGTTAGGTTGGGTTGTTGATTATTATGACTAAGTGTTTTAATTTCCATGGGATTATTGTAATAGTGGTGTTTGTGGTATGGCCATCCACTGTGTATTCTATGGATATTTTTGGTTGCGCCCCCAGAGATAGTCACTGAGTTTTTAAACATGGCTTTGTTACAATTTGATTATTTGTGTTATGAGATTGGGTATGTTGTTGTTGCCTCGTTCTGTTGGATAGCCAAAAATTTTGAATGTTTAGATTCAAAGAAATTTGGATCTGTACAGTCACAGAAATACACTTGTGTTTTGTGGAATGGTTGTGTATTTCACAGCATAGCGTGAGTTGAAGTGGTGATTTGTTATCTGTGTGTTTAAATGACAAGTCAATATCCTTGCAAGTTAAATACGGATCATTGTGTTGACTGTCCACGATGTATGTTTAATGAATATCATGCATTTCAACAGTGAAAAGCATGGGTGTTGTGATAGTATAACCTCATTGAAATTTAATTATTAAATGAATTAAAAGACAGAATCGAGCACAATTTTTATGTCTTTATTTGATGATTGAAATAATTGGCAGTGGTTGATGAGTTGGAACTAAACAAAGTGGAAGTAATTGTCTGTGTATTCATTTGGAAATTTCTTAAAATGTTAAATGGATAAAGGAGGAAAGTAGATCTCCTCTACAGGTTGTTGTGGAATGCATATTGTCTTGTTTGATGACAGTGTGTTAAATATTTGATTACGAACCGTGAGTAAGTTGGTGCACAAAATTGTTTAAAATTTACACAACAATTGTTTTTTTGGGTCACAATGGTCCTTTGGTTGGTGTTATTTCTTTTTACATAATGGTTTTATGGATTACTTAATTAATTTAATGAACAATACCTTCTCTCTTTCCCCACCATTATTTTTCTTTTTGCTAATTACAACCCCATCACCTTCCCACATTCATTTTTCACTCCTTCTAAAATCGATTACAGTTAAGAAGAATTATTTAATGAAGCAGTTTGAAGTCGCACTTTATTGGTTGCATCACAGTGATATTTTCTTTTGTTTGCATTACAGTTGATTGTTGTTGTCTTTGATAAGTAACCATGTTTCGTTTCCCCCTCATTTTATCATTTTTCGCTCAGTACAAACCCCTCGCATATCCCATGACCTTTTGTTCACCCCCCTCTCACCGATAATGGTTAAACAATTTGTATGGATTGGATTGCGTGAGTCTGATATGGTGTCGAGTCAAAATATATTTCATATTTTTAAAGAGTTGTCATGTATGGTTGTTAAAAATACTATTTTCTAATGAGTTTCTTCAAATGAGGTAGCCATGGCAGAGGCAACAGAGGGAGAGGTAATTGGAATAGAGGCCCAATAAATCCAAGATTCTCCATACACTTTGATGTTGACTCTCAAGAGTTAAGCCAATTTTTCAGGCCGAATTTTTCAATTGGATTGGGCAAGGAGTGGTTCAACCTAGGCCTGAAATGCCTCCCTTCCAAGATCCACAAGCCCCCGGTATTCTTGTGCCCCCTCATGTCTCATTGCAACCCGAGGTTCCCGAAAACAATGGATGGCAAGAGATTGTCCACCTGGTAGTCTCCCAACATCGTGGATGGCCCAATTTGTCCTTACCTGCTCCCCACCTATTAACAATCAGATTGTCCAAGATACCCTTTCCCACTCACGAGTGCAGTCCTCCCATGCTAGCAAGAGATTAAAAATTGAGGCCCACCATGCCCCTGACAAAGGAAAAACCATTGTTGCCTCTTACTTACCCTCCAATGGCTCTGACAAATCATTGTCTTACCGGATGCATTTGAGGGACGATTGTTTGCACGTGATCAACGAGATTAGGCCTAAAGGCTCAGCGTAGCCAAAGGAAAATTCAAGAAAATTGAAGGGTGAAAAGAACAATCAAGGAAAGATTGCATCCTAGAGTGGAAAATATGTCTTTTGAGTTTTTATTTTATCTATTGTTGATGACAATTGACTTCATAAGTTTTTTGCCATGTTTTACTTTTGGATATATGAGTAATATATTTTTTGAAAATAATTTCAAATATCAATGAGATAAATTGTCAAATGTTAACATGATGATGGGAGTCACAAGGAGGGGTGTTTTTCTTAACTAACTAGTTATGTTATGATTGTTATGAGCTAAAGGGAGTCACAAGGTGTCCCACCTACTAGTTGTTATTTATTTATAACCCTTATTATGATTATTACTTTTCCCCTTAACTAAAAAGTTGGTTGAGTCTTTAGTTAACTTAACTAATGAGGTGGTTCAACTACGTCAACCAATTTTGATTTTCTTAAAGGAAAAAGGAAAGTGAGGAACACGGGGAGGATAAAAGGAGAAGCATACTAAGGTTTTCTCTTTGAGTTTATGTTGAGATAGTTCAGTTTTCATTCATTCCTTAATTTATCACAAGCCTAATTCTCTTTTATGATAGTAGGGTCTTATTGTAGACAACAACATTCAGGGATGAATTGCATCATTCAGACACTTGTTTTCCAGAGGTGATGATCTATCTTTGATAGTTTTTGTAGACTTGTTTTTTTGTGAATTAGTTTTCATGAGTGACAAAGGCTATTGTGCAGAGTCGAGTGGGTAGCAATTTGTGGCAAGTTGGTCCAACTTTTAGAGTTCATCTTTGATTTTCTGTCAGAGGTCCTTTTGTATGTTCCATCAGGCATGTCTAAGTTTGACTTTGGTCTGAAATTTCTATATGAGATTTTGTAAAGAAAATGACTCTTTGGTGAATTGGTATAAAATAAAGGATTTATTTATGTCTCATATGTATTGATTATCATCTTGGTGTCTTAATTCTCTCTTTTACACTTGTTTTCAACAACTATTATATTCAAAAAATCATATTAAAATGGATTTTCAAGCAAGCTTTTATTTGTGAAAAAGACTAGCCTAAGCACTTGTAATTGATACTTGTGAGTTAGGATTTTATTTTTGATGCCTATAAACCTAGTGTGAAATTCCCATCTATTTTTCTTTAGCCAAGCAGAATCTGAAAATTCTTGAGTAAGATCATTTCATATCTTTTCCTCATCATTTATTTGGCGACTGTACTGGGGAGATATTCGATATCTCTTTGGTTAATTTTTATACTCGATTTTCATCGATACATCTATTTTTCTATATTGATTCTCTGACCATTGTATTTCTTAATGACTGTGCCTATTGCAAGGAAGCCCAATATTGAGCTCGGTTTTCATGATCAGACCAACATTTCTTTGAATCTATTTAATACCATTCTAGACACTGCCAATACCCATGCCGAGCTTAACCATTCTTGGGCGGAAATGGAATGAGGTATTAGTGCTCAAGAACTATTGGAAGCTAGATGTAGACAGCCTATAAATCAGCAATAACCTTCTTGTTTCTTCAGATTTGGCCTTTCTTTCATGTCCTTAGACTCTCGTGCTTCTAGAAGAAGAAGAGGCTTATCACTTGAAATCAATCCTATTGCTAAAATAGGAAGAAGTAACGTTGTGTTATGTGCCCAACAAAGTCCTCTAAGGATAAATTTGTCTAATTCATCTAGTTCGTCTTTTTTTCCCTCATCTGTCATCCACAAGATGGCATCTAGTGGTTGATCTGGTGGCACTAGAAGTTCTTCCTCTTCTCAGTCTTGATCGTTGTTAGTGATTGGTAGATTATATAGCCACCATATCCATGTCCAATCTACCAAAAATACCACCAAATTCATTAAAAAGTATGGGTTTTTTCAGTTCGAAGAATATGCCACAACCACACTGTGGCATGTGTCCTCTCCTATTAACCTAGCACATGCTACTTGTCCACTTCCTAAATTTAAAGAGAACCTTCCTAGGTTTTCAGGGAATAACATTGTTAGTACAAATAAACACCTGGTGGCATTTTCTACTGCCTGTCATAACATAGGATCCAATGACAATGATACTTGCATGCACTTATTCGTCAATTCCTTGGAAGGAAAGGTTGCGGCCGATTTCTTTGACCTTCCTCCTAAGATTTTGTCTACTTGGGAGAAGTTAATCTATTGGTTCTTATCCACTTATGGGAAATCTAAAATCCCAGCCGAGAAGTTAAGGGAATATAATAATGTCACCTATAAGGATGGTGAGACCATCAAGTCTTTCAACTTGCATTTCACCAAGTTATACACTCAAATCCTCCAAATCATCCGCCCTCATAACCAACCCACTTTCATGAATTACTACAATGCATTTCCTTCCCCCTACCATCATAGGCTTGAGGAAAAATCCATTGATAATCTAGGTTTCGCTCTGCATACTTGTTCAGAGTATGAAGAACATCTTGAAAGAACAGGTCTTCCCAAGGGAGAATCGATTAAACAGACAGACATGTCCGCCCTCTTGTAGCTAGTACAAGATATGAATAATCATTTTATAGTGTTCGAGCGAAAGGGAACGTTCTCCCCTCTCACCCCTGGAGCTTCATCCTCTTCTACACCCCCTTTTAGAAATCCAGTTGAAAATAATTTTCAGCCTAAAGCTATCTTGGCTCAAAGTTGGTGTAATGTCTGCGAGGAACACCACAAGGAAACCACATGTGAGTTAAAGAAGAGTGCAAGAGATAATATCTTTGGTAAGAGACCAGAAGCTACCATCATTTTCCTAGATTTTGCAGAGCCAGAAAATCTCATGGTTATCAATACTAGGAACAAATCCTATGCTCCCAAGGGAAAATTTGATCCTCCACGCAGTTCTTCTAGCACGAGCTCATCCTCACCGGCTTCTACCGTTCAGGTTCCTAAGGTTCCTAAGAGTTAAGGAATTAATTCCCCTCTTCCCTCTTCCAATTACAATATCTTGAATCAGTTGGCCAAGATCAAAGCAGATACAACCCTTCTAGACATGGTTGTCGTCCCTGAACAACAGATGCATTTGAAACAATTCATGGAAGGAAAAGATTCCATTGTAGCCAATATTTCCGAAGAGGTGAACGAAGAGGATTCTTATGTAAATAAAGTAGATGTACATAAATTTAGATACCCTATAAAAAATCACCCTTTTTATATTTCTGTAAAGATTATGGATAAGATTGTCCATTGTTTCCTCATTGTTGGAGGTTTAGGCCCAAGTGTGATGTCGAATATTACTATGGATGAGCTAGGCTTGTCTTGTACAAATGAGAGCGCCAGAAGAATGCTCTCCTATAATAGTCTACAACAAATGACCATAGGTGAGATTAAGGATGTGACCTTAGTTTTATGCGCTCATCCTGAAATAAGGACAACCCTCAGCATTCAGGTAATCGATATGCCTATAAGAAATTACTCAATCATCTTAAGAAGAGATTGGCAAGAATTAACAGATGGATACCTTTCACTCGAAAGGACACATTTATCTGTGCCTCAGAATGGTAAGAACATTATAGTCCTTATAGAGGGAAGGATTTCACCCTACATAGAGAGTGTTCCACAATCGAGTGTAAACTATATCGAAGAATACCTAGGAGTATATTCCATCTTTTTTTAGGAGGATATCATTCCTTTTGGAAAAATTGATTCAGATGATGATATGTGGCACATGCACTTTGATGGTTATCATTCTAATGAAGGTCATGGGGCTGGCATTATCTTGGTTTCCCCTGTGGGGAAAATTCATAATTTATCTTACAGGTTGGAGTTTGATTGTACGAACAATGTCACTGAATTTGAATCTTTATTTTTAGGCATTGAAAGCGCCCTTAATCTTTCTTGTGGTCACCTTTCATTTTTTGGAGATTTTGAGCTTGTTTTGAACCTAATACGTAAGATATGTTATCCTAGAAACAAGTTGATGGAACGATGCACCCAAACTATTTGGGCACTTATATCGAACGTTTTATATTTCAACATCACTCATGTTAAGAGGGAGTTGAATTCAATGGTTGATCGGTTAGTTGTCTTTGCAGCTTCTCCTAATCAGAAAATTTTTCCTCACAGGGGTGATTGTTCTTTTCAATATCAATATTGTCCATATATCCCTGAAAATGTAGAATCTTGGCAGGCCCTCCCTAACGATGAGAGAATTTGTGCTTTCATTCAAGATGAACCTCTCAAGCCCGATGAAATTATATCTATAGAAAACAATAAGATTCATGAGGGCTTGACTCCTCTTGAGAGTTCATTTTCATCGAGTGATGTAGGCAATAAAGAAAAAAACAAGGAAGAGGAGTTATGAAGGAGGGTGGGTGAAACCATATCCTTGAACATTGGGGCACTTGAATCTTCAAGGAACGTTAACATAAGTACCCAATGTTCTGATAAAGAAGAAATGAAGATTGTCAAGCTACTGGATGTTAAAAGGTTTTTGCTTGGCCTTATAAGGATCTTCGTGGTTTTGATCCTGGTATTTTAAAGAATGTTATTCCCATCAAGGAAAGCATGAAACCAGTTATGCAAGAACAAAGATCTATTAACTCTGCATTTTAAGCAACTTTTCAAAGGGAGTTGGAAAATTTCTTAAGGGATGGGATTATTTTTTTAGTCCACCCTTAATGGGTTTCCAATTGGATACCTTCTTCAAAGACCACTAATCATATTAGAACCTGCATTAATTTATTCACTTTTAGTAAGGTTGTTATGAGAACTCCTTTTCCTCCTCTCAACATGGAAATAATTTTGCAGCAGGTTGTAGAGTTACAATTGAGGCCCTTACTTGATAGTTTTTTGGGTTGCAGGAAAATCAAATTAAAAGGGGAAGATGTTTACAAAACCACTCTTATCACTAGTTGGGGTACCATGTCTTACAAATTCCAACTTTTTGGCTTACCTAATGCAAGTACTACGTTTAAAAAAACTATAAACACAACTCTTAATGAATTGATCATCATCCATATCTACCTTGATGATCCAATCATATACATTAAAGGGATGATAATTACCTCGGAGTTCCAAGTGTTATTTTTGGATCCTTTCAAAATTTCTTTTTTCCTGGATACTAACTCTTACATTCTAAAATATCTACAGGAGAAATTGTTTTCCTACAACACTTACAGTTCTTGCTTAAAACATTATGAGGGACGAACGTGAACAGTTCTAATGTTGTTTGGATTTTTTGTATACTAGTAGCCTAGCTCTGCTTTCATCTTTGTGCTTCTCTTTTCTTCTTTATAGTAGTTTGACTTATGATTGTTGTGTTAAAACTTTCCTTGCTTCTTTTTCATTTCTTTCTTTTATTGATGTTGTTTTAATTTCTGCATTTTTTTACTTCTGTCATGATTTTGTTTCCTAACATCTTTTAGTTAATTTGGTCAAAATAGGATGTTGGATCAATTCTGCCATAGTGACACTCCTACAAAGAATTTCTAGTCAATAACAATCAATATTACATAGTTGTTATGATGTTTCCTCTGAAGGCACCCTTGAAATTGTTACATATTTCCACTGTTGTCTTATAAAGAATTGGTTATATCCATCTTCTTCTTGCCATTTCTTCATCCATTGATATTTTTAAGAGCAAGTCTAAAAAATTTCTCCTTGAAGTTAAGAGCAGATTCTGGTTGAATGATTATGCATATAGTGGTAAAACCCCTCATACTTAACACTTTTCATGACTTATTCCCAAATTACCGGTCATTTTTCCATTAAATCCGCTCACTTCCCCCTGTTGCATAATATTCTTGGTTATATCTTCTTAACCTATTGTTCTTGGTCTATGAAACCATGAGTTTTAAGTTATAAATTTGTTGAAAACAAATTTCCCTGTGGAGTCACGAGTTTGTTGACGATTAAAATCGCAACAATTTTTTTCCCACAAAGTGTTGTTAAAGCCTATCATTATAAAAGATAAATAATACTAGTAGGTGGGACCCCCTTGTAGATTGGAGATAATATCTGGCTCTTACTTGATGTTTGTGCCACTGTTCGACACTACTTACATGGTTGAGGAAATCATGGTTTGATTGGGATATAAATAAGGCCTATTATGTGTTGGTTCTAATTATGACAAGTAGATGATGGGTAAAGAATGTTATGTTCTAAGCTCTAATTTCATATTACAATGGCCTATGTTATTCATTTCTACCATTTCTATCTGTTCCTGGATTCGTTTCTTTGACACCTACACAATAGACATGTTAGTAACAATACATAAGAACAATTGAAAAGAGGCAAAAGCAAGATAAACAAAATGCAAAAGGAAGACATTATACTATACTACACTAGATGCATGGAAATTAGAATGATTGTTGTTCATCTTAGCTAGCAAGATTAATAGCTATGCAATTTTATTGATTTATATAGTTGATATGCATATGGTATAGTTTGGAAAGATATGATGTGGGTGGTGCATTTGACAAGTGATAGATGCTAATTCCAATGCATGGTTTAATTGAGTTAATGGGAAGCTTGTTGGCATGTACTAAGGAATAAATGGACTGGGGATGGAGGCAACGTGCATTTACTGCATGGCACCCTTACTCCTTCATTGGATGCCACCCTAATAGGGATATTGTTCAATTGTGTTTGTTGTGGTTATGCTTCGAATTTCAAGAAGAGGGAGAACCACTTGGCCAACTCGCGTTTTAAGGTGCTTTTGATTACATGTATGTCTTTTTTTTTCCATCCATGAGTCTGCTATAGTTATGAAATAGATATTGGCTCGGATTTATGGGTTTTCTTTCCTTAAGTATGGAAACTATGTTAAATTGTGATTTTTGGAATGAATCATTGGTGGCTTTCACTACAATAATGTTTGGAGTCACAGTTTTATTGGTCATCCTAAGTGTTAGCAGCCATAGAGGATCTCTATCATCCTTACTAGTTTTAATTGGAGGGTTTCGTTGGTCTACAATGGTTGGTTGTATTCACGCATTTGTATCCCATACTCAGTATTGGATTTTATGGGGTTTAATGGGTTTGAAGCGCCTTGCGTCACTACGCATTATTCACCTGGGCATTGGGTTGTTCTTGCTACTAATGGTCATGCTGTGGGTTATATTTCTTCTTCTCAACTCTGCTTCATCTCATCGTTTTTAGTTGGTTGGCTGGGAGAACCATGAGGGTTATACCCTGTGTGTGATAAGTATTGTTACAAGGCCCAAATGGAGCCTTGCTCCTCTGTTCAAAAATTCTCCTATCACAGGATTTGTCACCCTGTCCATGAAGTCAATTATGGTATTTCTTGTGTGTGCACCATTGGGCTCGGAGGCTTTTCACCATAAAGAAGAGTCGACTGTAGCCTCCTTGTGTTGGTCCACAGAGAAAACCCTTGATTCCTCAAGTATGAGTGTTGATAGAGGAGATTGTTATCGCATGTCAGGTGTATTTTTCGTAGTTATGGATTGGTGATGTATTGTCAACAGAGTGGATTACTGGCTCAACCTGTTGATTATGTGACAGTGGTGTTGGTTTTGGTATCTAATCACTGCAATTGTTATTATAATTGGATGTGTTAGTGATCAAATAATTCATTCTGAAATTTGTTTGAAAAATGATTCCTAATATTGTGGGGAACTTTTGAATGCCTTCCCAAGATCCAAATGCAGATTTGAAAGTACCATTGGAAATCTTAGGATTTCTAGATGTCAATCAACTATTCAAGTATGTAAAGCGGACTCTCCACGGCTCAGAAATTCAATTTTCCCAAGGCAGTTTTTATTTAAAAAATCTGTTCTTTCACCAGCTATTCCACCTTGAACTTTGCTAGTTAGCTGGTGAAAGCTCTACTTTTCACCAGCTAAAGGGTCATATTTAGGGAAAATTAGCTTGTGAAACCTGTTACAGGGTAGGAAGGTCGTATGTTTGCCCAGATTTGACTTTTTCTCAACCAAATCTTTCGAGGCTGATTTCTAAAGATGCATAATAATTAAATACATCAGATTTAAGGTTTTATCTTGATGTATTTAATGTTTAAGAGGGTGGAAAAGTGAAAATGGTGACCTAGTTCTTGAGTAAAAAATTGTCTTTTTTGCCAAAGGTGGCAAATTCGAATTTCTTATGAAGATTCATCAGCCTTGAAAGGCTTTCTACATCTGTCAAAGAGTTTGGAGGATATAAAGGCTATCAAGATAGAGTTTGACACCTAAGATAGGATATTTTGTTTTGACTTTCCATTTTTAGAATTCTAGATCCATTTTTATAGGATCTCATCCTACACTTGTTTGGTTTGACTATTTTTAGCAAATCTGATCCATCTTTCAAGGATCTAGATTTCATCTTGTAAGGCTATAAAGCCAAAGACATTTAAAGCACCAAGGGGTTCAATCTTGGATACTTTTTTCTACTGTTATAGACTCCTATTTGATAATAGAATCACAGTCTTCTTTTGTCTTCAATATCAGAATTTCTCATGCATCTCATCTCTCTATACTTCACTTCAGTTTGTATTAGCTTCTAAAGACTGTCATCTCTTTATTAAGCTCATAAAATTGAATTGAAGGACTTCTTTCTATCTTGTATTGACCCTACACCTAGTTGTATTTGGTTATCAAGATTAGTATTCGTCATCCCCTATTTAAAGTATCTTGTCTGATTATTGATTTCTAAAAGCACTGTCTTATTCGAATATATGATGAGTTGTCCATTTCATTAGTCATTGAGTTATCCCATTGTTCCAAGCATACAAAATTTACCATATTCTTAAGTTACCAAGCATCTTTGGCTTACAACCCCAAAGAGTTTCTTGGAGTGATAACAGGATGGATAAGCTCAGCATGGTTAATTGGATGAATTGTTAAATCAAATACACAGTCGTTGTCCTTGTGTTTATTGAATTGATAGCCCAACATTGTTTTTAATTGATTAATTCACAACATTTCTTCATGCGTGATGCATGGGTATGTGTGGCGTTCCTAAAACATGTTAGGTTGGGTTGTTGATTATTATGACTGAGTGTTTTAATTTCCATGGGAGTATTGAAATAGTGGTGTTTGTGGCATGGCCATCCACTGTGTATGCTATGGATATTTTTGGTTGTGCCCTCAGAGATAGTCACTGAGTTTTTAAACATCGCTTTGTTTCAATTTGATTATTTGTGTTACAAGATTGGGTATGTTGTTGTTGCCTCATTGTGTTAGATAGCCCATCATTTTGAATGTTTAGAGTCAAAGAAAATTTGACCTGTGCAGTCACAAAAATACACTTGTGTTTTGTCGAATGGTTGTGTATTTCACAGCATAGTGTGAGTTGAAGTGGTGATTTGTTATCTGTGTGTTTAAATGACAAGTCAAGATCCTTGCAAGTTAAATATGGATCATTGTGCTGACTGTCCACTATGTATGTTTAATGAATATCATTCATTTAAACAGTGATAAGCATGGGTGCTATGACAATATAACCTCATTGCAATTTAATTATTAAATGAATTAAAAGACAGAATCGAGCACGATTTTTATGTCTGTATTTGATGATTGAAATAATTAGCAGTGGTTGATGAGTTGGCACTAAACAGAGTGGAAGTAATTGTCCTTATTCATTTGGAAATTGCTTAAAATGTTAAATGGATAAATGAGAAAACTAGAGCTCCTCTACATGCTATTGTGGAACACATATTGTCTTGTTTGATGAGTCTGTGTTAAATATTTGATTACGAACAGTAAGCAAGTTGGTGCACAAAATTGTTTGAACTATACACGGTAGTTATTTTTTTGGGTCACAGTGGTCATTTGGTTGGTGTTATTTCTTTTTATAAAATGGTTTTATGGATTACTTAATTAATATTATGAACAATACCCTCTCTCTTTCCCCGCCATTATTTCTCTTTTCACTAATTACAACCCCATCGTCTTTCCACATTCATTTTTCACTCTCTGTTCTAAAATCAATTATAGTTAAGAAGAATTCTTTAATGAAGCAGTTTGAAGTCGCACTTTCTTGGTTGGATCACAGTGATATTTACTTTGGTTTGCATTACAGTTGATTGTTGTTGTCTTTGAATAGTAACCATGTTTTGTTTCCCCCTCATTTTATCATTTTCTCTCAGTACAAACCCCTCGCATATCCCTAAACCTTTTGTTCACCCCCTGCTCACTGATAATAGTTAAACAATTCGTATGGATTTGATTGCATGAGTCTAATATGGTGTTGAGCCAAAATTTGTTTCATATTTTTAAAGAGTTGTCATGTATGGTTGTTAAAAAAAATATTTGTTAATCAATCATGCATGCAGGAATGAGTTTCTTCAACCAAGGTAGCCATGGAAGAGGAAACCGAGGGAGAGATAATTGGAACAGAGGCCCAATAAGGCCAATATTCTCCATACACTTTGATGTTGAATCGCAAGAGTTAGGCCAGTTTTTTCAGGCCGGATGTTTTAATTGTATTGGACAAGGAGTGGTCCAACCTAGGCCTGAAAGGCCTCCCTTCCAAGCTCCACAAGCCCTTGGTATTATCGTGCCCCCTCATGTCTCGTTGCAACCCGAGGTTCTCGAAAATGACGGATCGCAAGATATTGTGCACCCGACAGTCTCCCAACATCGTGGCTGGCCCAATTTGTCCTTACCTTCTCCTCTTCCTATTAACAATCAGATTGTCCAAGATTCCCTTGCCCACTCACGAGTGTAGACCTCCCATGATAGAAAGAGATTAAAAACTGAGGCCCACCATGCACCTGACAAAGGAAAAGACATTGTTGCCCCTTCCTCACCCTCCAATGGCTCTGACAAATCCGTGTCTTCCTAGATGCATTTGAGGGATGATTGTTCTCACGTTATCAGGGAGATTAGGCCTAAAGGATTAGCGCAACCAAAGGAAAATTCAGGAAAATCAAAGGGTGACAACAACAATCAAGGAAATATTGCATCTCAGAGTGGGAAATATGGATTTTGAGTTTTTAATTTATCTATTGTTGATGACAGTTGAGTTCAGAAGTTTTTGGACAACATGTTTAGTTTGGATATATGAATAATTTATTTTTTGAAAATAATTTCAAATATCAATGAGCTAAATCATCAAATGTTAACATGATGATGGGAGTCACAAGGAGGGGTGTTTTTCTTAACTAACTAGCTATATTATGATATTAGCTAAAGGGAGTCACAAGGGGTCCCACCTACTAGTTATTATTTATTTATAACCTTTATTATGATTATTGCTTTTCCCCCTAACTAAAAAGTTCGTTGAGTCTTTAGTTAGCTTAACTAATGAGGTGGTTCAACTACCTCAAACAATTCTGATTTTCTTAAACGAAAAAGGAAAGGGAGGAACAAGAAGAGGATAGAAGGAGAAGCATACTAAGGTTTGCTCTTTGAGTTTATGTTGAGATAGTTTAGTTTTCATTCATTGCTTAATTTATCACAAACCTAATTCTCTTTTATGATAGCAGGGTCGTATTGTAGACAACAACATTAAGGGTTGAATTACATCATTCAGACACTTTCTTTTTAGAGGTGTTGATCTATCTTTGATAGTCTGTGTAGACTTGTATTTTTATGAATTAGTTTTCATGACTGACAAAGGCTATTGTGTAGAGTCTAGTGGGAAACAATCTGTGGCAAGTGATCTAGCTTTTAGAGTTCAGTTTTGATTTTGTGTCAGAGGTGCTTTTGTATGTTCCATCGGGGATGTCTAAGTTTGACTTTGGTCTGAAGTTTCTGTATGAGATTTTGTAAATAAAATTACTCTTTGGTGAATTGGAATGAAATAAAGGATCTATTTATGTCTCATCTATCTTGATTATCATCTTGGTGTCTTACTTATCTCTTTTACACTTGTTTTCAACAACTATTATATTCAAAAAATCATATTAAAATGGATTTTCTAGCAAGATTTTATTTGTGAAATAGACTAGCTTAAGAACTTGTAATTTATACTTGTGAGTTAAGATTTTATTTTTGATGGCTATAAACCTAGGGTGACATTCCCGTGTATTTTTCTTTAGCCAAGAAGAATCTGAAAATTCTTGAGTAAGATCATTTCATATCTTTTCCTGAACCCACCTATGGTGCACGCAACCAGGGCGGTGACCAAGGTTTTGGGCATAAATGTTGGGGCGCGGTCATATCATTTGTTTCCATGTGACCTTTAATTGTAGGCTAAGGGCCAGCGCGTAGCCCTCAGGGGTTGGCGCTTGGCCAATTATTTCCATGTGACCTTGTTTAAGGGGGTTGCACCCAAGAAAATGGGATTATCCCATAATATATGAAAAAAGTGGGTTTTTGCACTTATAATAGTGTTTTATTTATGATTTATTAGCCAGTTTTGGAGATTTTTGGCCATTATTGGGGAATATTGGGCCCTTTTTTAGGCCAGATCTTGGGAGGAAGTTGGGAGATGGTTACGAACTTCAGCTCTATATAAAACATGCCTTCTTGATGCCATGAGAAGAGATTCAGAGAAGGTTTATGCTGAAGACTTCCCAAGCCAAAGTCATTTTTATGCATGGAAGTTGTTGAGGAGTGCACATTTACGGGCCATTTCTGGGAGCTTCGGTCATTTGATTTGAGTGTAGTTTCTTCTGTTGGTTTCTTCAAATATGGTAGAACAAGAATAGATCAGTTTTGTAACCTTTTAACACTGCTTTGATGTATGTATTGAGCTTTGAACAAAAATAAGAAAGCCTCACCCACTGAGACAAAGGCCCGAAGACATAGGCGAGATTGTCGAACTCCGTTATCACATTGGTGTTATGGTTTTTTTTTTTTTTATGCTTCATTTTAGTTTGGTACATATTTATATGGCTGTCATACTTCTTCTATAACTTCTTCCTCTTTCTTTAAGATTCCTAATTAGTTAATTTACATATGCATAAGAACTCAACCATAGTCATGTAAAAGATATTTTCGGATCAAAGTCAATAACCCATTTAGCGAATGGACCAACAAAAACTACAGGGTGAAGAGGAGCAGGGTGACATCGGATCTTATTGTTGTAGTTTTGACAAGCGTGGCATTTATGGATGGTAGTAATGAAATCCTTAACCAGCTCGTAAGATCTTTTTGTCAGTGGCATACCCAAAGATATGACCACCACATGCTCCAGAGTGAAATTCATTCAAATATTTCTCAGCTTCATCATAGGTGAGACATCATCGAAATATGGAATCAATACCACAATGGTAAAGGGTATCACCAAGGATAATGTATTACGAGCTTGATACCGGATACAACGATGATCTGTACTAGAAAGACCAGGTCGAAGATTTTGGGTATGGAGATAGATGATAATGTCTCGGTACCATATGTCATCAGAACTGATCAGAAAGATGTATTAGTCAGGTAAGGAATCCTTTGCCACAGTTTTTGTCTCAGTAGAGGGAAGGTCATATATCAATTTGGAAAAAAACAAAGAATTCTTTGACTTGGTACGTTCAAACACCAAATCAAACTCCTGGAGAATGAATATCCATTTAGAGTACTTGCCTCTCAGCAATTGTTCAGTAAGGATGTGTTGCATGGGATTTCAATCAGAAATGATTGTGGTTCTACATAATATGATGTAGTGACGAAAACGTTGAACAACTTGAACAACTACCAAGGCCAGTTTCTCCACATGTAAATATTTGGTTTCAGTAGTTGTGAGACTCCGAATCAAATAGTATATAACATTTACATCGTGTAAATCATCCTCTTGTACTAAAACCATAGCAATGTTAAATTCTGAAGAAGCTAAGTAAAAGAAATAATCTTGACTATAATCAGGTGGAAGCAACAATGGTGTACGGGTTAAGGTGAGTTTCAAAGCCTCAAAGGATTTGTTGGTAGTGTCGTCCCATACAAAATCGTAACCCTTTTTTAGAAGTCGAGTAAATTCTTTCGTTAATTCAACATAGTTGGGAATGAATCGACGTAAAAAGTTTTCCTTCCCTTGCAAACTTTGGAGTTGGCGTAGGGTGGAAGGAGGAGGTAAATTGAGAATAGCCATGACCTTCAAGGGGTCTACCCTAATCCCATGTACAGACATGATAAAACCAAGAAGTTGTTTGGATTCCAAACAAAAAACACATTTGTGTGGATTCAAGCTTATGCGATAATAATGACAGTGTAGGAAAATGGCTCGTAGATGTGTCGGGTGATCTTGACGATGCATAGAATGTGTCAGTAGATCGTCTAGATAGGTTTGTACGATGTTCTTAATGTCGTGAAAAGTGTAAGACATAGGGCGTTGAAAAGTCACACCAAGATTTTTAAGACCAAAAGGTAGTTTACGGTACGCGAAGGTTCCTCAAGGGAAAATAAAAGCAGTCTTATGTTGATACACAGGTAAAATATTGATTTGATTATAGCTGGAGAAACCATCCATCAAGGAGAATATTTCACTCCCAGCCAAGTCATCAGCAATATGGTCAACGAAATGTGTTGCATAATTGTCTTTGGGAAAATCTTTGTTCATATCCCTATAATCTACATAAACATGGATCTTGCCTTGTTTCTTGTTAACTGGAACAATATTGGACACCCAATCGGTCAAAGCCATAGGATAGACAAAGCCAAATTTAAGAAGTTTTTCAACTTCAATATTAATAACAACAACTTTGCATTGATGTATTGGACGAAGTCTCTGTCGGACGTGTTTAGAATTTGGGTAAGTCTTAATCTCATGCACAACAATATCAGGATTGATACCAGGAATTTCTTCATAAATCCAGGAAAAAACGTCACAAAATTATTGGAAAAGGGATTTATAAGTTGATGCAAGAGCATCGTAAGCAGCCATCCAAGCAAGCAATGTAAAAGGTGGAAGACATCTGGAAAATCACCAACGCATGTTTTTGAAGTGTTTTGAAAAGTTAATGAAGCGGATATTAATGTGATAGTTGGGGGAAGTGTACTTACATTTATATCTTATATGTTGTAAACAGATCTTGAGCACTGCTCTCATCTGTAGAATGTAAAGGCATTTATACGTAATTAATGAAAGTAGGTAGATTTGAAATCATAGATTAGATAGTTTAGAGAGTAGGAGGGAAAACGGATATAGACACCCTCACCCTTGTATCAATGAAAACAACAGATGATTTTTCAGATTTTGTAAGCAGTAGAGCTATAGAAGAGAGTTGTAGAGAATAACCCATGTACAAAATGACTTGAGTTAATATATGAAGCTTTGACTCAATTTTCATGGTGTTGTGATGCTTACTGTTTACATTTGCTTAATGGTATGTTTATAGTTGCTTTGTTTCTCTGCATGCTTTTGTTTCAATGCTGTGTTATGTGTATGATTTCATGTTGAATGTATGAATTCTGAGAGAGGAGAAGAATGAGTTTCAATTGTTTCTCTTACTGAGAATTCCTACAAGGAGTGCAGCGAACGTCTGCAAGGAGTGCATTGACGAGGGTATGCATTTTATCTCAGAAAGCTCAGGAGAGATATTGTTGTTCTCATACCAGCTGAAGTCCAGATGAAGCACAGAGTCGTGCAAGGTGTGTGCAAGTCAATTGAAGCCTTGGATTTTATAAATCTAGAAGATTGAAGGACCATTGTTGCAAGGAATGCACAGGGTCAGAGATCCAAATAACCAGAGCTTATTTGAATGTTTTTCGCAAGGAGTGAAAGCAGGGATCATTTAGGAAGCTTGAGTATATAAGTGAAAGCTCAAGAGGGATAACACCTTTGAAACACTTCAAAGGGAGGCGGAGATTGAAATCGTCTCATAGAAGTTAAGTTCAGGAGGGAGAACATCGATTCATTAGATAGGGGTCAGTGAAGAGCGCATCTGGTTGTCATAATTATCCATGGAGAACTCATGAAGTCATGAGGATTGTAGGATCCAAAGGAGCTACAAGGTGGTTAGGAGTTGGACGAATCTGCCACCCTGTCATCAAGAATCAACATGGAGCGTTGATCGTGGTCTATCTCAGCCGTCAGATCATTTCAAGAATTTGAGATCTGTAAGCCCAGAGTGCAGGCCAAAATACTTGGTCACTCTAAAACCCAAATCACAAAAAGGATTGCTAAGGGTGAAATTTCGGTATTTCTAGGTTCAACATACCGAAAATCTTGATGACAAGATATCTGGACCTTAGCATTGAAAATCTCGAAGTCACGAAACGTGACGTGCCTTTGGTGTGAGACGTCGACATTTCGTCATATTGGGGTTTGACATTTCGGAAACCCTAATGACAAGGAGCCGGGGCGCTTTGCATTGAAAATCCTGAACTTGCAAAATGCGAAGTGTCTTCGGAATGGAATCTCAACATTTCGACATTTCGGGGTTCGAGAAGTAGAGGAGACAAGTAATTTTTGGAACCGAGAGTTTCAAACTCCTGGTACACGAAATCCCAAAAAAGGTTCGTTATTTTGGAATTCAGGAATTGGCGCAGAAAGTGAGTTGGGATCGAGAATCATGAACTTCCAGTACATGGAGTCCCGAAACGACATCGATCGCTCATTCCGAGGGACGTTGAGCCCTTTTCGGCATTACGACATTTCAGAATTCGGGGAATAATAAGGCAAGAGGAGCGATTGTTGGGTCGTTCACTCAAGTCCTGAAAAGACGAATCTAGTGGAAATAGGTGGTGTGCATTGGAGTGGTCAACCCTTGTATATAATTTGCATTTCGGATTTTTTCAAGAGCTGTGGGATATATCGGGACTCTCCAACCCCCAAAACCTGAAGTCCTTTGTGGCTCAAACAAAGGGTTTGATTAACCCTTGGCATGGTTTTAGTGAAGATCATGTGCGGATCTCAGTCCGAGGGAAGGGGTTTTGCGCCAGTGTGGTATTAGAGCTCAGAACAATTTCTTTTCTTTCTATAGCAGAGAGAAGGGAAAAAAATTTACAGCCATGCCACCGAGAAGATGAGATAGGAAAATACCTGATCCAGCAAAGGAAAGAGAAATGTCGAGAAGAAGAGATAGGCAAATACCTGATCCAACAAGGGAAAGAGAGATGCGTGAATTACGTGCCAGGCTTGATGCTATGGAGACAGTACAAAGGCGCACAGTTGACGCTGGATATATCAACGAGGTTGAAAGTGAAAATGAGGCTGGAAACAAAGAAGTTGCAGTCAAAGATGTTGCATAAGAATGCATATTCAAGGTTGTTGCAAGGATAGGTGCTAGAGAAAAAATGGACATTCCAGTGTACGAAGGCAACTTGGATGTTGAATAAATTCTAGACTAGATTAGAGCTCTAGATAAATACTTTGACTATGAGGATGTCGAGGAAGATAAGAAAGTCAAACATGTCATTACTAGACTTAAAGGGCATGCAGCACTGTGGTGGGATGAACTACAAGTTGATAGACGCTGCAAAGGCAAGTAGAAAATCAAAAGCTGCAATAGAATGGTTGCAAAGATAAAAGCCAAATTTATACCCAGGGATTATAAAATCACTCTGTTTTGGAGGATGAAGAATTTGAGACAGAAGTTGATGTCAGTGAAGGAATATATTGAAGAATTCTACAAGATAAACATTAGAGAAGGTCATTGGGAAAGCGATGATGAAAAGTTTGTCAGGTTCATAAATGGTCTGTGATATGACATTCAAGATGAGATGAACATGATGACCATTCATACTGTAGAAGATGCTTATCAAATGCCTCTGAAAGCTGAAGAGAAGCCGAGCCAGAAGCAAGGTCAAAGAGGCAAAGGAAGAAGTCAAAGCAAAGGCAAGACAATTGCCCAGGGCAAAACTCAAAAACCTAAAGAAGAGGAGAAAAAACCTCAACCTGAACCTGAAAGAGGAGGAAGATCACAGGGAAGGCAATATTCTGATAGAAATACTTTTCCTCGAGCCAGAGGAAGAGAAAGAGGCAGAGGAGGTGAAGTGAAATGCTTCGTCTCTAGAAAAATTGGACATAAATCCTATGAGTGCCCAAATAAGAATAAAGATAGAGGTGAAACTCACATTGTCGAAGCTCAAGGAAGGAATGTTGAGGTAGAAGACGCTGAGGGTGGAAGATCCTTAATGATGAGGAAAGTTCTCTTGAAGCCAGAGAAGGAGGCAGAGAACCCAACCCAAAGAAACAGTCTATTTCGAACTGAATGCAAAACTAAAGACAGAGTATGAAAAGTCATAGTGGAAAGCGGTAGCACAGACAATCTCATATATACAGAGAGGGTAGATAAGATGGAGCTGGAGACTATTGCACTCCAAGCCCATACAGAGTTTCGTGGCTACAAAACACACATCAGGTAAATGTCACTAAACAGTGTTTAGTTGAATTTAAAATAGGAGGATATAAATATGAAATATTATGTGATGTCATTCCCATGGATGTTTGTCATCTATTGTTAGGTAGACCATGACAATATGACAGAAACATAGTTCATTATGGGAGAAAGAACATGTACACCCTGGACAAAAATGGTAGGACTCACATGTTTCTACCGATTAAGGATAAATAAGTGAAAACAAAGACGAACAACACTATACTTCACATGAGTGGGAAGGAACTTCTTAATGAGGTTAAGAAGAAGGAATACACACAATTTATTATGGTCAGGAAGGCCAAAATTGTTTTGACCAGTACAAGGATAGATGATTTACCAGAAGAAATCCAGGAGTTGCTGGGAGATTTTGTTGATATAGTAGTGGATGAACTACCTTCTTCGTTTCCACCTATCATAAGTATAAGCCATCATATCGATCATATACTTGGATCTATTTTTTTTAACAAAGCAGCATATCGATTGACACCGCAGGAAAATGAAGAAGTTAAGAGACGGGTCCAAGACTTAATGGACAAAGGATTGATTCAAGAAATCTTGAGTCCATGCGTTGTTCCAACAGTGCTCAGCCCAAAGAAAGATGGAGGCTGGATAATGTGTACCGACTCAAGGGAAATCAATAATATTACCATCAGATGCATATTTCCATTATCGAGGATGGACGACTTGATGGATTGCTTGAGTGGAGCAAGGTTTTTTTCAAAGATTGATTTGAAAAGGGGGTATCAGCAAATTCGAATGAAAAAAGGTGATGAATGGAAGACAACATTCAAGACGAATGAGGGGCTATATGAATGGCTTGTCATGCCATTTGTCTTAAAGAATGCACCAAGTACTTTCATGAGGTTGATGAACGAAGTCCTGAAGTATTTCATAGGGAAATTCATCATTGTATATCTTGATGATATATTAATTTTCAGAAAAATAGAAGCAAAACACTTAAAGCATTTAGTTGCAGTAATGAGGAGATTACAGCAAGAGAAATTACTGATTAATATGAAGAAATCATCATTTATGAGGACATAACTCATTTATTTGGGTTTTGTTATCTCTACAAATGAACTGAAAATGGATCCAGAAAAGATAAAGGCGATTAAGAATTGGCCATCGCCGAACAATGTATTTGAAGTTCGAATCTTCCATGGTTTGGCTAGCTTCTATAGAAAATTCATCTGAAACTTCATTGGAATTAGCGCACCGACGATGGACACGGTGAAGAAATGACACAAATCTTTTCACTGGATAGAGGAAGTAGAGAAGAGATTCAATCTTTTGAAGAAGAAGATCATTGAGCAACCAATTCTGGTTTTGCCATATTTTAGCAAGACATTCCAGGTCAGGTGTGACGTGAGTGGATTTGTAATTGGAGTGGTCTTGAGCCAAGACGACAGGTTAGTCACATATTTTAGTGAAAAACTGAATGAAGCGAAGATTAAGTAGTCCACATATGACAAGGAATTCTATGCAGTCATACAAGAACCGAAGAAATGAAGACATTATTTGGTTCCTAACGAGTTTGTTTTGTACAACGATAATCACGCTTTGCAATTTGTGACTCGATAGGAGAAGTTGAACCAAAAACATGCTAAATGGGTTGAATACATGCAAAATTTTACTTTTGTGATTAAGAATATTTCTGGAACTGCTAACAAAGTTGTTGATGATTTGAGTAGGAAATGTTTGATTATGTAGGAATTTAGAGTCAAGACTTTGGGTTTTGATAACCTCAAAGAAATGTACAGGGATGATCCATATTTTAAGGAGGCATATGAGGCATCTGAGAATCCAATTCTTAGGGACAGAAGCCAATGGACTGAATACATGATCCAAGATGGATTATTGTTCAAGGGAAATCATTTATCTATTTTGAAAGGCTCCATGAGGGAGAATCTGCGGAAGGAAAAACGCAGTGGAGGATTGGCTGGAAATTTCGGTCATGACAAGACATTCTCAAAGTTGAATGGCTCAAATTTTTGGCCAGGGATGAGGACAAATGTTAAAAAATTTGTGGACAGGTGCAGAATTTGTCAACACATGAAAGGAAAAAGGCAGAACATAAGGTTATACCAACCATTTCCCGTACCTGAAAGGTCATGGGATGCAGTGAGCATGGATTTCATATTGGGACTGCCAAGGACACAAAGATAATATGATTCGATCTTTGTGGTAGTCGAAATATTTTCAAAGATGGCACATTTCATACCATTCCAGAAAACCAGTGACGCAACTCATATTGCGAACCTATTTTTCAAGGAAGTCGTCAGACTTCACGGCTTGCCAAAGAGTATCGTGTCTGATCGAGATACCAAGTTCATAGGGCATTTCTGGAGGACTTTATGGAAAAAGTTGGGGACAATTTTGTCTTTTAGTTCGGCATATCATCCTCAGATGGATGGACAAACAAAAGTTGTGAATAGGAGCTTGGGAGATTTGTTAAGGAGCTTAGTGACTGAACACCACAGTCAGTGGGATCACATTCTACCACTGGAGAAATTCGCTTACAATGATTCACTCAATAGAAGCACAGGGTAGAGTCCATTCCAGATTGTATATGGAAGGCAGCCAAGGGGAGTTTCTGAATTGAAAGATTCAGAACAAAATGAATTCAGGAGTGCTAGTGCAGAGGACTTTGCAGAAGGAATGAAGGAGATCCACATCTAAGTTAAGGAGCAATTGCAGAATTCAAGTCAGGAATACAAACGAAGAGCAGATCAAAACAGGCACGAACTTCAATTTGAATTTGGTGATTTGATTCTTGCACATATGAGGAAGGAAAGGTTCCCAAGGGGTACATATAACAAACTGAAGATGAAAAAGATTGGACCCTCCAAGGTCATAACGAAATTTGGAGCAAACGCCCATGAAATTGAATTACCCAATGGTGTCAGAATCTCACCGATATTCAATGTTGTGTATTTTTATCTTTACAGAGCTGAAGAAGTAGGAATAGAGGAGGAACATAAAGAAATTCAATGGACAAATCAAATGCCTGTAGCTGAAAATCCATAGATGGAAAGCATAATTGACAAAAGGGTTAGCAAAAAGACCAGGAGAAAAGAGTATTTTGAATACTTGGTCAAATGGAAGGGACATTCAGTTGAAGATGCCAGTTGGGAGGATGAAGTAGAAATTCAAAAGCATGGACAAACCGTGAAAGATCTCATGAACAGGAGTTCATGAAAAATTTCAAGCGAGGGAGTATGATGCAGGAGCATCGTAAGAAGCCAAGCAAGCAAGCAACGTAAAAGGCGGAAGACAGCTGGAAAAGCACCAGTGCACATTTTTGAAGTGTTTTGAAAAGTTAATGAAGTGGATATTAATGTGATAGCTGGGGGAAGCGTGCTTACATTTATATATTAGATATTATAAACAGATCTTGAGAACTTCTCTCATCTGTAGAATGTAAAGGCTTTTATACATAATTAATGAAAGTAGGTAGATTTGAATTCATAGATTAGATATTTTAGAGAGTAGGAGGCAAAAAGGATATAGACACCCTCACCCTTGTATCATTGAAAACAACAAATGATTATTCAGATTTCATAAGCAGTACAGCTGTATCAGAGAGCTATAGAGAAGAACCCATGTACAGAACCACTTGAGTTAATATATGAAGCTTTGACTCAATTTTCATGGTGTTGTGATGCTTACTGTTTACATTTTTTGAATTGTATGTTTACAGTTGCTTTGTTTCTTTGCATGCATTTGTTTCAATGTTGTGTTATGTGTATGATTTCATGTTGAGCGTATGAAGTCTGAGAGAGGATAATAATGAGTTTAAATTGTTTCTCTTCCTGAGAATTCCTGCAAGGAGTGCAACAAACGTCCACAAGGAGTGCATTAACGAGGGTTTGAGTTTTATCTCAGAAAGATTAGGAGAGATATTGTTGTTCTCATACTAGCTGAAGTGCAGGTGAAGCACTGAGTCGTGCAAGGTGTGCGTAGGTCAATTGAAGCCTTGGATTTTATAAATCCAGAAGGAAGTTTGAAGGACCACTATTGCAAGGAGTGCACAGGGTCGGAGATCCAAATAACTAGAGGTTATTTGAAGGTTTGCCACAAGGATTACGAGCAGGGATCATTTAGGAAGCTTGAGTTTATAAGTGAAAGATTAGGAGGAATAACACCTTTGAAACACTTCAAAGGGAGGTGGATATTGAAATCATCTCGTAGAAGTTAAGTTTAGGAGGGAGAACATTGAGTTGTTGGACAGGGGTCAGTGAAGAGCTCATCTGGTGGTCAGAATTCTCCATGGAGAACTCGCGAAGTCACAAGGACCGTAGGATCCAGAGGAGTTGCAAGGTGGTTAGGAGTTGGATGAATCTACCACCCTGTCATCAAGAATCAACATGGAGCGTTGATCGTGGTCTGTCTGAGCCATCAGATCATTTTGGGAATTCTGGATCCATAAGCTCGGAGTGTAGGCCAAAATCCTTGGTCACTCTAAAACCTGAATTGCGAAAAGGATTGCTAAGGGAAAAATTTTGGTATTTCGGGGTTTGACATACCGAAAATATCGATGACAAGGAATCGGGACCTTAGCATTGAAAATACTAAAGTCACGAAACGCGACGTGCCTTTGGTGTGAGACATCGGCCTTTCGGCATATTGGGGTTCGACATTTTGAAAACCCTAATGACAAGGGGCCGGGGCGCTTTGCACTGAAAATCCCGAAGTTGCGAAATGTGAAGTGTCTTTGGAATGGAATCCCGACATTTTGGCATTTCAAGGTCCGGGAAGTAGAGGAGACAAGTAATTTTTGGAATCGAGGGTTTCAAACTCCTGGTACGTGAAATCCAGAAAAAGGGTCGTTATTTTGGAATTCGGGAATTTGCGCGACAAGTGAGTTGGGATCGAGAATCACGAACTTCCAGTACGCGGAGTCCCGAAAGGACATCAATCGCTCATTCCAAGGGACGTTGAGACCTTTTCATCATTTTGGCATTTCAAAATTCGTGGAATCATACGGCAAGAGGAGCGATTGTTGGGTCGTTCGCTCAAGTCTTGGAAATCTAAATCTACTGGCAATAGGTGGTGTGTGCTGGAGTGGTCAACCCTCATTGACAATTTGCATTTTGAAATTTGTTAAGAGTTGTGGGATATACTGAGACTCTCCAACCCCCAAATCCCGAAGTCCTTTGTGGCTCAAACAAAGGGTTTGATTAACCCTTGGCATGGTTTTAGTGAATATCCTATGCGGATCTCGGCCCGAGGGCAGGGGGTCTGCATCATAAGTGTGGACCTCATCAGTAGAACATTAGGCACTGATATGAACATTTTCCATGAGTTTGGGTTTAATTGATATGTCAAGAGGAACGATAGGTGAAATATTACTCAAGTTTCCTTCATACAAAACATCGTGTGTTGATTCAGGAACAAAGGAAATAACAACAATGGTAGACGAATTCGAAACCAGTTGGTAACTCTCTATGGTATCACGTTCTAGGAAGAGAATAGAACGATGATTCCCATCATCCCATGGAGTATCCTCCATAGACATGACCTTCATGATCATCTCATCAATAGGAAATATCACGTGGAATGGATCATGAGATGTAAAACTGGGAGAAGGAGGAGAAGGAGTTGATGATTGAATAGATTTATAAGCCGATTCCACCGAACTTAAAGGAATTATGTCCCTGTAATGAATATAGTCACCAGAGGTAGGTACTATCCATGGTTCATAATACTTAGGTTTTTCATGAACATAGGTTGATATCATGTTAATTGAGGTGACAAAAGGAGGAGGAATATCGGGTGGCGGAATAGGAAATGTACCCATCAAGCTTGAATATTTTAAAAGACCCAAGCCGACATTCTCATAACCAAGAGGTGTTTTCGAGATGAAAGGTACATTGCTAGTATGTGAATCATAATTAAAGAAGGCCAATTGATTAACAATAATGACTTTTCCTTGGTGTGGGAAACGTAACACATGGAAAAAAGTTGAAACAATTGCGTGCATGGAATCAATCCAGCTACGGCTAAGTAGAAGGTTGTAATCGAGAGGTGCATCAAATACATCAACCTCAACATTAACCACATTACCTTCTAACATAATAGCCAACAAAGGAAGAACACCATAAGGTTTAAACCCTGTACCATAAAATATTTAAGAGTATTGTGTGACTCGATAACGGTAGGAGATCCAATATCTTTCCACCAAGTAACGAACATAACACAAGTCGAGGCTCCTTCATCAATAATGGCTCAACAAATATTCTTATTTTCCACAACAACTTGGATATGAAATGGTAATTGAAAAGGAATCCTTGGAATATGATCTTCCAAGTCAAATATTATTAAATTAGTATCAGTAGGATCAATTCCACCAATAGCCTTTAACAAATCCTTCAGTTGAGTAGGAAAAATTTGAAGGTATTCGAGAGATGACATCGTAGAGGGTGCTTGTGCAAGGTCTTCTACAATACTGTAGTTTTGGGAAGCACGTGTGTGAGGATTAAATGAGGACTTTCGAAAAATTCCATTAGGAGGGGGACGAAGAATTGTATTTAGGCCCGGTCATTCGAGATGAAGAGGACCATTTGGAGGTGAAGTTGGTGGAGGAGGTTGAACCAACGGAGGTGGTAAATCATCAAATTTCTCTTTTGAAGCAAATAATCTTTGGCTCGAGTTGCGACTGCAACTTCATTCTTCTTGGAGTCACCAGTACACATAAGTACATAAGATGTGGTAGAGGGAGAATGTTGGTCATGAATGAACAATTGGGCATGTTGCTAAGAAGAAAACGATTGTGACAAGATGGTAGGTGTAGAAGGCTTCCCGGTCCCTTGAAGGAACTTAGTAACCTCAGTGCGTCATGGAAAATATTTCATATAATGATCCTCACCACAGATAAGGCAAGGGTAACAAGGTTTATGTTTGTCCTTGTCATCAGCAGGTTATGTTTTTGTTTTCTCATATTGTTGATTATTATTGTTTTCCTCCTTATTCCTACCCTTCCCTTTCTTTTTATTTTGATTTTTACCGGTAGGTGTAGATTGAACCAAATTAACTTCATAGGTTTTACCGGGGGAAGGAGTCAGATTAGGAGTATTTTGTAGATTAGAGGTAGTAGAATTGGGATCAGTATGACTAGCTTGTTTGGACTGAGTCCTAGCATGAAAAGTGCCAATCACGCCATCAACAACATGAGAAGCTACTAGAGGTGTTGTGGTAGGATTCGTAGAAGGATGAGGAGCATTAGGGATCAAGTCGTATAGTGTGCCCGTTTGCAAATAAACGAGATATAGATATTGAGCACGACTAATCATTTGTTCTTCAATGATGACCCCACCCATGGAAACATCATGGGCTATAGGCCCAATGAGTGATTTGGTTAACCACTTGACCAACATTTGATCAAGAAGGGGAAATTTGATTAAGCGTCTTCTTCTCCTCCACTCATGGATATGATCATAAATATGAGTGGAAGAGGGTTGTTTAAATGAACTCAAAATTTCATTTCTTGTCTCATATCGAATTGGAAATTGATAATGCGTTAGCAAGGCCATGGCTAGGGTATTGAAGTCATTAAAGAATCCTCTCGGTAACTCAATATACCACTTGGCTACCGAACCCATGAGAGTTCCTTGGAAAAGTCTTAATCTTATAGAGTCATCCATCAATGAGTTGGATGAACACCAAAGATGGAAAGGCATGACATGATTATTTGGGTCTTCTCCTGATCAACCGTCAAACTTAGGAATGTCAGATGGTAATTTGGATGGTATGACAGGACAATAATGAGAATGCAAAATAGGATAATTTAAAATACAAGATAAATCTAGTAAATCCAAAGTAGCAAGAAAAGGAAACTGTCTATTCACTTGATAAAACTGGTAGTTTTGAGGAGGTAGTCCCGTAGGTATACCAGTAGGACCATAAGAAGTCCATAAATAGTTGGATAGTGACCCTGAAAAATTTGGTTGTGGAGGATTTTGAGTCGAATAGCCAACAAGAGTTGGTTGATTAGGCAATCTCCCTTGGAAGGAGAATTAGACTGAAAATGTTGTCCCCAAGTAGTATTCATAGAACCTGGATACAATTTTCCGAAATTAGGGGTACAAAAGAATTAACTTGAAGATGTTTCCCCCTAGACAGTTGTTGATTCCCTTGAAAAGGAATATTCCAAGGTTGATATTGTAAAGAAGGTATACTTTTCCCATAAAATGGGTTATGGCCTCCAACTTGAGGTTGTGCCCCAACTTGAGGTTGCTCCCCAACTTGAGGTTGTCCCCCAACAGAAATTTGAAAACCATAAATTACAAAATGACTAATACCTCCAACTTGATTGGAGCTACTAGGGCCAAGACGATTAGATCCTCCAGGAGAGGGTGGAGGAGGAACGTAAGTCCCCTCAGAGAGAACATAGGTACGTGTAGGAACAAAATGACTAGAAGCATTATACCCAAGAGGAAAAAAAATATTAGACCCTTCAGATGGATTCTGGGAAGGGATAGCAATGGAAGTTGTTGACGATTAAAATCACAACAAGGAATCTATCCTGCAAAGTATTGCTAAATCCTATTATTTAAACTATGCTAATGATATATGATACTAGTAGGTGTTACCCCCTTGTAGACTGGGGGCTCGGAGGTAGTCTTATCGCACATTTTATGATGTTGTTTCGATGTTTCTTACAGGGTTATATATGGTTGATGATGTAGTCTTGATTTTGTTTGCAACATAATGGTAGATGGATAATGCATTTTATGTGATTATTTTGTTATTCTAATCTCTACATTTCATGTTATAAGTGGCATATATTTAGTGTTTTTACATTTCATATTTTTGCCATGATTCATTACCTATTACACCTGCACATGACACATGTTAGTAACAACATGAAACAAAAGGAATGCAAAGAAACTTATGAAAAAAAAATCAAGGAAACGAACTATACCGTACTCTGTTAAGAGGTTATGTGCAAATGAAATAAAAGGAAGTTAGTATTAATCCTAACTAGCTATGTTAGTGGCTCTACAAATTGTATCGAGTTATATTGGGCACATTTGGTATATGGTATGGTATGGGTTTTAGCAATGCTTAACATGGATTGGGGTGGCGCAATTGGCAAGCAATATGTCACAAGTTTCAATGCATGGAATTAATGGCATGGGATTAATGGTATGGTTTTTGGTTGGCTGTCGTGTACTATGAAATTGAATGGGGTGGAAGATGGAAGTGACGTGCAGTAAATGTGCATCACTCCATACTTCTCCCATCAGGTTGTCACCCTAGCATGGTTATTGTTTCATTTGGTTTTCTATGGTTAAGCCCCGAGATTCAAGCCCGGATGGAACTGCTCGACCTTCTCGCCTTTTTTAAATCCATTGGTTACATGTATGGTTCTTTTTACCCAACCATGAATTTCACTATGTGTATGAAACAAATGATGGCTCGTTAATGTGTTGGTTTGTGTTTTCATGATATTGGCAAATGTGTAATGCATGGGTATTTTATATGGAATGACTGTGTGGTTATTCATTTGCAAATGGAAAAATTGATTTGTTGAAGTTGTAATTTCGTTGGCTATTATGTTTGGTGGAAACTATGATGTCTCTCTGTTTCTTTTAGTAGTTATGGGTAGTTTGTTGGAGGGTTTCTCTCTGTTTATCCTTGTTGTCTACCTCCTCACAGTTATGGTAAGCATGTCCAGTTGTATTCAGTTGCTATGGGGTTGCTGTGCATGTTTCGAACTACCTTTTGGTCACTGTGTATCTTCCAGAGCCTGGTCGTGGGCTTATTTTTGTATTATTGGCATCAACATAGTTGGTTATGGGGTGGCCATTATGCCAAGAAGTATTCTTTATGGTTGTTGGTAATACCTGGGGTCTGCGTTTCCATTGGCATTGTTATAAATTAGTTCGTCTCTTGAGAAAAGCGTGAGGGTTATGCCTATGTGCGGTCTTGGTATTTGTTACTGTCCAGTGAGAAATCGTTGCTCCTCTACATCATTGCCTACCTTAGCCAGTGTTGAACTATCAGACTATTACACAAAATGAGGGTTCTAAAGTCTTATGGTCCCATCGTTCTTGTTTCAAAGGTTTTCTACCTACTGATGATATGTTCGACCTCCAGTCTCTCAGTGTTTTGGTGACCGAGTGAACTCTTGATTATTTATTGTGTTCATGGTTACAGAGCCTAATATTGATAACCCCAACCAGTTGCACTCTTGTCGGGTATCTTGTTGACTATCATAAGTTGGTTGAGTGGTTATGACAACTTCTTTGAGTATTGTATCATCTTTATTTGATTGGGTTGTTGGAAAGTTGTAATTGGGGATGAGAATTGGTGTACAGTCGAGGGGCTGCCTCATTTTGTTGTGACAGTTGCATTGATAATCCAACTCATTTTTTTTTATTAAATCGGTTGATTGGGAGTAAATGGTAATCTACAGTCATAGGGTTGCCTTTTTTCATTATGCGTTGGTGGTTGTGTTCCTACAGCATGGTGTCAAATTGTAGTTGGTGGTTGTTGTGTTTCTGATTAGTCCTGATCGAGATCATTGCAAATTGTGGAAAATGATGACCATGACTTGGTTGTTACTGTGTATGGTTTATGGAGACATCGTGCATTTTTTTGTTTTATTGCACCATCAACAATGAAGCTTGGGTTTTGTAGTATGGTTTCATCGCAAGTGTATTTGTTAATATTGTCAAAAGAATGAAATCGGGCAAGTTTTAAAAAAGTCTGTCCAACTCAGGAAAGACCCGTGTCTATGTTTGATTTGGGAAATTGCGAATTATAGGCATTGGTTGATATTTTATAGAAATATATGTTGAATAGATATGAAGCAATGTGACTATGTGTTCCTTTTGATTTTGTTAAAATGAAAAGAAACAAGTATTCTTTTAACAAGACTGTTGAAAGGCATAGTGATTCTAAGTATGATTATAGACTGTGTTGATTGAAATTTTTTGAAGAATTGAATGTGGGAAAGTGAATAGTTTTTTACACACAGGAATTGTTAATTGGTATTGGTATCCTGGTATTGAATACAGAGTTGTTTTTTATCAATTACTTAATTAGTTTTACGAATAGTATATGTTATTTTCCCTACCATTCTTTCACTTTTTCGCACATTAAAACTCCCCTCGCCTTCCCATATTCACTATCCACTCCTTGTTCTTAAAATTTAATTATAGTTAAGATAAATTATGTATTATGACAGTTAAAGGATCGCACAGGTATGAATCATAGTGATATATTCTTTTGATTTACATTTGATTGTTTGATGATTTGTGAGCAGTAATCATGATCTATCCCCCCTCACCCCCTCATTTTAACACTTTTCACTCAATACAATCCCTCGCATATCCCATAAACCTTATTCACCCCTCGCTCATTGACAGGTATTAAACGATTTGTATGGATTGGATTGCATGAGTCTGATATGTTGTTGAACCAAAATTTGTTTCATATTGAAAAGAGTTGTCATGTATGGTTGTTGAAGAAACTATTTGCTAATCAATAATGCATACATGAATGAGATTTTTCAGTAGAAGTAACCATGGTCGGGGTAACAAAGGAAGAGAAAATTGGAACAAGGGCCCTAGAAGGCCAAGTTTCTCTATACATTTTGATGTAGACTCGCAAGAGTTGGGCCAACTATTTCAAGTGGGATTTTTCAACTGGATTTGGAAAGGAGTGGTCAAACCTAGGCCATAAAGTCCTCCCTTACAAGCCCCACATGTCCTTGGTATCCCAATGCCTTCTTCTATCTCACTACAACCTAAAGTCCCTGAAAATGATGGATGGCAAGAGATTTTCCACCCGACAGCCTGCCAACATGGTGGCTGGACTAAATTGTCTCTACCTACTACTCCACTTGTTAACCAAATTTTCCAAGCTACCCCTGTCCACTCACCAATACAAACTTCCCATGCTAGAAAAAGGTTAAAAATTGAGGCCCACCATTCCCTGACAAAGGAAAATCCGTTGTTTCTTCCTCCTCACCCTCAAATGACTCTACCAAATCTGTGTTCTCCGGCATGCATTTGAGAGATGATTTCTCTCATGTGATGAGTGAGATTAGGCCTAAAGGCTCCACACAGCCTAAGGAAAATTCAAAGAGATCAAAGCTTAACAATAGCAACAAGGGAAATATTTCCTCCCAAAGTGGAAAATATGGGTTTAGAGTGTTTTTATTTATTGATTGTTGAGAACAATTGACTTATGAAATTTTGGACAACTGACTATTTTTTGGATATATGGATAATATATTTTTGGAAATAATTTCAATTATCATTGATATAAATTGTCAAAATATGAGAGTGATGATGGGAGTCACAAGGAGGGACGTTTTGATTGATTAACTAGTTGTGTTATGCTTGTTAAAGACCTAAAGGGAGTCACAAGGGGTCCCACCTACTAGTTATTATTTATTAAAAACCCTTATTATGATTTTATAAATTTTCCCCCTTAACTAAAAAGTTGGTTGAGTTTTAGTTAACTTAACTAAAGTAGTTCAACTACTTCAACTAATTCTAATTTCTTAAAGGAAAAAGGAAAAGGAGGAACAAGAGGAGAATAGAAGGAGAAGCATACTAAGATCCGCTCTTTGAGTTTTGTTGAGATAATTCAGTTTTCATTCATTATTTAATTCATTGGAACCCTAATTCTCTTTTATGATAGCAGTGCCCTATTGTAGAAATCAAGATTCGGGGCTGAATTACATCATTCTGACACTTGTTTTTCAGAGGTGTTGATCTATCTTTGATAGTCTGTGTAGACTTGTATGTTTGTGAATTAAATTTCATGACTGAAAAAGGTTATTGTGCAGAGTCAAGTGGGAAGAAATCTGTGGAAAGTTGATCCATCGTTTAAAGTTCAGTTTTTTACATTATGTCAGAAGTCCTTTTTTATGGTTTTCATCGGGGACATCTAAGTTTGACATTGGTCCAAAACTTCCTCAGGGAATTTTGTAAAGAGAACGATTCTTTTGATAAATTTGAATGAAATAAATGATTTCTTTATTTCTCATCTGTTTTGATTATTGACTTGGTGTCTTTACTTCTATCTCTATATTCATTTCAACATCTGTTATATTCAGAAAATTACATATATAATGAATTTTCCAACAAGCTTTAATTTATAAAAAAAATAGTTGAAGCACTTGTAATCAATACTTGTGAATTATGATACAAATTTTGATGGCTATAAACATATGGTGATATTCTCGCCTATCTCACTTTAGAAAAATAAGATCTAAAAATGATTGAGTAAGATTATTTCATATCTTTTCCTCAACATTTATTTGGCAACCATACTGGGGAGATCTTCAATATCTCTCTGGTTGATTTTTTGCTTGATTATCATCGAATACATCTATTTTTCTGATATTGATTCTTTGACTGTTTTATTTCTTAATGACTGTACCTGTTGTAAGGAAGCCCAATATTGAGCCTGATCTTCAATATCATACCATCATTTCTTTGAATTTTTTAACACCATTTTAGACACTGCTAATACTCGGGATGAGATTAATCATTCATGGGCAACAATTGAATGACACATTAGTGATGTTGGCCCTCGACCAAGTTTTGGGGAAACTTCGGCCAAATTTGACCCACTTTTTGACTTCAACACGTTGGTCTAGGAAAGAGCACCCAGGTGGAGCTGAGATCACTGATCTCACCAATTTTGAGGGTTAAGTGGACCCAGTAAAGGGTCCTCTAGGGTTTTTGTAACGAGTTTATGGGATGTCATCCCATGGGATTTTCCCATGTTTAGGCCTTATTGCAAGGGTTTGTGAAATATAAATAAAGAAGAACGTATTGTAGAAGGGAAAGAAAGTGAATGTAGTTATGTGTGAAAAAAGTTTCTTTGTGAAAGGGAATGTATGTGCATTAAGGATTTGTGATTGATAGAGAGTTGGCTCTATTCCTTGACCTAGTTTTGGAAGGAGTATTTGGTGCTCCATGCATAGATCTCATGTTTGGTGTGAAGCTCGACTCTGTGGATTTTTGACGAATAATAAAGAGGCCAAGCGATTGGTGGACATAGCCCCACACTGGGGTGAACCACATATATCTGATGTCTCATGGTTTTGTTTGTGTTGTGTTATTTATGTTATTAATATGCTTAGTGATTTGATCATGATGTGTAATAGATAAGATTTTGGTTTCTTAATTTCTTTACTTGTGTTAAGAGTAACTAAATTCTAGATCTAACTTATAATGTTATGTGCTAAGTGCCCAGGGTATAGAATCATTTGTTATTACTGCGTCGATCTATATTCGATTATACTCTGCGATTTTAAGAAACTAATGTATGTCACCTTCTAAGTGTTAATAGAATATTATACGAAGTGATTTTATCACAGATCTGTGTCCCAGCCTGGTTACAGACACCTGTGTCCTATAACCTCCCCTGCTCCTACCTTGGGTGAGACTTTGCCTGCTTCACAGGTGTTTCTGAAAGGGTCAATAGTAGGGTTTTTTTTGGTGCATTGTTAAGCATTGAACCTTGGGTCTACCCTTGTGCCAACAAATGGATCTATTGTTGGGACCTGAAACTGTGATTGTTGGGAACTAAAGTAAATAAAAAGAGAAGTTTTGTGTGTAGATCTGTTGCTGAAGTGCACAATACTCTACTTGACTTGCGAAGATTTTTTCCAAGAGAGTAATTTGTTCTGATGAAAATAGATAAGATCCTAAAGAATCAAGCTTTGTGATTTGGCAAGAAAAAGATAAGTGATATCGTTTTGTTCCGAAAGAATGAATTTAAGTATGTTTAATAGATTTTTCCCTAGTCTGAAGGATAGGGCGCAGTTTAAAGAAAGAGTTGATTTGATTAAATTTAATGAACATGAAGAAATATATGTTATTCCTATGCGTAGAAATATTTTTTGGACTAATAAATGGATGCAGGAACCTAGAAATATTTTTTGCAGATTGCAGGTCCAACACTATGATCCTAGGGGAAGTGCATAGTATAGAAAAGGATGGGGAATATTTAAGAGAAAATGAGTATTGACTTTTTTTTATAATTGCAGAAGACCGGGACATCTTGCTAAGAAATGCCTTGTGAAGGATTATTGTGGATTCAACGTTGATCCACCGGATCACAGGTTTAAGTGTGAAGGGCCCTGACCCTCAGCAATTTTATCTGGGGAAGGCCTCAAACCGATCTTTGGTGCAGCGCATTAAGGAATCTTATGGAGAAGTTGAAAAAGGAAAGCAAGGTTACAAGATAGCCTCTATACAGGATGGCACAGTGTGCCTCTCTTGTCAACTCTTAGCTGGCAAGCTAGTGAGGAAGAATTGCCCCACACAGGTCACCGAGTTTGTGGTGGACCTCGTAGGAAAATGTGTGGAGGGAATGCAGATGAACTGGGTGAACTACCTCATCAATGAGCTAGAGAAGGATTATTGCGAAGCCCAGGACTTCGGGTACGAATTCCATTACAACTAGTTGATCATTTTGATCGCGTTTGTCTCTTGGAAAATTCCTGAAGGAGCTTCCTTCCCAGAGATCAAACTTTCAGAACCGTTGGTTGCTCAGTTTTCCACCCTATGGTATACCAACGACATGACGAAGCAGTGGAAGTCCAATGTCGTGTTTCATGGATACTATCAACAGTTGAAGGTCATCATTGAATCATTCCCATGAATGACACCGCGCACCCTGCACCAGTACTGACCTATAGTGAAGTTCCACGCTGATCTTCATTTATTCTACATTACCATGCATAGATATGATCAACAAGAATAATTACAGTCGTACTACAAGATGGCAGATGAAGACATCGAGCAAATTACAAAGGAATGGCTAGAGGAACTTCTTGTACCTATCGTCCATGTAGAATTATCTAACACTGACACCATAGGAAGCCCCATAGTTACACAAATTGACCATGTTAGATAGTCCAGTGAGACGAAGAAGAAGAAAAAGTAGGAGGAAGTCCAGGATATAGAGAGTGATGAAGAAGACAACACTTTTGAAGATAACGGGTTTGGATGGCCTGGAGGAGGAGGAGAAAATGAAGCAGAAGGATAGGGAGGAGGAGATGAAGGAGAAGAAGAGAAAGGACGAGGCGAAGCTACCACCCCTCCACCTAAGGATCCCCCCATTGGGAAAGTGACACTACAAAAGAGGAACGTTTCTCTAAAGAAACCCTCAGCAAGGAAGAAGAAACACGCTAATAAGCCCCAGTTGGAAGCCACCCTCACAGATGATGACATCAGTCTGGTTCGTGGAGATATGGAGGATGCATATGAGGACATGTTGGAGAGATATGGAGAGAATAAGGAGGAGTTATAAGGAAGAATTGAGAGAGAATTGAAGGAAGTGCATCAAATTGTTCACTTGGTCCACGCAATACCTACTAGGTCGTCTGCACATTCATCATCACAAATTGCAGAATTGGGGGATGAACCAACCCAATTGAGATGGATTGTGGATGAAATAGAGGCTTGGTTCCAAAAATATCAGGAAGATAAGGAGAAGGCTACACAATATTTGAAAAAGGAGAAATATGAAGTCATAAGACAATTATGAGAAGTGCAGGACAACATAGCTGCCCACGAAAGTGACAAAGAAGAGCTTTAGGCAAAGTTTCAGGAGGAAAAATCCTAGCTACAGAGGGAAAAAGAGAAGCTTCTCTCAAAGTAGTCCATGGTCAAATAAGAGGTAAGTAAAGCATATCGTTATGTGTCAGGATTGGCACAGGAAGAGAAACAACCAGTTGAAGTTCAAGTAGTGAAGCTCGCTAAGACCCTCCAACAGCTTCAGGCTAGGATATTAGAATTGGAGGCCCAAACAGTACTGCAGTACAACAGGAGATCACTGCCCTCGAGGGTAAGATAATGGAAGTCACGCAGAAGATACAACCTGTGCAGGACGAAGCCTGTAAGGTGTTCGAAGAATTAATGGACAAGGCTCACAACTAGATCAAGTGGTTGCAATAGTAGAACAATGCCTGGAAGGCCCCGTTACAGAGAAAACAGTCCAGGATCTCACTGAGCAGGAGGCTCTGGTGAAGCATCAAGTCGAGGCAGCTTGAGTTCAGACTTGACTGACTCATGATGAGTCATAGGTGAGTGTTGGGGGCATGTTGGCCCTCGACCAAGTTTTGGGGAAACTTCAGTCAACTTTGACCCACTTTTGGACTTCGACACATTGGTCGAGGAAGGAGCATCCAAGTGGAGTTGAGATCATAGATCTCACCGATTTTGAGGGTTAAGTGAACCTAGTAAAGGGTCCTCTAGGGTTTTTGTAATGAGTTTATGGGATGTCGGCCCATGGGATGTTCCCATGTTTAGGACTTATTTAAGGGTTTGTGAAATATAAATGAAGAATAATGTATTATAGAAGGGAAAGAAAGTGAATGTATTTCCATGTGAACAGAGTTTCTTTTTGAAAAGGAATGTATTTGCGTTAGGGCTATGTGCCTTGACCTAGTTTTGGAAGAAGGATTTGGTGCTTCGTGCATAGATCTCTTGTCTCATATGAAGATTGACTCTGTGGCTTAGTGCACATGAGTGAATGAATGTAATATTTTGACAAATAACAAAGAGGCGAAGTAGTTGGTGGATGTAGCCCCACACTGGGGTGAACCACGTATATCCAGTGTCTCATGGTTTGCTTTGTGATGTGTTATTTATGTTATGAATCTGCTTAGTGCTTTGATCATGATGTGTAATAGATAGATTTATGGTTTCTTAAGTTCTTTACTTGTGTTAAGGGTAACTAAATGATATATCTAACTTATAATGCTATGTGCTAAGTGATCAAGGTATATAATCATTTGTTTTTACTGTGTCGATCTATCTTTGATTATACTCTGTGATGTTAAGAAACTAATGTATATCGCCTTCTAAGAGTTAATAGAATATTCTACGAAGTTCTTTTATCACATATTTGTGTCCTAGCCTAGTTATACACACCTATGTCCTGTAACCCCCCCTGCTCCTACTTCGGGTGAGACTTCACCTGCTTCGCAGGTGTTGCCAAAAGGGTCAGTAGTCAGGGTTTTTTTGGTGCATTGTTAACCGTTGAACCCTGGGTCTGCCCCTGTGCCAACAAGTGACCTTCTTGTTCCTAGAAATCAATAATAGCCTTCTTGTTCCTTCATCTTTGACCTTCTTTTCATGTCCTTAGACCCTCTCATTTCTAGGAGGAGAAGAGGCTTATCACCTAAAATTAATCCTATTACTGAAATAGGAAGAAGGAACGTTTTGTTATCTACCCAAAAAAGTGCTCTGAGGAGAACCTTGCTTGATTCATCAAGTTCATGTTTCTCCCCCTTACCTGTCATCCACAAGATGGCATATAGTGGTGGCTCTGGTGGCACTAGAAGTGCTTCCTCCTCTCAGTATTCATATTTGTTAGTGATTGGTAGCTTATATATCCACCATGTCCCTGTCCAATCTACTACAAACCCCACCAAAGTCGTTAAAAAGTGTGGGCTTTTTCAATTTGAAGAAGATGCTACAACCACACTATGGCATGTTTCCTCTCCTCTTAACTTGAAACCTTCTACTCATCCACTTCCTAAATTCAAAGAGCATATTCCTAGTTTTTCCGGGAATAACACTCTCACTACAAATGAACACCTGCTGGCATTTTCTAATTCCTGTCACAACATAGGAGCTAATGACAACGATACTTGAATGTGCTTATTTGTCAATTCCTTGGAAGGAAAGGTTGCGGTAGATTTCTTTGACCTTCCTCCTAATATTATGTCTACTTGGGAGGAGTTAATCTATTGGTTCAAATTGACCTATGGGAAATATAAAATCCCATCTGAGCAGTTACATGAGTACAATAACATCACCTATAAATATGGTGAGACCGGAAATTCCTTCAATTTTCATTTCACTAAGTTATACAATCAAATCACCGAACTCATTCGAACTCAGAACCAAGCCTCTTTCATGCATTTATAATGCATTACCTTCCCCTTACCGTCATAGGCTTGAGGAAAAGCCCATCGATAACCTCGGTTCCGCTCTGCATACGTGTTTAGAGTACGAAGAACAACTCAAAAGAAAATGTCTTCCTCATGGAGAATCAGTTAAACAGACAAACATGTCCGCCCTCTTACAACTTGTAAAATACATGAATAATCATATGATATCATATGAGCAAAAGGGAAATGTATCCTCTCTCACCCCTAAAGCTTCATCATCTTCTGCACCCCCTTTTAGAAATCCAATTGAAAATAATTTTCAACCTGAAACTATCATCCCTCTATGTTGGTGTAACTTTTGTGAGGAAACCACATGTGAGGTAAAGAGGAGTGTCATAGATAAGATCTTTGGTAAAATACTGGAAACTACCATCATTTTCCTAGATTTTGCAGATCCAAAAGATGTCATGATCATCAATACTAGGAACAAATCCTACGTTCCCAGAGGAAAATATGATCCTCACTGCAATTCTTCTATCCTGAGCTCATCCTCACCAGCTGCCACTATTCAGATTCCTAAGGTTCCCAACACTCAAGGAACTATCTCCCCTCTTCCAAATACAATATTCTAAATCAGTTGGAAAACATCGAAGTAGATGAAACCCTTCTGGACATGGTTGTCATCCTTGAACAACAGAGGCATCTAAAACAATTCATGGAAGGAAAATCTTATGTTGTAGCCAACCTCTCTGAAGAGGTAAATGAAGAGGATTCATCTGTAAATAAAGTAGGTGTACATAACTTTAGATACCCTATAAAAAATCCCCCTTTTTATGTTCTGTAAAAATTATGGATAAGATCGCCCATTGTTGCCTCATTGATGGCGGTTCAGGCCTAAGTGTAATGTCAAAGATTATTATGGAATAGATAGGCTTGTCTTGTACAAAGGAAAACGCCAGAAGCATGCTCTCTTATAATAGTCTACAAAAAATGACCATAGGTGAGATAAAAAATGTGACCTTAGTTTGGTGCGCACACCCTGAAATAAGGACAACCCTTAGTATTCAGGTAATTGATTGTAACACCCTGTTTCCCCCAAATTTGTAATTAATCCTAATACAAGAATTACCATGCTAAAGCATGATGAAAATGTAAATAACATTATGAATTTATATTACAGAACTGCTGAG
>JZKD02S1147496.1:0-12837 GCA_000966675.3 Picea glauca | reverse complement strand
AAGTCTCCTATGCCACAACCAACTTTCATCATATTTTCTTAAGTTGCATTCTTCTTCTTCTTATTTTAAAACATAGACATTGTTTTCTGTTCTTATACCTTTTGCAACTAGCTGATCTGAATCCATAGTTTTTATTCTACAGTCTTTAGAGGTAAAAACAACTTCACACCCTCGGTCACAGACTTGAATTACACTAAGAAAATTATGTTTCAAATCTTCTACAAGCAACACATCTTGAGCTTTTATTTTTTCGTTACACAAATTTACAATTCCTTTACCTTTTATCTTTCCAGGTGCATCATTTCCAAAGGTTACATTCCCTGATTTTCTATCACTTAGAGTTAGAAACTTACTTCTGTCTCCAGTCATGTGTTTGGAGCATCCACTGTCAATATACCAGGGATTATTTTTCCTTTGGGCTGATAGCACTAGTCCACACTTGTCATCTACTTTCTTCTTCCAAACTTTGACATTTTCAGTAGTGGGGATGAAATCTGAATTGTATTTCCTTAAGTGACAGTCTACAGCTTTATGACCATAATTATGACAGTTGTAACATTCTGGTTCACTGAATAATAGATCATAATGATTGTTATGCACATATAATTTTTTGTGTTTCACCTGTGTCCTTCTCCCAATCATCACATGATTTATAATCTGTGATTGTTTGTTGCTTGGCTGTCTCAATATTTGTTGTGGAAGATAGTTATTCATTAAATATATTGATTGTTCATATCTAAATCTTAAAGAACAATTTATAGCTTTGTGAACAAAATTAGAGCAGAGAAAACAATAACCATAAAAAAAATCTTTGTACCTTAAAAAAATCTGTCTTCTTTGAGGAGGTCGACTTCTGACATGCCGATAATCTTTCTGGTCTACAAATTCGGTTCTGGGGCTTTTTCTTTCATTTCTTCTTGGTGGAAGATTTTCCTTCTTTGTTTCTGCAAAGTGACTATTGTCAATGTTTGAGGATTTGACAAACTTGATAGATTCTGTATTACTTAGATAATCACTACTTGATCCTTCTTCATATCCCAATCCATATTTCAACTTTGAATTTCTTTGTTGATTTAGAATGGAGGTTAATTCTTCCAAGGCTTTAATACTTGGCAGATTTTGATGATACAATCCTTTAAATTTCTCCATTTATTTTCTAGTTTTTACTATTTCTTCTTCTAAGACTTCACACCTGACTTTCGTCTCTGACAATTGTTGTTTCAGTATGTCTTCTATTTTCTTTGCCTCTTCTAATTCCACTTTCAGTAGAGCAACGTCTTCATCAGGTTTTTTGTTGTCTTTCTCGAATTGTGTCAACACTTGTTTTTTCTTTCTGTTCTTGGTTCTGAGTCTATCATCCCTTCTCTCTCCCTTCTCTCTCTTACCTATCTCTCCCCCACCCTCCCTCTCTCTCTCTCCTTCATACCCCCCTCTCTCCCCATCACTCTATCTTTCCCTACATATCATTTTCTCTCTCTCTCTCTCTCTCTCTCTCTCTCTCAACCTCTCCCTCTCCCTCCACCCCTATCTCATTTTACCCCTCCCTCCCTCTATCCTCCCATATCTCTCTAACATATCTCCCTCTCACTCACTTTCTCACTCAGTTTATGTCTCCCCCTCTCACTTTGTATCTCATTTCTCTACCCCTCTCTCCCTCTTTCCCTATATCTCTCCCCATATCTCTCTTTACCTATCTCTCACCCTTCCTCTCTTTCTCTCTCTGCCCCTCCATCCCTCACCCCCGCCCACTACCACACTCTGTATCCCTCCCTTCATCCTTCCTTCCCTATAGTGTTCTATCTCTCTCTCTCTCTCATTCACTGTGTTAGGGTCAGAAGTCACTCCTAGATTACAGCAGGAGTAGAGCCCGACACCCCTCAGTTTATGTCACGATTTGTTTATCAAGGGTGATCGAAAGAGAGTAGACTCAGAATGATATCATTTTAACCCAGAATCCTAGACCGAACTTTGTATGAATGGGATAGGTCCTAGTCTAACTTCAGTCCATAGGTTGTAGTAAGGGTAAGCAAGAGGAAGAAATTAACGATAAAAATGTAGAGGTCAACCAAATACGTCAGGCCTTTCAGCAACCTAAGGATGAATGATTTAAACACGAGAACTCCTATAATTTAAATCACAAGGAAACTAAGGAATATCACAGCGTTACAACAAATCATTTATCATAACACAGTCACAATGGTTCATGCGAATCTATCGATCATGAACTCCTTAGCATCAGAAAGAAAATAGAGTAAATAAGAAAGATGACTTCCATTTAAATCAAAAATCTTGGATGCACATACATGATTAGAGAAACCAGTGCTTCATCAAAACCATACAATAGGGAGCATAGCTCTACCAATGATGCTTACAAAATATAAAAACTGATTCTATATAGTCAGAGAAATTCACCTCCTTGGCCCCAAGAGGGTAGCTGAGCTGCCTCATTTAAGGCTTTACGTGCGCATGGTATTCCTTCAGACTGTACATGTAGCTTCTTGTCTGACACTGCTTTAAACGACATGGATTCTACAGGGAAACTATCCATCGGAGTACCACGAGCTAACTACATATGACCCTCCCCACGCCTTCCATTTATGGGTTGAGCTAAGGTCTCAACCACCTGCTCAATATTCATTAACTGCTTCTTCCATGGAGGGTGGTGGAGACTGAATACACAGAGAGTGACCATGTGTCGGATTTCCAAATCTTGGAGGTCAACCTTTATTTCTTCAGGTTTCACTCCCAATGTAACCACAGGGCCATGCAACTGTCTTCAAGGATGCTTCAACATTTTCCTTTTGGGGATTTCCTCATGTTGTGTTCAAGATTCCCGATACCTTGTGTTGCGAAATTGCCCTATCCAAACCAACGGCTTGATCTTCCCTTAGCATCGATGACCAAGATTTATTCCTTATTTGGCTCTTAGTCGTCTGTGGTTTGAACAGGCGCCTATCTTTTCCCTTTGGCCCTACTTTCCATATTATAATGGGTTGTGACCTTGTGCTAAAACCAAAGGTACTCCATGGATTTCGTATATTGGTGATGGGAGGGAGTAAACTCATCACCCTTGATAATCTCAATTTCTGAAATCGTGAAGGGGGATACATCGTGTTGGTGCCTTCCTTACCCCTCGCTCATATAATCACCGGATAGGATCGTGGGCTTATCCCCAGGGGCTTTCGCATCTCATGTTTCGGGGTTTCGAAATGTAGTGGAGGAGAAACCCTTTGTCCTTTGAAGTCCCAATAGCTGAAATAGCAACTGGGCTTAATCGCTCACCACGTTCCCCCTGGTTGAATGTCCTGGATCAATATTTAGATGTGGGGCCCCTTCTGGCCTGGACCCTCCACCGCATGTCTTCTAAGATCGGATGACCAAGATTTCTCTCATTCAACGACCCTGATCCTTTTGGGGTTTCGTGCACAGGGGATACATGATGTATCCTTTCTTCATTCTCCCTGTTGCTCAATCTGTGAAACCATGGATTTTTTCCATGCGTCCCCAAGCTGGATGGTTCACATCACATCGACACTTTCACTTTAAATATCCTGAAATCCCCCCTTTCCTCTTATTTAGGCCCCACCTTTCCACCGAACCTTAGGCCATGACCGCGGTCCAGGCTCCCGGGGCTATTGCATTTCACGTTTCAGGGTTTTGAAACCCAAGGGAGAACCCTGTCCTCCCAACTTGCAATCCATGAAATGTCGACTAGCTGCCACCTGTTTCCACTGGATCGGATGGCCTCGATCATTTCAGTGATATGGGTGCTATCTCTTGTGCTAAACCTCATGCAACTCCATTGACCACAATTACCCACCGACCGTCAATGTGCTCCATCAATGGATCCTCGCCGTTGAAAACAAAAATGCTCGCTCGCTTGATTTTTAACCCAGAACTGAACATATTCTTTGTGTTGCGCTTGGGTTCTCATGGCTGTGACCAAGGATAACTTCATATGATGGATTTTTTAAGCCCCACTTCATGCATTTAAAACAAAGGGCCCGAAACGAGAGAGAAACTACCCCATTGCAAGAATTGGTGCCAACATTAGTCTCCATGGGGGGTAGAGTCATCCCTGTGATTCTCTAAGAACTCCTATTACAGTTCCATTTGCCTTCTGTTGGGCTGTGGAGTCCCTTATTGAAAACGAAAACAAAAATAAGAGAAACAATATTTACAAAAATAGAGGAGCCATTTAAGGTTCAAACAAAACATTTCTTCAGGAAATGCCCATTCACTGGGCTATAAAAACCTTCTTCGCCTCCCAAATCCTGCAACCTATAAGTATTGTTTGAAAATACTTCAAATATTTTAAAGGGCCCAATCCAGAGGTCTTCAAACTTGTTGTGTTTGCCTTTGTCCTGCCTGGGCGCATCCCACTTAAGCACCATATCTCCTAGCTCGAATTCTTCCTTTATGACCTTCCTGTCAAAGGCTTGTTTGATCTTCTGCTGATGACTGTGAGCTCTGCTAAATACCTATTCTATTGCCTGTTGCACTTCCACTAGTTGATGGATTCTTCTGACCATATGATCTGGCTCTCCTTCATAATCTTGAAAGAGTTTTTCCACAGGTATAGCCAGCTGAGTGGGAAATACAGCTTTTGTCCGATAAACAAGTTGAAAAGGGGAAGTGCCCAGGGACTTCTTTGTTGTCACTCGATGAACCCACAGAGTAAATTTGATCTTTGAATCCCATGATTTCTTATTGTCTTCCAACAATATTTTAATGAGCTTGATCAGACTTTTATTGGAAGACACTGCCAGTCCATTTCCTTGAGGATAATAGGGAGTGGAATGAATCAGTGAAATCTCAAACTGCTCACAGAACTTAACCAAAGGTTCAAACTTGAAAGAACTAGCATTATCAGTGACAATTTTGCTAGGACAACCAAATCTGTCTATGATATCCTCCAGGAAGATGATAATTACCATGTGTGAAGAACTCTTGGTGGGGACATCTTCTATCCACTTGATGAAATATTCTATTGGAGTCAGGATCCATCTATGCTAGCCACTTGAAGGAGGGTGAATTTCTCCAATGAAGTCCAACCCCCATTGTTGAAAGGGTGTTGAAGCTACTACATGCTTTAGTGGCAGAGATTTGAGTTGTTTCTTCCCTGAGAACCTTTGGCATTTGATGCAGGCTCTGACCTCTCTACAGACATCAGTGAATAAGGTTAGCCACTAGTACCCAGCCCTGAGAATTTTGTGGGTTTTGGTCTTCCAGAAGTGGTGTCCCCCAAATATGCTGCTATGGAAATCAAACATGATTCTTTGGGCCTCCTATGGGTTCATACATCTCATAAGAACCCCCAGAGGGTCTTTCCAGTATAAAACCCGGTCAATAAGGAAATACTTGACTTCCTTGAGCTTTAGAGCTCATGCCTTTTTTTTCCCCATTCTATCAGGGGGCTTTAATTCTAGCAGAAAATATATAAGGTCTTTATACCAGGTGAATTCTATTAATGACAAGTTGTCCTGAGTATCTTTGTTGGACAACTTATCTTGTCGAATATCTAAGCAAACATTGATGAAATTGACCCCCAATGCCTTATAATTGGATTCAGCCAGTAGCTTGGCTAAACCCTGCCCTTTAACCAACTTGGTGGGCTTTATCTCCAGGTCAAACTCAAGGATCTTGGAAATCCATTTACCCCTTCTCCCATCTAAGTTAGGCTGTATAAGAATGTCCTTCACATAAGTGGAAGGAACGTATGTAGTGACCTTTGAGTGCAGGACATAGATTCTGAACGCTTTGAGAGATTTCACTAGGGCATAGGCCTTCTTCTCCATAATGTCATATCTAATCTTAGCATCCCTCAATGCTCTGCTGAAAAAGGAAATGGGTTGCTCTATCCTCGCATCATTCTTCTTTAGTAGGACAACAACCATTGTATTAAAAGAGGAAAAAGAAAAAATTAATAAATCCTTTGAGTAATCAGGATTGATAAGCATAGGTGCTTCAGTCAGTGCTTTTTTGATTTGGTCAAATGATTTCCTTGGTTCAGCAGTCCATTTTTCTTTATTCCCCTTTTTGAGCATAATTGTGATGTGTTTCACCAACTCAACAAAATTTTAGACAAACCTTCTAAGAAAGTTAATCTTTCCCAAGAAAGCCTGGACCTCTTTTACGGACCTAAGAAGTGACAAGGTCTGAATAGCCTCTACTCGGTTGGGATCAATCCTCACTCCCTCTGTTGATACTATATGGCCTAACAGCTTCCCCTCCTGCATAGCAAACAAATATTTCTTAGGGTTTAATGAGAGACCAAATCTCCTACATTTCAAGAAAACCTTCTTCAAGTGACAGCAGTGTTCTTTATCAGATATGGAAAAGACTGTGATGTCATCTAGATAAATAACCACAAACTTATCCCTTTCCCCAATGAAGGCTATAACCATGGCTCATTGAAAAGTTGCCCCTTCATTCATCAATCCAAAGGGCATTTTTTCATACATAAATGTGCCCCAAGGAGTGGTAAACATTGTTTTTTCTCTGTCCTCAGGGAGAATAGAGATTTGATTGTAGCCAGAGTAGCAATCAATCATTGAAATCATGGATTCTCGTGTTACCCTTTGAAGTATGTCCTCCATTTTGGGCAATGAGTAATTGTTATTCTTTGGGATCCTATTCAGGTTCCTGAAGTCAACACAGATTCTGATCTCACCATTTTTCTTTCTTACTAGAACTAAGTTGGCCACCCACTCTGAATATATCAAAGGCACAATGATATCGGCATCTAGTAGTTTCTTCACCTCTTTCTCCAAAATAGGAAGCAGCATGGGATTGATCTGTCTTAGTTTCTGCCTAAATGGTTTTCCTTCTTCTTTGAGTGGGATCTTGTGTTCAATGAAAAAGGTGTTGTATGTCTTGAGTTCTTCATAGGTCCATCCAAATATATCRACAAATTCCCTCAGCAGCTTGGTATACTCGACCCTCTGTTCTTTTGACAGGTTGTTGGATATCTTGATAAATTTTCGTTCTTCCTCTGTGCCAATGTTGAACTTGGTTACATCWGCCTCCTCATTTGAGACCTTACCCTTTATTGCCACATCATTCCCATCGAACAATCTTTCTAAAGGAACTAGTCCCTTTGGAATGTGATTTCTAAGCAACTGAACAATATGGTGATTCACAATTTTGTTTGAAAAAATCTCAGGGTGGAGGTCACCTTCGRGATCAGGATCCTGATCAATGTGCAATGCAGAGAATTCATCGACAGACTCAAGAAATTTTCTGATTTCCAGATCATCCTCGAATACCTTCCAATGCTTGATATTGTCCGGTACAGAGAGCCTATATCTTATCTCAACCTCATACATTATCTTAGGAGGCAAAGGGATCTTAAACTGGCTAGCCGAAACAGATAGGGAATCAACCAAAGTATTTTCCTCTCTTGGAATAAATGAAATGTTGAATGCTGAGAAAAAATTGTCAATTAGGTCCCATACCTCATTTCTGTAACTTCTGAGTCAAGGATGCTTAGCCTGATAAGCATTTCTGATTTGCTGAACTATCAACTCTGCATCTCCGAACACTACTATCTCTTCAATTCCTATTTCTTTTATGTCTCTCAAACCTAACACAAGGTCTTCATATTCTTCCATATTATTGGTGGTCTCAAACTCTAGCTTGTAGGATAGGGATATGGTTTCCTGACAAGGTGACACCAAAACCACTACGGCACTAGCACCTTCTCTAGAAGAGGCTCCATCGAAGAACAATTTCCACACAGAGGTAACTGGAGGAGGTATTTCATTATAACAAATGGGTTGCTTTCTGATTTCGAGAGGGGATTTAGGAGTATCAGTGAGCTGCAATAAACTAGACCCCATATCAGTGTCAAGTGCAAATATAGGGTGATTGGTGGGGTCTACCTCATCACTAACAATATATGCTAGTTGAGCCTCTCAATACAATCTTCTGTGTTCCACTCCAACGACTGGAATGGTGGCATATGTGAGGTCCATCTGTAATGTCCCTCCAAGATTTTTAATCCAAGATCTTGACAACAACATGCCAAACTTGGGAGGGACATCATCTACCACAATGTCCATGACCACACTCTTCATGGGCAACTGAAACAATGATACTGCCAGGTATTTGATGAGTCCAAGACATTGCACCCTCGAATCAAAAGAATACAAACCATGATAGGCCTTCATTACTTCCAATCCCAATTATTCCATGACTATTTTGGGCATAAGGTTGTGGGAAGCTCCTGAATCCATGAGGAAATTATGCAACACTTTATCATGTATGTTCAGGGACGTGTATAAGGGAGGGGATGAATCATCTCTATCTTCTACCATGGGACCTAGGACGATTGTTGGATTTTCGTCTTGCAGATTTACCGAGTCTGTGGAAGGATGGGGGGACTTAGACTGTAGCAGCTTGGAGAGGGACCTTTTTAAATATTCATTTTTAACTAATTCTGAGAGGGGTACAAGAATTCTAATTTTTTGAATTTCATGCTCAAAACTAAAGGAATAAGGAGGCTTAGGAGCTTCTCTTACCTTAGGGACAGGGTCTTTGGCTATTGGAGAAATATTCTGAGTGATCCTTTCCTTGGAAGTGCGTGTTGCAGGCTTAGCAGGCCTTTCTACTACAAGAGGTTGATCAAGGATATCAACCTTTCCTTCATCCTTCTTTGACTTGAGGTTGTATCTGTTAGGATTGTTGCCTTTGGCCTTCTCCCCCTTACCCAACTCATTGATTTCATTGTTCGTAAGGGATTCTTCATATGCAAATTGAGTCAAATGGGGGAAAGGAGAGGTGTCTCGAAAACAATGGATTTCAGGACCAAGCTCATCTATCCCCTCTTCTCCCTCACCAACAACAAGGTTATTTTGAAGAGGGGTTTGTATCCTCTGGTCGTCTCTATCTCTGTTCCTTTGTTCCCTTGGCATAATTTGAGGGACATTATTATTTGGCCTCCTGAAACCTTTGTTATCAGTACTTTAGGGGTTTCTATATATGGGATTCCCTTTTAATTCCCACCTTTCCATCCTAGCTGAAAGTGATTTCAACACTTTAGTTACCTTGTCCCCTTAGGGGGGAAGGGAAGAGGAACCTGATGAGGAGGGTTCAGCTCTCCTGCTAGGAATATCTCTATCTGCTTTATTTCTGAGTCGGTCAACAACCAATATATTTGACTCAACTTCCACAGTCGAATCCTGCATGTGAGCTAAGGAAATGGCTCGTCTTTCCCTCAACAAGAGGCAGAAATTGGGATCAAAAGCGCTAGCATAATTGATTTTGGTAGAGGCTTCTGAGGGCTTTATCTCAGCGGGAATATTATTGTACATTTTATTGAATCTCTTGTAGAAATCATAGACAGACTCTCCTTCCATTCGTTTCAAGGACCCAAACTCTGTCATGTAATACATGAAGTCTTTTTTGTCTCCCCACTATCTCAAGAAGGAATTTTCCAAAGCCTCAATCCCATTGATATATCCAAGAGGCAAGGCCTTAAACCATTTCCTGGCCTCGCCTTCAAGGCTATGGACAAAAATCCTCATCCATACATATGCATGCATAATAACAAGATCATCTATGAAAATGTAAAAGGCTTCAAGGTGTTGTTCTGCAGATATGTCTCCTTCATTTGTGAACCTGGGTAATTGCTTAAGGGAGCCATCTGCTGGAAGGGCATTGAGAGGCTGAGGTAACACAAGGGGAGCACACCTAGCAGCTATTATAGCCTCAATTCTAGTCATGGGGGGATTTTCTCCTACCATAGGAATACTAGGTGAAGGAGAACTAGGAGGAGAAGGAGTTCGAACAGGGGATACTGGAGCTAACATTTTAGGTAGAATAGGAAACAATGGATGATTCAGAGAGAAGGATACAAGGCTTGAATGAGAATATGTTTGTCTCTCTGCAGTAGAAGAAACAATAATAAAAGGAGGGGTGGCAAAGCTAGGAGTGGGGAAATCTTCTGTGATTCTAGGTCTATACCAAGCTACAATGTCAGGGGAGATAGGAGTGAAAATTTTTTCTCCCTCCAATCCTGGACCAGGAGAAGAAAACTTAGCAGGAACACTCCCAAAGTTTAGAAAATGGAAAACTTCAGTAACAAGTCAGCTGGGAAACTGAGAAATAGAAAATGGATTTTCTAACAGAGGAATATGAGAACTGTCAGAAGTACTTGGTTCAGCAGCAAAAGTTTCTCCTTCAAGGGCCCTTCCCTTTTTGACGAGCTTCTCAGGATCTACTTCAGGTGTAACTAGAGGTGACTATGGATGATACCATGTGTGTCTGCCCCTCGAAGCCACAACTGAAACAACAGGTTTGTCATAGTGGAGTCATCACAATGGAGTCACCAGGTGCACTGTAGCAATCTTGTAGGCCTCTAATACCTGATGTACCTTCAGAATCAGAGGCTCAATGTTGTTCAATCCCAGGGAAAATATTCAACTTCATCCCTGACAATGATGCCATAAATGTTTACATCATAAGTCACTCCTAGATTGCAGTAGGAGCAGAGCCTGAAACCCATCAGTTTATGTCACGATTTGTTTATCAAGGGTGATCAAAAGAGAGTAGACTCAGAATATCATTTTAACTCAGAATCCTGGACCGAACTATGCATGAACGGGCTAGGTCTTATTCTGACTTCAGTCAATAGGTTGTAGTAAGGGTAAGTAGGAGGAAGACATTAACGACAAAAATGTAGAGGTCGACCGAAGACGTCAGGCCTTTCAACAACCCAAGGATGAATGATTTAAACACGAGAACTCCTAGAATTTAAATCATAAGGAAGCTAAGGAATATCACAGCGTTACAACAAATCATTTATCATAACATAGTCACAATGGTTCATGCAAATCTGTCGATCATGAAATCCTTAGCATCAGAAAGAAATAGAGTAAATAAGAAATCTGATTTCCATTTAAACAAGAAATGTTGGATGCACATACATGATTAGAGAAACCAGTGCTTCATCAAAACCATACAACAAGGATCTTAGCTCTACCAACGATGCTTACAAAATATGAAAACTGGGTCTATATACTCAGAGAAATTCACCTCCTTGGCCCCAAGAGGGTAGCTGAGCTACCTCATTTAAGACTTTACATGAGCATGATCTTACTTCAGACTGTACACGTAGCTTCTTGTCTAACACTGCTTCAGACGACATGGATTCTGTAGGGAAACTATCCATCAGAGTACCACGAGCTGACTGCTTTTGACCCTCCCCATGCCTTCCATTTATGGGTTGAGATGAGACTAAATACACAGAGAGTGACCACATGTTGGATTTCCAAATCTTGGAGGCCAATCTTCATTTCTTCAGGTTTCACTCCCAACATAGCCACAGGGCCATGTAACACATAGCCAAAGGGCCATGCAATTGTCTTCAAGGATGCTTCGACATTTTCCTTTCAAGGATTTCCTCATGCTGTATCCAGGATCCCCGATACTCTGTGTTGTGAAATTTACCTATCCAAACCAATGGCTTGATCTTCCCTTAGCATTGACGACCGAGATTTCTTCCTTATCCGGCTCTTAGACATCTATTGTTTGAACATGCGCCTATCTTTTCCCTTTGGCCCTACATTCCATATGATAGTGGGTTATGACCTTGCGCTAAAACCAAAGTTGCTTCATGGATTTCGGGTATCGACAATGGGAGGGAGTAAAATCCTCACCCTTGATAATCTTGATTATCGAAATCGCGAAGGGGGCTACATCGTGTTGGTGCCTTCCTTACCCCTCGCTCATATAATCACTGGCTAGGATCATGGGCCTATCACTGGGGGCTTTCGCATCTCACTTTTCATTGTTTTGAAATGTAGTGGAGGAACGACCCTTTGTCCTTTGAAGTCCCGATAGCTGAAACAATGACCGGGCTTAATCGCACACCGCGCACCCCCTGATTGAATGACCTGGATCAATATTTAGACGTGGGGGCCCTTCTGGCCTGGACCCTCCACCGCGTGTCTTCTTAGATCAGATGGTCGAGATCGCTCTCATTGAACGACCCTGATCCTTTAGGGGTTTTGTGCACCGGAGATACATGATGTATCCTGTCCTCATTCTCCCGGTTGCTCAATCTGCAAAACCATGGATTTTTTCCATGTGTCCCCAGGGTGGACGGTTCAGATATCATCGACGCTTTCACTTTAAATATCCTGAAATCCTCCCTGTCCTCTTCTTTAGGCCCCGCCTTTCCACTGAACCTTAGTCCATGACCGTGAGCCAGGCTCCCAGGGCTATTGCATTTCTCATTTTGAGGTTTTGAAACCCAAGGGAGAACCCTGTCCTCCCAACTTGCGATCCCCGAAATGCCGACTAGCTGCCACTTGTCCCCACTAGATCGGACAACCCCAATCATTTCGGTGATATGGGCGCTATCTGTTGCACTAAACCTCGTGAAACTCCACTAACCACAATTACTCGCCGACCGTCGATCTACTCCATCGATGGATCCTCATCGTTGAAAACAAAAATGTCTGCTTGCTTGATTTTTAACCCGAAACTGAACATCTTCTCTGTGTTTCACTTGGGTGCTCATGGTTGTGACCATGGATAACTTCATCTGATGGCTTTTTTAAGCCCCACTTCATGCATTTAACACCAAGGGCCTGAAACCAGAGATAAACTACCCCATTCAAGAGTTGGTGCCAACACACTATCTCCCTCTCCATCCCCTCCCCTCCTCTCCCCATCTCTCTCTCTCTCCTTTCCCCTCTATCCCTTCCCCTCTCTCTCTCCATTGCTCTTTCTCTTTCTCTCTCTCTCTATCTCCTTCTTTCTCACTCTATCTATTTCTCACTCTATCTCTTTCTCTCACTTTCCCCTCTCTCCCTCTCATTTTTCCTCTTT
>JZKD02S1147485.1:916-12837 GCA_000966675.3 Picea glauca | reverse complement strand
ACTACTGAATAAGGAATATATCACACCAAGTGTTTCACCTTGGCGAGAAACAATTGTATTCGTTAAGAAGAAAGATGGTATGTTTAGATTGTGTATTGACTATCGACAATTGAATAAAATGAAGATTAATAATGAGTATCCCTTACTCAGAATTAACGATCTCTTTGACCAAGATGGAGGAGAAAATATATTCTCTAAGATAGATTTAAGGTATGGTTATCACCAAGTCAGAATAAAGGATAAAGATATAAATAAAATAGATTTTAGAGAACGTTATGAACACTATGAGTTTTCTTTTAATCCCATTCAGGGTTACTAATGCACCAACAACCTTTATGTGCTTGATGAATAGTATATTCATGTAGGGTCCTAATTTAATAAAGCCTAATTTGTTTTTGTAAATTTAAACAGTTTAGCTTATTTTGACGTATAAGCAATAAGCAATTTCATTATTCAACATATAAGCAACAGAATTTAAATTTATGAACAACATGATAATAAATTTAAATAACCATCACATATTCATGAGAATGAATAAATAAAAATACCTCTATCTAATGCTAAATTCTCGACCTCTGGTTGTCCTCTCTGCTGCTCTGCCCAGACTCTGCCCAAAAATGAATCTTCCTCCCTACCAGCTAGGAACAGAGCCTGTCCAACTCCCTAGCTCTAGGATTTCGTGAGGATTCCTAGCCCCCGAGCCCAAACCTCCCAGCAACCTAGTGCCCCTGCAACAGTTCACCCAATCACCAAACCAAAAAATATCCTCTGCAGAAAATACAGTCCCTTCTCTCCAATTCTCTCCTCTCCCCAAATTCCCCCCCAAAAATTCCTCTTTTCGAATGCCTCTCCCCTTCATTTAATTCCACCCACCTTATCCCTCCATTTATTACCTTATCCCTCCATTTACTACCCTATCCCTCAATTCAATGCCCTTTCCCTTCATACGTAATGTTTTATAATAAATACATTAAAGTTATTAAAACTTTAATTCTTTACCCAAACCTTAAGTGTGTTAATTAATCAACATATATTAAACAAATAATAAATAAATAAATAATATTATTAATATATAATCGTTATTTAACTAATACACACTAGGACAATTAATTATTTAATTAACTATACTTGATAAACCGTATGCAACTATTTAACTAGGGTTGTTACATACACCCACCCTTCAGGAAACTTCGTCCCGAAGTTAAAGTATTTTATGATAGCAGGGAAAAGACACATAATTCACACATTCATAATAATTAACCGACAATATTAGTAAGTAAGCCAAGAAAACTCATGCATACTAGTGTACATGTACAAGAAATGCATGTGTAGCTAGTACATAAAAGTCTCGTGCATGTACTAATAATCAATAACTATCACCCTTATAGTAATTCATGTGTGCATCCAATCCAATCAACAAGACTATTGTTTTATAGAAGACAATAAACCAATCAAATATTTGCGAAATCCTTAAATTACAATTATCTAGTTCAACAATTTTATTTAGACAACTGTGGTTTTGTTACGTAATTATGAATATTCATATATACACATTTTCTTTTCAGAAGGGAAAAACAATAAATTCCACCATAAGGAAAATCTCCATACTCTCTCAACTATTTCTACTCATCCTTCCTCCCTAACTTACTTCCATATTCATTCCTATCCTTCCTCTGTTGGACTATCTTGGAGCGTCAACTATATTGACCTAACTCCAAATAGAGCCTATAAGCAGAAGTGTCACTATCTTAACCAAGATTCCCCAATAGGAAACTGACAGTCATCATCACACGTCTAGGGGAGTGTGAGATAACACCGTCCTCCCATGACTTTAGGTTTCAGAGGATATATGGTGGGAAATTCCTCCACCCCTCCTAATAATAAAGAGGGTCCACACCCTACAATGGAATATACAATGTCACCGTGTTGTTGGGAGTTTTGTCATCGTTTATTCGGTTTTGGGCAGTTTCATCTCATGAAATCCTGCACTAGTCCACATATCATAGAAATGTATCTAAACCAATATAATTTCACATAAAAGGATTCATACCATATTGTTTCTCGGCCAGTGGTCATGTCATCCACTTTCATCATTATTATCCCTTGGCTATTTCATAGCTCATAACTTGCAGATTAGTCTGTAACACAAACTCATACATTTCTATGCATTATCATCATGTAATTGCATACAACCATCATTTCAATTCGGTATCCGTGTACCAATAACTTAACATCAAAGTTTTCAAGTTAGAACTAGATCTCATAATATCCCATAATTCAATTTCGACACCCATTCATAGAATTATCATTTACCAAATAGATTTCATCATATCCAACACCATTCTAATAGCATTTAAACCTTCACAGGATTCTCATTCACAAAATATAACGCATCATATCCATCATCATCAATAACATTTAAACATTCATAAAAGTTCATACGTATTAAAATTTTAAGTGTATCACTTAATAGTTTCACTTTGAATAGAAAATAAAAGTGTAGGCCTAAGGTAATCATGGTTGTCTGAGTCAAAAGGTGGTGTTGCATACACCCAATCTTCGAGAAACATATTCTCAAGGTGGTCAAAAAAATGAGGGATAGTCTCGTCATAGTGTCTCAGTGTCTTCCCAAGTAGTAGATCATGGACTATACTTGTCCCACTGGACCTTAACTTGGTCTACCCGATGATTCCTGAGTTGTCGAACTCTACGGTCCAATATTTATAACGGTTATACCATGAGAGTTCCCATGCCCGATACCTACAATTCCTTCCAATTTAGTCTATGTGATTCATCAACAACATAATGACGTAAAATAGATACATGAAAAACATTATGAATTTTATGCAAGTGGGGTGGAAATACGAGATGATAGGAAACGGGTCCAATTTTCTCTTGGATTCTGAACAATCCTATAAATCGAGGTGACAACTTTGTCCCCTTCCCGAACCATATGGTACTCTTATTAGGCCTGATATGAATGAAAACCTAGTCTCCCACTTCATAACTTCGTTCGGTCCTGTGTGCATCCGCATAATGTTTTTGCCTATCATGTGCTTCCTTTAGTCTCTGCCTAATCTAAATCACCTGTTCCTACATCTCTTGAATCAATTCTGGCCCAACTGTTACTCAATCTTCTAATCTATCCCAACTCAACGGTGCTCTGCATGGCCTTCCATACAAATCTTCATAGGGTGGTATTCTGATGGAGCTATGAAAACTGTTATTGTAGGCAAACTCTACCAAAGGTAGGTACTTATCCCAATTGGTTTGATTATCCATGACATACATCCTAAGAATGTCTTCCATGACTTGATTTACTCTCTCAGTTTTCCCATCCGTTTCAGGATGATAAGCTATGATTAAGTTCAACCGAGTTCCCAATGCTAACTGCAAACTTGTCCAAAACCTAGAAGTGAATCTGGAGTCCCTATCTGAAATGATCTTCTTAGGTATCTCGTGCAAATGGATAACCTCACTTACAAACACATGTTCCACATTAGTGACATCGTAAGTGTCTCTAATCGAAATAAAATGAGCACTCTTAGTTAAATTATCCACTATCACAAGAATGGCATTATGTCTATGAGATGTGATCGGCAACCCCACAACAAAATCCATAGAGATAACTTCCCACTTCGACATAGGAACATCATGTGGTTGTAGAGGCCTATTGGGTGATGGTGGTTGGCTTTCACTTGTGGACACTCTAGGAATTTGGCGACAAAATCGACTACAACGCGCTTCATGCCTACCCAGAAGCAGAGCTTCTTCATGTCTGCATACATCTTCTTCACACCTAGATGTGCACAATAAAGTTCTGTATGGGCTTCCTTCAGTATGATGCTTCGAATATCCCCATCTTCATGGATGTACATCCTTCCCTGATATCTCAATAGTCTGTCTGCTTCCAGACTATATCCTTCATACTTTGGATATAATTTCCTCCCACTCTAGAGGTTTGAAGTAACCTCTAAATACCAAATGTCTCCTTGAAGTTGTGTCAACACACGTTCCCTCAGATTGACCTTTAAGGGTACCAAGGAGAAGACACGTGCTCTCCTACTTAAGGCATCTGTGACCACATTCTCTTTTCCTTTGATCTATGAAATACCAAAATCGTACTCACTTATGAACTCACTCCATATCCTTTGCCTGGCATTCAGATCCCTTTGAGTGAAGAGATGTTGTAAACTTTGATGGTCCATTTTGAGCTCAAAGTTTTGCCCCAAAAGATAGTGCCTCCAAAGTTTCAGAGCTAGCATTACAGTTGCCAACTCTAAATCATGATTAGCGTATAGCTCTTTGTGTTTCTTCAAATTCCTTGATGCATAAGCTATCACTCCTCCATCCTGCATTAGCATGGCCTCCAACCCTTGCTTTGAGGCATCCATGTAGACTGTGAAGTCCTTTTTCATATTCGACACTCGTAGAATTGGTGCACTAGTTAGTAACCTCTTAAGCTCAATGAATGGACTATCACATTCTTCTGTCCATTCATACCTGACCCCCTTGCGCTGTAAAAAAGTGATGGGTTTCTCTATTTTTGAGAATCCTTCCATGAATATCTGATAATAGCCTGCTAGCTCCATGAAGCTTCTCACCTCATGGGCATTTTTCGGCACTGGCCACTCCATAATGGCCTTTACCTTTTATGGGTCCATAGAGATTCCTTTACTGGAAATGATATGACATAAACAGTGAATTTATTTCTCGAAGAAGGAACACTTCGACAACTTCCCATACAATTTTTTCTCCCTAAGGCAGGACAACACCACTCGCAAGTGTTCCTCATGTTTTCTTTTGTTCTTGGAATATATGAAGATGTCATCTAGAAAGACTTGTAAAAAACGTTCTAAGTACTTCTGGAATATGTCGTTCACGAGGCTCATGAATACTGCTAGAATGTTGGTCAATCCGAAAGGTACTACAACAAAATTGTGATGTCCAAACCAAGCTCAAAAGGAATTTTTAGGAATATCGCCTTCCTTAATCCTTAACCGGTGATACCCTGATCGCAAATCAATCTTTGAGAATACCGCTACTCCTTTCATGTGATCGAAGAGGTCATCTATCCACGGCATTGGGTACCTATTTTTCACTATAGCATGGTTCAAGTCACTGCAATCTATACACAATCATAAGGAACCATCCTTCTTCTTTACAAAAATTACTTGTGCACCCCAAGGTGAGATATTGGGCCTTATTAACCCTAAGTCCAGTAACTCTTTGAACTTCATTTGAAATTCACAAAGTTCCAACACTATCATCCAATACAGAGTATTGGAAATTGGTTCGGCACCAGGTTTTAGCTCAATAGTAAAATCAAGCTCCCTCTCAGGAGGTAACCCTGGTAACTCGTTCGGAAAAACATCCTTAAATTATAACAATATCGGGTATTGATCCAAGGAGGGTCCCTTCCTTTCATTCGCCACTTCCACTACATATAGTCTACACCCTTTCCTCAATCATCACTTAACCTTCATAGTTGAGATAAAGCATAATGAAACCCTTGTCTGTACACCCTGTATCTCCACTGGCCTTCCTTCGTCGTCTACACAGAGCACCATTTTTGCGAAACAATCCACCAAAGCTCGATGAGATTCTAACCAATCCATTCCAATGATTAGTTCGTACACCCCGAGAGAAGTGACGTATACCTTCAACCTAGTCGTACACACTCCCAGGTCTACTATACAATTATCAACACTAGGTCCTACCGCTTGTTTTTCCCNCTCATGCATACTAGTGTACATGTACAAGAAATGCATGTGTAGCTAGTACATAAAAGTCTCGTGCATGTACTAATAATCAATAACTATCACCCTTATAGTAATTCATGTGTGCATCTAATCCAATCAACAAGACTATTCTTTTATAGAATACAATAAACCAATCAAATATTTGCGAAATCCTTAAATTACAATTATCTAGTTCAACAATTTTATTGAGACAACTGTGGTTTGGTTACGTAATTATGAATATTCATGTATACACATTTTCTTTTCAGAAGGGAAAAACAATAAATTACACCATAAGGCAAATCTCCATACTCTCTCAACTATTTCTACTCATCCTTCCTCCCTAACTTACTTCCATATTCATTCCTATCCTTCCTCTGTTGGACTATCTTGGAGCGTCAACTATATTGACCTAACTCCAAATAGAGCCTGTAAGCAGAAGTGTCACTATCTTAACTAAGCTTCCCCATTAGGAAACTGACAGTCATCATCACACGTCTAGGGGAGTGTGAGATAACATCGTCCTCCCATGACTTCAGGTTTCAGAGGATATATGGTGGGAAATTCCTCCAACCCTCCTAATAATAACTAGGTTCCACACCCTACAATGGAATATACAGTGCCACCGTGTTGTTGGGAGTTTTGTCATCGTTTATTCGGTTTTGGGCAGTTTCATCTCATGAAATCCTGCACTAGTCCACATATCATAGAAATGTATCTAAACCAATATAGTTTCACATAAAATGATTCATACCATATTGTTTCTCGACCAGTGATCATGTCATCCACTTTCATCATTATTATCCCTTAGCTATTTCATAGCTCATAACTTGCAGATTAGTCTGTAACACAAACTCATACATTTCTATGCATTATCATCATGTAATTGCATACAACCATGATTTCAATTCGGTATCCGTGTACCAATAACTTAACATCAAAGTTTTCAAGTTAGAACTAGATCTCATAATATCCCATAATTCAATTTCGACACCCATTCATAGAATTATCATTTACCAAATAGATTTCATCATATCCAACACCATTCTAATAGCATTTAAACCTTCACAGGATTCTCATTCACAAAATATAACGCATCATATCCATCATCATCAATAACATTTAAACATTCATAAAAGTTCATACGTATTAAAATTTTAAGTGTATCACTTAATAGTTTCACTTTGAATAGAAAATAAAAGTGTAGGCCTAAGGTAATCATGGTTGTCTGAGTCAAAAGGTGGTGTTGCATACACCCAATCTTCGAGAAACATATTCTCAAGGTGGTCAAAAAAATGAGGGATAGTCTCGTCATAGTGTCTCAGTGTCTTCCCAAGTAGTAGATCATGGACTATACTTGTCCCACTGGACCTTAACTTGGTCTACCCGATGATTCCTGAGTTGTCGAACTCTACGGTCCAATATTTATAACGGTTATACCATGAGAGTTCCCATGCCCGATACCTACAATTCCTTCCAATTTAGTCTATGTGATTCATCAACAACATAATGACGTAAAATAGATACATGAAAAACATTATGAATTTTATGCAAGTGGGGTGGAAATACGAGATGATAGGAAACGGGTCCAATTTTCTCTTGGATTCTGAACAATCCTATAAATCGAGGTGACAACTTTGTCCCCTTCCCGAACCATATGGTACTCTTATTAGGCCTGATATGAATGAAAACCTAGTCTCCCACTTCATAACTTCGTTCGGTCCTGTGTGCATCCGCATAATGTTTTTGCCTATCATGTGCTTCCTTTAGTCTCTGCCTAATCTAAATCACCTGTTCCTACATCTCTTGAATCAATTCTGGCCCAACTGTTACTCAATCTTCTAATCTATCCCAACTCAACGGTGCTCTGCATGGCCTTCCATACAAATCTTCATAGGGTGGTATTCTGATGGAGCTATGAAAACTGTTATTGTAGGCAAACTCTACCAAAGGTAGGTACTTATCCCAATTGGTTTGATTATCCATGACATACATCCTAAGAATGTCTTCCATGACTTGATTTACTCTCTCAGTTTTCCCATCCGTTTCAGGATGATAAGCTATGATTAAGTTCAACCGAGTTCCCAATGCTAACTGCAAACTTGTCCAAAACCTAGAAGTGAATCTGGAGTCCCTATCTGAAATGATCTTCTTAGGTATCTCGTGCAAATGGATAACCTCACTTACAAACACATGTTCCACATTAGTGACATCGTAAGTGTCTCTAATCGAAATAAAATGAGCACTCTTAGTTAAATTATCCACTATCACAAGAATGGCATTATGTCTATGAGATGTGATCGGCAACCCCACAACAAAATCCATAGAGATAACTTCCCACTTCGACATAGGAACATCATGTGGTTGTAGAGGCCTATTGGGTGATGGTGGTTGGCTTTCACTTGTGGACACTCTAGGAATTTGGCGACAAAATCGACTACAACGCGCTTCATGCCTACCCAGAAGCAGAGCTTCTTCATGTCTGCATACATCTTCTTCACACCTAGATGTGCACAATAAAGTTCTGTATGGGCTTCCTTCAGTATGATGCTTCGAATATCCCCATCTTCATGGATGTACATCCTTCCCTGATATCTCAATAGTCTGTCTGCTTCCAGACTATATCCTTCATACTTTGGATATAATTTCCTCCCACTCTAGAGGTTTGAAGTAACCTCTAAATACCAAATGTCTCCTTGAAGTTGTGTCAACACACGTTCCCTCAGATTGACCTTTAAGGGTACCAAGGAGAAGACACGTGCTCTCCTACTTAAGGCATCTGTGACCACATTCTCTTTTCCTTTGATCTATGAAATACCAAAATCGTACTCACTTATGAACTCACTCCATATCCTTTGCCTGGCATTCAGATCCCTTTGAGTGAAGAGATGTTGTAAACTTTGATGGTCCATTTTGAGCTCAAAGTTTTGCCCCAAAAGATAGTGCCTCCAAAGTTTCAGAGCTAGCATTACAGTTGCCAACTCTAAATCATGATTAGCGTATAGCTCTTTGTGTTTCTTCAAATTCCTTGATGCATAAGCTATCACTCCTCCATCCTGCATTAGCATGGCCTCCAACCCTTGCTTTGAGGCATCCATGTAGACTGTGAAGTCCTTTTTCATATTCGACACTCGTAGAATTGGTGCACTAGTTAGTAACCTCTTAAGCTCAATGAATGGACTATCACATTCTTCTGTCCATTCATACCTGACCCCCTTGCGCTGTAAAAAAGTGATGGGTTTCTCTATTTTTGAGAATCCTTCCATGAATATCTGATAATAGCCTGCTAGCTCCATGAAGCTTCTCACCTCATGGGCATTTTTCGGCACTGGCCACTCCATAATGGCCTTTACCTTTTATGGGTCCATAGAGATTCCTTTACTGGAAATGATATGACATAAACAGTGAATTTATTTCTCGAAGAAGGAACACTTCGACAACTTCCCATACAATTTTTTCTCCCTAAGGCAGGACAACACCACTCGCAAGTGTTCCTCATGTTTTCTTTTGTTCTTGGAATATATGAAGATGTCATCTAGAAAGACTTGTAAAAAACGTTCTAAGTACTTCTGGAATATGTCGTTCACGAGGCTCATGAATACTGCTAGAATGTTGGTCAATCCGAAAGGTACTACAACAAAATTGTGATGTCCAAACCAAGCTCAAAAGGAATTTTTAGGAATATCGCCTTCCTTAATCCTTAACCGGTGATACCCTGATCGCAAATCAATCTTTGAGAATACCGCTACTCCTTTCATGTGATCGAAGAGGTCATCTATCCACGGCATTGGGTACCTATTTTTCACTATAGCATGGTTCAAGTCACTGCAATCTATACACAATCATAAGGAACCATCCTTCTTCTTTACAAAAATTACTTGTGCACCCCAAGGTGAGATATTGGGCCTTATTAACCCTAAGTCCAGTAACTCTTTGAACTTCATTTGAAATTCACAAAGTTCCAACACTATCATCCAATACAGAGTATTGGAAATTGGTTCGGCACCAGGTTTTAGCTCAATAGTAAAATCAAGCTCCCTCTCAGGAGGTAACCCTGGTAACTCGTTCGGAAAAACATCCTTAAATTATAACAATATCGGGTATTGATCCAAGGAGGGTCCCTTCCTTTCATTCGCCACTTCCACTACATATAGTCTACACCCTTTCCTCAATCATCACTTAACCTTCATAGTTGAGATAAAGCATAATGAAACCCTTGTCTGTACACCCTGTATCTCCACTGGCCTTCCTTCGTCGTCTACACAGAGCACCATTTTTGCGAAACAATCCACCAAAGCTCGATGAGATTCTAACCAATCCATTCCAATGATTAGTTCGTACACCCCGAGAGAAGTGACGTATACCTTCAACCTAGTCGTACACACTCCCAGGTCTACTATACAATTATCAACACTAGGTCCTACCGCTTGTTTTTCCCCCGAAGCCATCTCGACTTGTTTACAATCATCATGCTTGTAGACTTCCAACCCACTCTTTTCTAATGAAAATGGTGAAATGAAACTATTTGTAGCACCAAAATCAAATAAAATCTTTACATTGATATAATTTAGCGTACCTGATGACTCCACCACTATAGATTGATTTTCATCCTGGTGATTATTAACTTCTACGTAAATTTGGTGGCTGCTATTTTCTCTTCCCATAGGGGCCTTTTCTTCTCTATGCACAAATCCTGATTGTAACTCTGGGTAATCACACTAGTAATGGGGTCCTCCACATCCCCAATAGGTAGCACGAGATTGAACCTGCACACTATTTTGTGATTGTCTTTGAAATGAGTTCCTTCCCCTGGAACCGCTGCCCCTACTAGTTGCTCCCTGAGATGGTCGTGGACCTGCCTATGTCGTTGGTGATGAACAAGATGCTTCACTCACTACCATTGAAATTCCTACGACTACTATCATTGGTGTGACTCTGTTACCATATGGAGGTGGCCTTGAACCCCCTCCCCTGGGAAATGTCCAAGGGGCCTTCCCTATGAATCTAGGATGATGCAGAAAGGTTGGTCTCATACCTCTGGTTAGGTTCATGTGGTCCTCCACATAAGGTGCATTTTCCACAGCTTCTGCTACTGAAGACAGTTTCCACATCAGCACCATAGCCCTTATCTTAGGGTTCAATCCATAGACAAAGTGTTCTGCCTATCATTGGTCATTATCCATTTATGAAACATATTTGACCAATTCCATAAACCTGATCTCATATTCTTATATAGTCTTGTTTCCCTGTACTAAGGCATGAAACGCTCCTACCTGTTGTTACTCATAGTAAGCTGGAAAATATTTCCTTTGGAACCTCTCCTCGAAAAGTTCCCAAGACACAATGTCTGGGGTAAGGTGCAGTTGCCTCTCTAGGTTTCCCCACCAATTCAGAGCACTGTCTCTCAACCGAAAAATTGCTATCTTCGCCTTTGAAGTGGACGCATAGTCTCTTAAGGCAAAACGCCTTGTCATGCCTTCGAACCATGCTTCCACGTTTTCACTGGCACGACCCCCAACAAACTCTGAAAGTTTGATCTTTTGCAGTTCTCTAGTGATGTCTTCAAGTGGAGGTCCTCCCTCTAAATCCCTCGATGCTTCCGGATTACCTGTTCCATATAGTGGGGGCTCCACTTCGATCCCTGTCGGTTTTCGCCCCTTTAAAGTCTCATTTATGGCCTCCAAAGAGCGCAGTATGAGAGCTACTTTAGGTGATGGTGGCAGCAGTGTTGGCAGTGTTAGCGATGCCTATGACGATGCTCCTCTGCCTTGATTTCCTCAAGTGCTAACCATCCTGTATGATTTAACCTACATCAACCAAAGTTGTCAGGGTGAGTTCAAGGACATTTCACATTTGCGCAACTTAACTAGAAAACAGGGTTAGGCGTAAGTTTTTTTTTTTACTTGTCTGTAAACAGACATTACTCTCTTTGGGGAGGTGTCTAGGTTAGGGTTTAAGCATATAAGCTTGATGTCTTTGCCTAAGAAAAATATTGACCCTCTCACTTGATAGTTATGCTAGAACTGTACCCCTCTCGCCTATTTCTCTAACTTACCTTCCTAGTGCGCATGAAGTCCCCTCCTGCTTATCTTGGTATAAGTCTTTTAAAAAAAAAAAATCTTTAAAACTAGGTAAGGTGATTTTTGTTTTTTGGGGTTATACTTATCAACATTATATATA
>JZKD02S1147452.1:0-12837 GCA_000966675.3 Picea glauca | reverse complement strand
TTCTTACCTGGTGATATCCCGATCTGAGATCTATCTTCGAAAATATTTTCTCACCTTTCAACTGATCGAAAAGATTGTCGATCCTCGACAGAGGATACCTGTTCTTGACAGTTACTTTGTTCAACTGTCTAAAATCAATGCACAACCTCAACATCCCATCCTTCTTCTTCATGAATAGGACTAGGGAACCCCAAGGTGACATGCTTGGGTGGATGTACCCCTTCTTTAGAATCTCTTCAAGCTTCAATTGCAACTCTTTCAGCTCTGGCGTACTCATTCTATAAGGAGCTTTCGACATTGGAGCTACTCCAGACATCAAATTCATAGAGAAATTGATATCCCTTTTCGGAGGTAGTCTAGGTACTTCATGGAATACATCTTCAAACTCTTTAAGTACCTCATTATCCTCAATAATTGACACCTTATCCTTAGGCATTTCCACCACATGGGATGCAAATAATTGACAACCTTTTCTGTAGCACTTCTTCAACTGCATTGCTAAGATTTCTCTAATAGTAACAGCTCTAGGAATTCCTTAGATGGCTCTCTGATTCCCTTCATCATCTAAGAAAGTGAATTCCTTGTTCCAATAGTCCAAGATGGCATGGTGCTAGTCCAACCAATCCATCCCAATTAGAAATTCATAAGAGTCTAACAACATAATGTTCAAATCGGCCTTCGTGCTCAGTCCATTCACGTCTACAGGACAAGACTTGACTAACTTCGTGACTTTCCTCTTGGTTCCTATAGCTAGCTGCACTAACCAAGACTTTTCATGTTTTCTTCTTATCAAATGCAAACTTTCTACCACTTTAGGGTCTATATAACTATGGCTAGCCCTTGAATCAATTAAAATAATAAATGGTTGGTTGTTAATCATACCTTCCACTTCAATCATGTGCGACTGAAATTCAACTTGCTTGTTGTCCAGGGCTGTGTAGATCTTTGGAATTCTACTACCCATGTCCTCTACTATTTCAACTTGCTAAACATTGTGGAGAACTCTTAATTTATCATTTTTGTGGAGGCAATCTCTGTACCTATGGTTTTCCTTACAACCCCAACATTCCATAGGTGGCGACCTTGACATTTCCCCACTCACTTCAACCTTCCTGGGCTCTCTAAGAGACGCCTGTCCTTGAGGACTATTTCTGAAAAAGGGAGGTTTGTTTCCATTCTACCTCTTCTCTTTCTTAAACTTCTTTTGGCCATCCCAAGCCTTCTAAACGTTAGGCTTTTTTCTTTGCTTCTCATATAAGAATTTCTCTCTTCTTATTGTTTCTTCCATAGTCTTAGGATCATCATATTGAATCTTTTCACCAATGGGAGGTGGCAGTCCACTCAGATACCTCTGAATCTTGACAGCGTCATCTTTGATGAAGGGAACATACTTCAGTAATTCAAAAAACCTTATTCATCAATGGTCATGTTTCCCATCTTGAGTTTGAAGAAATCCTTCATATTTCTTCCATAGTATCTTTTAGTCATGTATTTCCTCTTGAAATACCTCTTGAATTCCTTCCATGTGATATCTTTCTCTCTAATGTGCTGCACCTGCACAAGCTGATCCCACCACATGGATGCCTTTCCTTTTAGTTGATACATAGCAATTCTTCCTTCTACATGAGAGGAATATTTCTATAGTTGGAAATATTTCCTCATTCCAAGCAACCATGTTTCGGCATCTTCCTCCTTCTTATGTTCTCCATCAAACGTAGGAGGCTTAATCTTATTCATCTCCCCTTTCAATTCATCCACTCCAGATCTTCGATGTTTTCTGGTAGGGGATAGGCTTGAACTACTGTGTGCTTCCTTATCAGAATGCTTTGGGGAGTGATGATGATGTCTGCTACCACTCCTCGATCTTCATTTTTTCTCAGGGGTCCCACAACTCCCTGTTTTTCTTGTGTCACTCTCATTTTCCAATTTCCTTTCTATTCTTTCCAGGTTCTTCAACATCTTTAAGTTGAATTCACCCTACCGATCCCTGACCCTCATGAGCTTTTGGCTATTGACTCGGTGAGCCTAGGCATCTCTCTACAATATTTCAATGTTTTTCATCATATGCCCTTCCTTATACATCTCTTTTCCTTTCCCATTAGAGTTTGACCCTTCGACTCCCAAGTTGACATTCCTTCCTTCTCTTTCGTTCTTTGAATTGGAGGCAATCCACACCTCTTCCATTTCTATACTTGGCGTCGATTCATGGTTTTCCTGACACTCATTGAACTCTGCACAAACAACATATAGTCAACCAAAGTTTGTCAAGCCTTAAACCCTTAATAAAACTACAACATTCATAAACCAACGCGAATAAGAAAACGTTTCGACTTCACAAATTTTCTGAGTTTTGCTCGGCTCTGTAATTTTTGGGTGATAGCCCCCATTTTCTTAGTCCCCAACCCATGCATCCACAGGCTGTGATCAAATTCTGACTGTTGGGTGCTACAAGGCTCTTCAAACTAAACTTTGGGTTTTAGGATTTTGGGGCTTCACGGTTTCGGGTTTTGGGGTTTCAGGGCTTCAGGGTTTCAGGTTTCGGGGTTTTGGTCCCAGAGGTTCTCGCACTCACTTCCCTCTCCAACTCCCAACTCCTGAAATTATGACCTCTCTCCCCCTGGGCCAACAACACAGCTATCTCCAAACAAGGTAGTGACACATGGTGTCCTTAAGAAGGTCCACATCACTTCTGGCGACATCATGGGGCCCCACTACTTTCACTTTTTGTTTCAGATTTTCGAGCATAAGGAGTTTGTGCATCCACACATCTCGAACTTTTATTTGCCAAAATTCCAAAATTACAGTCTATCATCTACTTGATCCAATGGTCAAGTTCCTCTCCTACGATCTATGGTGTAGATGGTTTTGGGATTTCGGGGTTTCGGGTTTTCGATAACCGGGAGTTCACGATGCAATGACTCCAAATCTCTTGTCGCTTCAAACCCTGAATTACCATATGGAAATTCATGTATGAGATCAATAGTTGTGAGCCTCCCTTTATCTGACGGCTCATGGGATTTCGACACTTCTTCCTGGAAGCGCTCCACCGTCCAATTCTACCCTTGTTAATCTCTTTCACGATTCAGGACTTGGAGTGACCAAGAATTTGGCCTGCGCTCCAAGTTCACGATCCCTGAATTCATGAAATGATCCAACAGTTCAAACCAGCCATGATCAATGACCCACGTTTATTCTGGATCCTAGTGTGGCGATTTTTTCCATCCACTAACCACCTTGCAACTTTTGGCCATCTTATGGCCCTCGCGATTTCGCGAGTTCTCCATAGAGAATTCTGACCATCCAGCTCTACTTCTCAAGGACTTCTGGCCAATGACTTGGTACCCTCCTTTTGAACCTTCATCTACTTGATCCAACACTTCTGGTGTGGAGTTCTCTCTCTCCCTATGGCAATATACCACACCAGTTGCAGTTTTATAATACCGCTACACCTCCTGACCTTTGCAACATGGTCAAGTAGCCTATTGACACTGTGAAACATTATGAGGTCTAAAATTAGTCTTCCAGACACAATTTTCTTCTCAAAACCTCGGTCCAAATACCACTTATCCGACCCATGCAGGCTCAGCATTGAAACTTGGCTCTGATACCATACTGTAATGTCCCCCGACCATCATCCCATTGGCCAGGAAAACGCTACTGTGCGGAACAACACTTATGTAGCACATTATGCATTCTAATGAACTTAAAATGCTTAATTACAGTTAAACACATAATTACTGCTAACATAAATAATCCATGTCATTAAAAATAATTCATATGTACAACATAATACATGATACATATATGACTCATAGGCATGCAAAACATAATATTAAGCATAAGTTGATACTTATCTTTGAAACTAGCACGCACCACCAACTGCGTGTAGACCTTCCATGAACCTCCCAGCCTTAGAACACGTTTCTCATCACTCTCAGCAGTAGGTCACCCTCGAGCTGGGACTAAGCTCCACTGGATAGGGAATCCTAGGCTAGGCAAGGTCAACAGAAAAACACATAGTTACAGAGGAAGGATTCTCTCCCAGGAACCACTTATGCCCACTTCCCACAGACTCTCCTTCCCCACATGCTTGTCCCACCCTAGGAGTATACACCTTCTCTGTCACCTAGACTGTCCTTTGGTTGCTAACCTCCCTTACCTTGGGCTTCAGCAACAGACTCGATCGGAAATCTCTGAGCTCTATGACAGCTACAGGGTTCCTTCCAGGAGCTCTCTCCTTCCTCCACGCACTCTCTCACCTAGAGAGAGTTGCTCACAAGCCTAACAACCTTCTTCTTCAACAACAACGACCTCTCTCACTTGGAGAGAGTGTTTCACACAGGCCTGACAACCTACTTCTTTAGATCTGTTCTAGCACAAGGAGGATGTAACACCTTGTTTCCCCCAATTTGTAATTAATCATAAAATATGAATTACCATGCTAATGCATGAGGATAATGTAAATGTATTATTGTTTGACTTGCCAATGACTGGATGTGGGGGTGAAGCCTTGAAATTACTGGCCATGATATCACTAGAGGAATAATTTTAAAACTATAAGAGAGGGTTCATTATGACAAATAACCCCAAATTTCCCTTGATGAGGATGACAACCTCCTTCGGATCCCAAGGAAAGATATTTTTTGATGAAGAAAGGACTGGTGGTTGAAAAATCAACCACCCCCATAAATGGAAACATGGGCTGTTAGCCCGAAGTACCACAGTGACCTGCAGACCTAATCTTCCTTCTGATAGAAGGAATAGGATGGGTCAAAAAAAACCTTCCAGGGTAAGAGGGATACACACGGGAGAGGAGACACCAGACAAAAAAAAGAGAGAGTGTAATCTCACAAGGGAGATGTGCAGAGCTCTCCAGTGAGTCACGAATGGAAGGCCACGAGCTTGATGCTGAGGAGCATCTGAGAAACCTCGTTGAGGCCATAACCGAGAGAGAAAGCTCTGAGTTATAGTGAACAAGAGCCAAACAGAAGCGGAAACGGAGGAAGAACCCTTGAGAAGTGTGAGAATTCCCTGGTGATATCATGGCTTGGCACGAGGGTGGCCAGAGTGCTAAGAATGAATGTCTCTGGGCCTATGGTCGGGTGGAAGGAATAACACCCACAATCAGTTGGTTGGTGGCAACCTGTAATAGATAAGTGATTTCCTACCCCGTGTAATTTAGCCATAACTGTGTATGAATTGGTTATACTGCATATGCCTTCAGGAATGTGAATGAATGCTTAATGGATATACTATATCCCTTCTATTTCTGCATGATTGTATAATTAGGNTTCTTACCTGGTGATATCCCGATCTGAGATCTATCTTCGAAAATATTTTCTCACCTTTCAACTGATCGAAAAGATTGTCGATCCTCGACAGAGGATACCTGTTCTTGACAGTTACTTTGTTCAACTGTCTAAAATCAATGCACAACCTCAACATCCCATCCTTCTTCTTCATGAATAGGACTAGGGAACCCCAAGGTGACATGCTTGGGTGGATGTACCCCTTCTTTAGAATCTCTTCAAGCTTCAATTGCAACTCTTTCAGCTCTGGCGTACTCATTCTATAAGGAGCTTTCGACATTGGAGCTACTCCAGACATCAAATTCATAGAGAAATTGATATCCCTTTTCGGAGGTAGTCTAGGTACTTCATGGAATACATCTTCAAACTCTTTAAGTACCTCATTATCCTCAATAATTGACACCTTATCCTTAGGCATTTCCACCACATGGGATGCAAATAATTGACAACCTTTTCTGTAGCACTTCTTCAACTGCATTGCTAAGATTTCTCTAATAGTAACAGCTCTAGGAATTCCTTAGATGGCTCTCTGATTCCCTTCATCATCTAAGAAAGTGAATTCCTTGTTCCAATAGTCCAAGATGGCATGGTGCTAGTCCAACCAATCCATCCCAATTAGAAATTCATAAGAGTCTAACAACATAATGTTCAAATCGGCCTTCGTGCTCAGTCCATTCACGTCTACAGGACAAGACTTGACTAACTTCGTGACTTTCCTCTTGGTTCCTATAGCTAGCTGCACTAACCAAGACTTTTCATGTTTTCTTCTTATCAAATGCAAACTTTCTACCACTTTAGGGTCTATATAACTATGGCTAGCCCTTGAATCAATTAAAATAATAAATGGTTGGTTGTTAATCATACCTTCCACTTCAATCATGTGCGACTGAAATTCAACTTGCTTGTTGTCCAGGGCTGTGTAGATCTTTGGAATTCTACTACCCATGTCCTCTACTATTTCAACTTGCTAAACATTGTGGAGAACTCTTAATTTATCATTTTTGTGGAGGCAATCTCTGTACCTATGGTTTTCCTTACAACCCCAACATTCCATAGGTGGCGACCTTGACATTTCCCCACTCACTTCAACCTTCCTGGGCTCTCTAAGAGACGCCTGTCCTTGAGGACTATTTCTGAAAAAGGGAGGTTTGTTTCCATTCTACCTCTTCTCTTTCTTAAACTTCTTTTGGCCATCCCAAGCCTTCTAAACGTTAGGCTTTTCTCTTTGCTTCTCATATAAGCATTTCGCTCTTCTTATTGTTTCTTCCATAGTCTTAGGATCATCATATTGAATCTTGTCACCAATGGGAGGTGGCAGTCCACTCAGATACCTCTGAATCTTGACAGCCTCATCTTTGATGAAGGGAACATACTTCAGTAATTCAAAAAACCTTCGTTCGTATTCATCAATGGTCATGTTTCCCATCTTGAGTTTGAATAAATCCTTCATATTTCTTCCATAGTATCTTTTAGTCAGGTATTTCCTCTTGAAATACCTCTTGAATTCCTTCCATGTGATATCTTTCTCTCTAATGTGCTGCACCTGCACAAGCTGATCCCACCACATGGATGCCTTCCCTTTTAGTTGATACATAGAAATTCTTCCTTCTACATGAGAGGAATATTTCTATAGTTGGAAATATTTCCTCATGCCAAGCAACCATGTTTCGGAATCTTCCTCCTTCTTATGTTCTCCATCAAACGTAGGAGGTTTAATCTTATTCATCTCCCCTTTCAATTCATCCACTCCAGATCTTCGATGTTTTCTGGTAGGGGATAGGCTTGAACTACTGTGTGCTTCCTTATCAGAATGCTTTGGGGAGTGACGATGATGTTTGCTACCACTCCTTGATCTTCATTTTCTCTCAGGGGTCCCACAACTCCCTGTTTTTCTTGTGTCACTCTCCTTTTCCAATTTCCTTTCTATTCTTTCCAGGTTCTTCAACATCTTTAGGTTGAATTCACCCTACCGATCCCTGACCCTCATGAGCTTTTGGCTATTGACTCGGCGAGCCTAGGCATCTCTCTACAATATTTCAATGATTTTCATCATATGCCCTTCCTTATACATCTCGTTTCCTTTCCCATTAGAGTTTGACCCTTCAACTCCCAAGTTGACATTCCTTCCTTCTCTTTCGTTCTTTGAATTGGAGGCAATCCACACCTCTTCCATTTCTATACTTGGCGTCGATTCATGGTTGTCCTGACACTCATTGAACTCTGCACAAACAACATATAGTCAACCAAAGTTTGTCAGGCCTTAAACCCTTAATAAAACTACAACATTCATAAACCAACGCGAATAAGAAAACGTTTCGACTTCACAAATTTTCTGAGTTTTACTCGGCTCTGTAATTTTCGGGTGATAGCCCCCATTTTCTTAGTCCCCAACCCATGCATCCACGGGATGTGATCAAATTCTAACTGTTGGGTGCTACAAGGATCTTCAAACTAAACTTTGGGTTTTAGGATTTTGGGGCTTCACGGTTTCGGGTTTTGGGGTTTCAGGGCTTCAGGGTTTCGGGGTTTTGGTCCCAGAGGTTCTCGCACTCACTTCCCTCTCCAACTCCCAACTCTTGAAATTATGACCTCTCTCCCCCTGGGCCAACAACATAGCTATCTCCAAACAAGGTAGTGACACATGGTGTCCTTAAGAAGGTCCACATCACTTCTGGCGACATCATGGGGCCCCACTACTTTCACTTTTTGTTTCAGATTTTCGAGCATAAGGAGTTTGTGCATCCACACATCTCGAACTTTTATTTGCCAAAATTCCAAAATTACAGTCTATCATCTACTTGATCCAATGGTCAAGTTCCTCTCCTACGATCTATGGTGTAGATGGTTTTGGGATTTCGGGGTTTCGGGTTTTCGATAACCGGGAGTTCACGATGCAATGACTCCAAATCTCTTGTCGCTTCAAACCCTGAATTACCATATGGAAATTCATGTATGAGATCAATAGTTGTGAGCCTCCCTTTATCTGACGGCTCATGGGATTTCGACACTTCTTCCTGGAAGCGCTCCACCGTCCAATTCTACCCTTGTTAATCTCTTTCACGATTCAGGACTTGGAGTGACCAAGAATTTGGCCTGCGCTCCAAGTTCACGATCCCTGAATTCATGAAATGATCCAACAGTTCAAACCAGCCATGATCAATGACCCACGTTTATTCTGGATCCTAGTGTGGCGATTTTTTCCATCCACTAACCACCTTGCAACTTTTGGCCATCTTATGGCCCTCGCGATTTCGCGAGTTCTCCATAGAGAATTCTGACCATCCAGCTCTACTTCTCAAGGACTTCTGGCCAATGACTTGGTACCCTCCTTTTGAACCTTCATCTACTTGATCCAACACTTCTGGTGTGGAGTTCTCTCTCTCCCTATGGCAATATACCACACCAGTTGCAGTTTTATAATACCGCTACACCTCCTGACCTTTGCAACATGGTCAAGTAGCCTATTGACACTGTGAAACATTATGAGGTCTAAAATTAGTCTTCCAGACACAATTTTCTTCTCAAAACCTCGGTCCAAATACCACTTATCCGACCCATGCAGGCTCAGCATTGAAACTTGGCTCTGATACCATACTGTAATGTCCCCCGACCATCATCCCATTGGCCAGGAAAACGCTACTGTGCGGAACAACACTTATGTAGCACATTATGCATTCTAATGAACTTAAAATGCTTAATTACAGTTAAACACATAATTACTGCTAACATAAATAATCCATGTCATTAAAAATAATTCATATGTACAACATAATACATGATACATATATGACTCATAGGCATGCAAAACATAATATTAAGCATAAGTTGATACTTATCTTTGAAACTAGCACGCACCACCAACTGCGTGTAGACCTTCCATGAACCTCCCAGCCTTAGAACACGTTTCTCATCACTCTCAGCAGTAGGTCACCCTCGAGCTGGGACTAAGCTCCACTGGATAGGGAATCCTAGGCTAGGCAAGGTCAACAGAAAAACACATAGTTACAGAGGAAGGATTCTCTCCCAGGAACCACTTATGCCCACTTCCCACAGACTCTCCTTCCCCACATGCTTGTCCCACCCTAGGAGTATACACCTTCTCTGTCACCTAGACTGTCCTTTGGTTGCTAACCTCCCTTACCTTGGGCTTCAGCAACAGACTCGATCGGAAATCTCTGAGCTCTATGACAGCTACAGGGTTCCTTCCAGGAGCTCTCTCCTTCCTCCACGCACTCTCTCACCTAGAGAGAGTTGCTCACAAGCCTAACAACCTTCTTCTTCAACAACAACGACCTCTCTCACTTGGAGAGAGTGTTTCACACAGGCCTGACAACCTACTTCTTTAGATCTGTTCTAGCACAAGGAGGATGTAACACCTTGTTTCCCCCAATTTGTAATTAATCATAAAATATGAATTACCATGCTAATGCATGAGGATAATGTAAATGTATTATTGTTTGACTTGCCAATGACTGGATGTGGGGGTGAAGCCTTGAAATTACTGGCCATGATATCACTAGAGGAATAATTTTAAAACTATAAGAGAGGGTTCATTATGACAAATAACCCCAAATTTCCCTTGATGAGGATGACAACCTCCTTCGGATCCCAAGGAAAGATATTTTTTGATGAAGAAAGGACTGGTGGTTGAAAAATCAACCACCCCCATAAATGGAAACATGGGCTGTTAGCCCGAAGTACCACAGTGACCTGCAGACCTAATCTTCCTTCTGATAGAAGGAATAGGATGGGTCAAAAAAAACCTTCCAGGGTAAGAGGGATACACACGGGAGAGGAGACACCAGACAAAAAAAAGAGAGAGTGTAATCTCACAAGGGAGATGTGCAGAGCTCTCCAGTGAGTCACGAATGGAAGGCCACGAGCTTGATGCTGAGGAGCATCTGAGAAACCTCGTTGAGGCCATAACCGAGAGAGAAAGCTCTGAGTTATAGTGAACAAGAGCCAAACAGAAGCGGAAACGGAGGAAGAACCCTTGAGAAGTGTGAGAATTCCCTGGTGATATCATGGCTTGGCACGAGGGTGGCCAGAGTGCTAAGAATGAATGTCTCTGGGCCTATGGTCGGGTGGAAGGAATAACACCCACAATCAGTTGGTTGGTGGCAACCTGTAATAGATAAGTGATTTCCTACCCCGTGTAATTTAGCCATAACTGTGTATGAATTGGTTATACTGCATATGCCTTCAGGAATGTGAATGAATGCTTAATGGATATACTATATCCCTTCTATTTCTGCATGATTGTATAATTAGGCAAGTAAGGAATTATATGGTTCAGACATGACTTGTTCTCATAAATGCTTGAGTTTTGTAGTGCCTTAAGCTAGAGCCATGAACTGTGAGCTCGTTGACCTTAGGCATAGTTGCATGTACGATGGTTTACTCACCTAGTCGTTCTGAGTCCCTTGGAGGATGGAGTTTTTTAAGCTCATGAGAGGTAGTGCAGATATGCACAGGCTCTCTGCGATCAAATAGAACCCCAAAAACCCTTGATGAAGGAGCATAATAGTTGTGCTAAAGACTCTTCTAAGAGTCAAGTCCATGAGAAAGAGCGAAAAGCTCTCAAGTCCTCCATAGTTGACGAAGCTCAGGAAGGATAGCGAGTTTCAAATACCGAAAGAGAGTACCCTTTTGTTTGCTAGATGAATGAACGAGATCCTTTCAGAGGATCTNAATTTAGCCATAACTGTGTATGAATTGGTTATACTGCATATGCCTTCAGGAATGTGAATGAATGCTTAATGGATATACTATATCCCTTCTATTTCTGCATGATTGTATAATTAGGAAAGTAAGGAATTATATGGTTCAGACATGACTTGTTCTCATAAATGCTTGAGTTTTGTAGTGTCTTAAGCTAGAGCCATGAACTGTGAGCTCGTTGACCTTAGGCATAGTTGCATGTACGATGGTTTACTCACCTAGTCGTTCTGAGTCCCTTGGAGGATGGAGTTTTTTAAGCTCATGAGAGGTAGTGCAGATATGCACAGGCTCTCTGCGATCAAATAGAACCCCAAAAACCCTTGATGAAGGAGCATAATAGTTGTGCTAAAGACTCTTCTAAGAGTCAAGTCCATGAGAAAGAGCGAAAAGCTCTCAAGTCCTCCATAGTTGACGAAGCTCAGGAAGGATAGCGAGTTTCAAATACCGAAAGAGAGTACCCTTTTGTTTGCTAGATGAATGAACGAGATCCTTTCAGAGGATCTAAGGTCTTTTCTGATCGTTAGATTGGAGGAAGGAACGAAGGCGTTAATACCTCATCCCCTTCAGCCTTCACAAGTAGTGATGGGAACCAGGACCATAGATCCAAGGACCTGTCAGAGCTCTATTGACTATTGATATTAACCCTTGCATAGGTAGGAGAGTGGACTCAACAAAGTCCTGAAAGTCCTGAGGTATTTGAAACCATCCATCAGCACAAGACACGTGGCTTCTGGTCGACGTTTCAGCATCCGGGAAACTAGAGGACAAGACCCCTCATCTTCGCAAGTCACGAAATCTTAGTATACGAAACCCTGATGTGCTCTATGGATGAGTTGGTTTAGCATGAATAAGTTTTGGTTTTTTGACACCCGGGAAACCAAAGGGCAAGACCCCTCATCTTTGCAAGTCATGAAATCCTAGTATATGAAACCCTGATGCACCTAATGGATGAGCTGGTTTAGCGTGAATAAGTTTCGGTGTTTCGGGATCTGGGAAACCAGAGGGCAAGACCCCTCATCTTTGCAAGTCACACAATATCAGTATATGAAACCTTGACGCACAATTAAGACTGAGTGTCTTTCAACACCCTTAAGCTCAGGAGGGATAGTGACCATTAGATCCAGATCAACGAGGGTCATTGATCTCATACATAAAATCCCATATTGGAATTTGGGGATTGGAGTGACAAGAGATTTGGAGTCGTTGCATCGTGAACTCCTGGTTCATGAAACTATGAAAAGATATGGACCGTTGGATCCTAATCATTGAGGATCATTGGATATCGTATGAGAACTCACGTATCAGAGTTCGGGGAATGGAGTGACCAGTGGTTTGGTTTGTTTCATTTTGAAATCCCAGTTATCGAAATGTCGATATGGCCAGAACCATCGGATCAGGGGGAGATTCGCAGTTTTCGATCTCATCGAAGGTAAGATTTTAGGTTTCGGGGTTTGAAGAGTTGAAAGACTTGACTCTCTTACATCGTTGAGTCATGAAATGTGAAAGGCGCCTCTTGGCTTGGCATGTGTTCATAACCAATGATCACATGGAGGTGGATAAGGGAAGAGCTAGCATGCACTAGGCCCTCGTAGGAATTCGTGGATTCTATCCCTTGAAGAAGAGAGAAAATTTTATTTTTGCCGTGGTGGGTATGTGACAAATTGGTATCAGAGCATGGTTACAACACTTGACCTACTTGGGCTCATGTATGAGTAACGTAAGGAGATATTGTTATCTGCATTTTCTTTTCAAGGAGAAGGACTGCATAATGAAACTATAATTTGGGAATTTCTATGGAATTCCAGCA
>JZKD02S1147408.1:0-12837 GCA_000966675.3 Picea glauca | reverse complement strand
TTTGTTGGCTTCAGGGGGATGCCTTTGTGGTCAAGGGTTTGGCTCGGGACTGTGATAAGCCTTGTTACAGTGGGAGATCTGTGGTATTGATTTTTTAGGTGAAAAGAAATGGCGATCAATTTGAAAATGGAGTTTGAGAAGTTTAATGGGAAAAGTTTTGAGCTGTGGAAGCTCAATATGGAAGATCTGTTGGTGGACAGATATTAGTGGATCGTGGAGGATCCATGTACTACATCTACATAAAATTCAGTAGATGACTGGAAAAAGTTGGATCGGAAGGCAAAGAGCACAATCCAACTGTGTCTCTCAGATTCAGTATTACTGAATGTGTCAGAGGAAGCTACAGCCAAATATTTATAGCATAAGTTGGGGAAGTTGTATCAGTCTAAGTCCCTAGTAAATAAACTATTCTTGAGAAATAAGTTGTATAACCTGAAGATGAGATATGAAGACTCGGTGGCAGAGAATTTGAATGCCTTCAATACTGTGGTAAGTCAGTTAGTATCTATTGAGATTAAAATTTCAGATGAAGATAAGTGTATCAGTTTACTGTGCTCTTTACCAGACTCGTGGGATAGTTTGGTTGTGGCCATAGGTGGTAATACAACTACCTTGAAGTTTGATGAAGTAGTATCATCCTTGTTGTCGGAGGAGATGAGACAAAAGAACATGGAAGGACAGAGCAGAGATGCATTATTTGCAAGAGGACGATCCCAGGAAAGAAATAGATCTAAGTTCTCAAGTGGGAGATCTAAGTCTATTGTATATTTTTTGTTCCTTTATTGAAAATTTGTTTGCAGTGAAATATTGCACAAGGTTAAAATCTACATTTGGTATCAGAGATTCGTTGGCTTCAGGGGGGCGCATTTGTGGTCAAGGGTTTGACTCGGGACTGTGATAAGCCTTGTTATAGTGGGAGATATGTGGTATTGTTTTTTTAAGTGAAAAGAAATGTCGAGCAATTTGAAAATGGAGATCGAGAAGTTTAATGGGCAAAGTTTTGAGTTGTGGAAGCTCAAGATGGAAGATTTGTTGGTGGATAGATATCAGTGGATCGCGATGGATCCAGGTACTACACCTACAGGAACTTCAACAAATGACTCGAAAAATTTGGATCGGAAGGCAAAGAGAACAATCCGATTGTGTCTCTCAGATTCAGTATTACTGAATGTGTCAGAGGAAGCTACAACCAAATATTTATATCATAAGTTAGGGAAGTTGTATCAGTCTAAGTCCCTAGTAAATAAACTATTCTTGAGAAATAAGTTGTATAACCTGAGGATGAGAGATGGAGACTCAATGACAAATCATTTGAATTCCTTCAATACTGTGGTAATTCAGTTAGTATCTGTTGAGATTAAAATTCCAGATGAAGATAAGTGTATCAATTTACTGTGCTCTTTACCAGACTCGTGGGATAGTTTGGTTGTGGCCATAGGTAGTAATACAATTGCCTTGAAGTTTGATGAAGTGGCCTCATCCTTGTTATCAGAGGAGATGAGACGAAAGAACATGGAAGGACAGAGCAAAGATGCATTATTTTCAAGAGGACGATCCCATGAAAGAAATAGATCTAAGTTCTCAAGTGGGAGATCTAAGTCTAAGGGAAGATCTAAGTATCCCGAAAAAATTGTAAAGGTACACTGGAGTTGTGGAAAAGAAGAGCACTACAAGAAGTAGTGTAGATCCAAAGTTGAGAAAAAGAAGGGATTTGAAGAATCTCCTTCTACAAAAGAAAAGACCTCCAAGGAATAAGGAGGGAATGTGTACTTGGCTTCTTCAAGCACACATGCAGATCATGAAGCATGGTTGGTTGACTCAGGTGCATCCTTTCATATGACTCCCCACAAGGAGTGGTTATGTGAATATGAAAGGTATGATGGAGGTAATGATTTCCTAGGTGATGACTCGACAACCATAATCATAGGTTGAGGAAAAGTCAAGTTGAGGCTCATAGATGGAAGGATTAGAACACTACCTGGTGTGCACATCCCAAGATTGGCCAAAAATTTGATTTTTGTAAGCAAAATGGACGATGTAGGGGTAAAAAAAATATTTGAAAAGGAAACCTGGAAGATGGTTCAAGGAGCAATGGTGTTGTTGAAGGGAGTTTGGTTTGGAACTATGTATAAGATGCAAGGAATCACTATTAGTGATGGGTGTAATAGTTCCATTGTTCCTGATATTGGAGTTGAAGAAGAAAGAACTCCTACAATATCTAGAGAAAATGTTATGCTTTGGCATCAAAGACCGGGGCATATTGGAGAGAAGGGTCTTTGACTACTACACGGTAAAGGTATGGTTGAAGGTATGTCTAACTCCTCTCTCAATTTTGGTTTCTTTGAACATTGTGTATATGGGAAGCAGAATCGGGTAAGATTCCCCTCTGGTGCAACGAGGGCAGAAGGAATTTTACATCTAGTTCACAGTGATGTGTTTGGACCTATGTTAGTTCCATCATTGGGAAAATCTGTGTACTGTGTCTTATTTATAGATGAATTTTCGAGGAATACTTGGATATATTTCCTCAGGAAGAAATATGAAGTCTTTGACAGGTTTAAAGAGTTTAAGGCTCTTGTTGAGAATCAAACAGAGAAAATAATTTAGGTGTCAAGGATAGATAATGGCAAAGAGTTATGTGGGAATGAATTTGAATAATTTTGTAAGAAGTGCGGTATAGCAAGGCAAAATAATACTCCATATACAGCTCAACAAAATGGAGTGGCAAAAATGATGAACAAGATGTTGATGGAAAAAGCAAGGTACATGCCTAGTGGTGTCGGGTTAGGGTAAGAATTATGGGCAGAGGTAGTGGGTATTGCATGTTATTTGATCAACAAATCACCCTCATCAACGTTGGATGACAAGACCCCACAAGAGGTATGGACTAGTAAGAAACCTTCTCTCACACATATCAAGGTATTTGGATGTGAGTCCTATGTTCATGTTCCAAAGGAAAACATGAGTAAGATAGACAACAAGGTTGAAAAGTGTATCTTTATTAGGTATAAAGATGGTCTCAAAGGTTATAAGTTTTGGAACCCAGGAACTAAGAAGGTTGTGTATAGTTGAGATGTGGTATTTATAGAAATGAAGGATGTTGTTAAACATGAAGTCCTACCAAGTAAGGATGAATAAGAGAAAATAGAGTTTGATTTAAAGGATGATGAATCAAACTCTACAAAAGAACAAGAATCAGAAGAAGAAGATCCTCATACTCCAATATTGAGGAGATCATTTTGAGAAAGAAGGATACCGGAAAGGCATACTCCATCTGATTTCTGTTCAAATTTTGCTTTGTCTATTACTGATGATGATCCTAGAAATGTTAAGGAGGAAATGGATTCAAAGGATGGAAAACGCTGGAAAAATGCCATGGATGAAGAAATGGAAGCCTTGGATAAGAATGAGGCTTGGGATCTAGTGGAGTTGTTGACTGGAAGAAAGCCCATTGGAAGTGAATGGGTATTTAAAAAAAAGTTGAATGTAGAAGGCAAAGTGGAGAAATAGAAAGCTCGGTTAGTAGCAAAGGGTTATTCCTAGGTTGAGGGAATTGATTTTGGTGAGATTTTTTCTCCTGTTGCCAAGTTAACTTCTATAATCTTTTTGTTATATTTTGCTGCTGCATTTGATTTTGAAGTAGAACAGATGGATGTGAAGACAACATTCCTACATGGGGATCTATAAGAATAAATCTATATGAATCAACCAGAAGGCTTTGTTGTTAAGGGAAAGAAGGAGTTGAAATGCAAGATGAAAACGTCCCTGCATGGTTTAAAACAATCACCAAGGATGTGGTATAAAAAATTTGATACTTATATGCTGGGAATTGGCTTCACAAGAAGAAAAGGGGATCATTGTGCGTATTTTAAATTAATTGGTGATCATTTGATTTATTTGGTCTTGTATGTGGATGACATGTTGCTGATAGGAAACAACAAGGATATTATCCAAGATGTGAAAACTCAGTTTTCCTCTAAATTTTACATGAAGGAACTCGATGCTACAAATTTCATTTTGGGCATGGAAATTAAGAGAGATTGGAAAAAGAGGAAACTCTGGTTAAATCAGAGAAAATATGTCAAGACAATATTGTACGGGTTTAATATCTAGGGATGTAAATCGATCAAGGTCTCTATTCTTGTTGGTGTAAATTTATTTGTGGATCATTGTCTTGAGACACAGGAAGAGGAGGAGGACATGCCTCGTGTTCCATATGCGAGTGAAGTTGGCAGTTTGATGTATGCAATGGTCTATACTAGACCAGACATTGCACATACAGTGAGAGTTTTGAGCAGGTATATGTCAAAACTAGGGAAGGAGCATTTGACAACAGTAAAAAGGGTTTCCAGGTATTTGTGTGGCACTGCTAGCTATGGATTGTGCTACCAAGAAAGACCAAGATTGGACAAAGTGTTGGACATACATGGCTTTGTGGATGCATATTGTGCTGGAGATCTGGATCGTAGGAGATATAAAAGCGGGTATGTGTTTAACATGTTTGGAGGAACAATTTGTTGGATGAGCAAAATACATGATGTAGTAGCACTTTCAACTACAGAAGTTGAATACATGGCATCCACTCATGCAAGTAAGGAAGAAATATGGTTACAAAGATTGTGTTCGGGTATTGGGTTGGTACAACACGCTGTAAGGATAGATTGTGATAATCATAGTGCAATTTTTCTAGCGAAGAACCTGACTTATCATTCAAAGACAAAGCATATTGATATTCAATATCACTTTGTGAGAGACATGGTTGAAGAACAGAAAGTGTTGTTGATGAAGGTGGACACTTTGAAGAATGTTGCAGATTCATTAACAAAATATGTGAGCATTGAGAAATTCTCTTGGTGTAGAGGATCCATGGGCATTGCTGCCCTGGATTGTTGACAATGTAACCTTGTAACCCCCTGTATGCAAATAAAACAACAAGTGGGAGAATGTTGGGTATGTGTTATATTATTTGCATGAATAACTTTGGTGTCTGCTATGTTGTGCGAGGGGGGGGCAAGCCCCCCCTTCGGGGGTTGCAGATTTTTTTTTGCCTTGAGAAACGTGTCACATTTTTTGCCTCATTTTCGTGTCGCCTCGATTTTCATGTCCATTGTTGGGCGGTTTTTCGGCACATAGTTTTTGCCAATGGTTTTCTACTCACAGTTAAGGAATTAGGGTTGTTGACTGATCTAGGTCATTGGGTTAGGGTTTTGGATGCCGTTGGCTCCTATATGTATATTATATTGTAAACAATGTATCACACTGAATGAATATAGAATATGTTGGTTTTCTCGGTTTGGGTTTCCAAGGAAAAAATCTTGGTGTAATGTGTTTATTTTCCATTATATATTTTCTGTTCTTTTATTGAAAATATGTTTGCAATAAAATATTGTACAAGGTTAAAATCTACAAGAACAACCATGTAGCCAAATCGACTTACATATGCATGACTAACAACATGTACCTACACATGTATTAACCTACATACGTATATTGCAACATTCTTGCATTATCCTTTTCGACCTTACAACACGCCTCTTTACATGCTTTACAACAGGCAAAACCCTAAATATTGGTGCCCAAAAACGTTTACAGATCCATGCATATCATTGACTACAAATCCCGCAAATCTCGGGATTTTGTTACAGTCGACTCCAAGTCGGTTTTACCAGTCAACCTTCATTCGGTCTCTAGTCGGTCGTCTCATGCCCGCACTTCGACCTCTTTTCGGTTGACTTGCCATCGATATCTTCGACTTCGAATTTACCCGGTTGACTCCCTCGACCTTTGACTTGCTGTCAATGTTGTCGATCTACCTCAACTTCGATCGTCAGTCGATTCACCTCGACTAGACTTTCACTGCAAATAATATAACAACCCAACATTCTCCCACTTGTTGTCTTCTTTGTTGAAACAATAAATTATTGAACTTTGGTTCACAGACCCAGGGTAACAATGCCCATTGCCTCTCTGCACCAAGAGAACTTCACAACACTTACAGACTTGGTCAACGAGTCTGCTATGTTTTCCACTGTGTCTACTTTCTCCAGTAGCACCTTGTTACTTTCCACCATATCTCTTACGAAATGGTATTGTACATCAATGTGCTTAGTCTTTGAATGACAAGCAGGGTTCTTTGCCAGAAATATTGCGCTTTGACCGTCTCAACTCACCTTCATAGCTCTTTGTCCAAATCCGATTCCTGAACACAACCTTTGAAGCCATATTGTTTCCTTGCTTCCATGTATTCATGTTCTGTTGTTGACAAGGCTACGATCGCTTGTCGCTTACTCATCCAACTTATTGCTTCACCGAACATCTTGAAAACATATCCATTGGTCGACCTCCGTCGATCCAGATCTCCAACCCAGTCGGCATCGACAAAACCATGTACATTTACTTTACCACCGTCACCTCCAAGTCTTCCTTGGTAGCATATAGCATAATCCTTGGTAGCATACAACGAACGAAATGCAAAGACATCTGAGGGGAGGCAATGAGCCCCGCCAAAGGCCAAGTCCATGGATGAACAACAAAAAAGTAGGGGTTACGGTTTTAGGAGCTAGCTTGCTTCGCAAAGAATTCTCGAATGACATAAAAATTGACTTATTTATCCATATTCAAAAGCAAAATTTTCATTAATAAAAATATTCTAAATTTTAATAAAATTTTAAATCATTAAAAAGAAAATTAGAAAATATATTTCATTATGATAGAACTTTTTATTATATTAAAATTATTAAAAAAAATATTATTAAATTGAATATATTTAATTATTTTTACAACACAAACACCTTTCCTTTTCAACATATTTTTATTTTTACCCTTATTCAAAATTAAAAACTCCAAACCCCCAAAAACTCTCTATAGCCACTTATCCCACATGTGTTCAGCTATGTGAAAGGCCATGGTACATTCCAGTGTGGGTTATTAAACTCCAAAACTAATTCCCTTTACATCCAAATTCCATTGCGTGTTGAATGATGATAGTTAATGATTTGTTTATAATGTTGTGGTAGACTAATGAGGTATACGATAAAAAAAATATTCGCGACGAACTTTTTAATAATTATTATGTTGTAATTTTATCGAAAAATTTTGGTGGTGAGTAGTTTAAACGTTTGATTTTTTGAGTTTTTATGGTTATATTTTTTTATAATTTTTATAGAAATTTTATAAAAAAATTAATGAAATTTTATATTTGAGTGATTGAATTTGTATAATTTTAATGTTTTGAAGGTTTTTGTATATTAAATTCATTTATACATTCAAAAATATGATTTAAACAACAAAAAAAAATGATCTGCTTCACTCAATTCAAAATAAAATCATAATTTTATCGTGATCATTTTTCCATTAAAAATTTCACCTTGTCACCAAAGTTTCCGCATATTAAAAGAAACCATGAAAAATGAGTTCTAGATATCATTTCTCAAACACCGATCCGAAAACACAACATATTAATTGGAACCATGAAAAGGGGATTAAAAAATGTATTTAGAATATTTCAAACACCGATGAGGAATGTGAGTAACAATTTAATGGAGTAATTTTCTAAAATTTTAGATTAATTTTATTAAATACAATAACTTTTTGTTAATTTTCAAAAAATTTAGACTTATTCAATTACACAATAACTTTAACTAATTTTCAAAATGTTTAGGTTAATTCAGTTACAAACAACTTGGAACCATCTTTTTTATTTATTTATTTTATTTCATCGAATTTCAATGAAAGTAAATTTTTCAGAATGATTTTAAATAGTGTTTATAAAACATGTCAACATGTCCGAGTGGTGAAGGAGATTAGACTCGAAATCTATTGGGCTTTGCCTGCGCAGGTTCGAATCCTGCTGTTGACGTTTTTTAAATTTGCCGAGTTATTTTTATAAAAGACTTATCGAGTAAATATGGTCAATTTTACTTTGCAAATACATTTCCTTTCAGACTTTACATACTTCATTGTTATTCAAACACTACATACCCTTTTAATTTGATTTTTGCTAAATAAATACTTTATATCTCAATACTCATTACTTCTCCTTTCTATTTATTATGTACTCAATTTTTCATCCGTTACCACAACATGGTTTAATCCACAATGACCCAAAGTGTTAATGCACAAGTTTTTATTTGTGAATTCCTTCGAGCTACTATATATTCATTAATTAGATTTTATACTTAATTCCTTCTATCTATTACGTTCTCGGTGACTACAAGTTGGTTCCTTGTCTCCATTATACTTGAAGTTACTCAAGTTTGTCCTCAAAGCATGAGGAAGAAAAATAGACTGAACAATCTTTTTATAATTATGGTTCATTAGATAAGATTAAGGACAATAGGCAATATGATGTTTGAAGCCTTGAATAATATTGGTGTATTGAAAAACACTTTATCAATGTAGGGTATATAGAGTATTACGTTGTTATTTTGTCCATGAAGAAGTTGATCATGTTCTAAATTATTGTCATGTCGAAGCATGTGGTGATCATCTTTTTGGTCTTTCCACTTTGTGTGCAATATACTTTTGGCCTACAATCTTTAAATATTGTATCATTGTGGTTCATAAGTGTCACCCTTGTCAAGTCTTTACTTAGAAAATGTGTTCACATCCTACTCCACTTCACCCTGTGGTTGCTCTTGGACCCTTTGCAAAGTGGGGAATGATTTCATGACTTGTAATCCTTTCTCGATTAATGGCCATGGTTACATCATCGTGGTTGTTGACTACTTCACTAAGTGGGTCGAGGCTATGTCTACGTATTCCAACGATGGAACCATAACAACATTTTTTCGTATTCAATCACATCATCGCTAGGTTTGGGGTGCAATTGTTGTTATGGATCACGGGTCACATTTTTGTAATAAAATAATGATCGAACTAGCTGCCATGTTGGGTTTTCGGCATGAGAACTCAACTCCTTATTATTCTCAAGCTAATTGTCAAGTAGAATCTATTAATAATGTTTTGAAGACAATGATTCAAATAATGGTTGGGGAACACAAAACAAACTGGCACCTTATGCCATTTTCGACATTATGGGCATATCGAACCTCAGTGGAAACTACCACTGGTTTTACACCATTTCAGCTTGTCTATGGGGTAAAGGAAGTATTTCCTATTGAATGCAAAATCCCTTTTGTTAAAACTAGCCATATATCGCTATTCCCAATATTTTAAATGTTAACATATCCAAAGTTTTTATCATCTACAGTCTTTTTGAATTTTTATTATTTTTATTTAAATGTTTAGATATCCAAAGTTTTGAGCATCGACAATCAACTTTTTTTATTAGTTGACTTCATATTAGTTTGTCTTTTGACTATAAATTTTTTGCATAGTCTCTATTGTTCGAACTATTATTATCATTTTTATTTATTATTATTATTAAGTACTTGAAGAGGCATTTTTATTATTATTACGTACGTAAACATGCTTGCCACACTGCATTCTTTTTTAAATGTTTACATAGTGTGAGGCCCTTGAACGATACTGACAGCCTTAAATGTTTACCTAACAGACCTCACAACATTAAATGTTTACTTAACAGGCGTGTTACAATACCTTTTCGTCCAATTTTTGGATACAATCTTGTCTGCAGTGAATTTGGACAATATTGTTCTCCATCGACATTACTGGTTTACTAGTTGTTGCTTGCTCGTTGGTTCGCTGGATGCTGCTTATTGTTGGTTGATTCAACTTTGCAAGGTTGAGGTCTTGCAGTTGTAGTTGGACCTCTTGGTGCTTGTTCACTGGTTTTTTGTTTGTTGCTTTCTCTTGTTTGCTTCAACTTTGCAAGGTTGAACTCATGCACCCATAGTTCGACCTGTTCTTGCACTTTGCAAGGTTGGTTTCCTACATCTGCATGTGGACATGTTGTTGCAGTTTGCAGGGTTGAGATTCTGCACCTGCAATTGGAACAACGATTCTTTCGTTCCCCATTTACGTGTAAGTTTCAGTGCCATGGTTTCATTCCTATTTGTTGTTTGTTGCTTACTATTTGCAGTTTTCAAGTAAGAATTTTCAATACTAGGAATGCCTGAGTGGAAATCCTCTTGCAAAACATCCTTATATGTGATTACTGGGACTAGAGAAACAAGAGTGTATTGCTATATTGTTCTTGTTCTTGAACAAGAAATCTTGTCGCATTTGAATGTCAATGCTGGACATAGAACCCACCTCTGTCGCAGCCATGGTGACATATAAAAAAGGAAATTGGATGTTCTGCTCATATTTTTGTTCCTAAAAACCACACCTTTAGTGCATTTTTCCAGGTTGTCCCCTTCCAATCACATATGCCCACCTTCATGTCCTGGACATCATACCATAGCTCTTTGGAAAATGACAATGCAAAGGGGTTTGGCAAACAAATTCAAAGTTTTCATTGTGGAGCAAGCATCTACGAGGACCTTGCCATCCCTTCTTTGCAGGTTATTACAGAGCAAGATTTTATTCTCTGAGGCAAAACCACATATAGTTGTTGGTTTTATGCTGGACTTTGGGTCTTCCAAAGCATCTTCCATCACCGTTTTCAGATCTGGACCTCGTCTTGTGGAAATGATTCTTTGTAATCTGAATGGGCAGTTCATTGATCTGTCTCAAACTGAGTTTCCTAGTGCCCATTTTTAGAATATCTTCTTCATCTTGTAAGATAATTGAAACATCTTAGAATATCTTGTTTGTCTTGTAAGATAATTGAAACCTTAAGAAGTTGTGTTGTGTGTTGGTTCTGTTCCTGTGGTAAAAGTCTATAATGCCTAGTTCTTCCACTTTTGTTTATCCGACATACCATCTATATGAGTTTTCTGAGTGAGACACATCAACAAGTTGTTTCAGATCTATTTAGTGTTGATTTGGGAAGTGTGGGCATGAAAATAAATGGTGAATAGGACTATAAATCTATATACAATGACTACCGAAGCTCTTATGGGATGCACACCTAGAATAAGTTCAAAAATGATATGTCTTAAATACTCAGTCTTTGTGCTGAGAAAAATTATAGTGTTATTGGATTTGCATTATCTCTTCTATATGGTTCAGAGCTCACTATAGCTTTGTTTGTTTTCCATATTCTATAGCAACCACAGAGCATTGAATTTGACACGAAGAAGGTTGAAGGATACATAGCGGAATTGGTATGCAATTCTGAACTTATCATTTTTTTTTTCTTTTCTATTTGCATATTATCTAGACATAGCTAAGAAACATCTTGAAAATCACAACTTAAAAGATGAATCAAGTAATAGATGTTTAGTGCTATGAAATAGATACAGACTCCATTTTACATGACAACATCAACCAGGTATTGCATAACAATGGGATTTTTAGATTAGATGCATTCTCATATACTGTGGGAGATTGCATCTTTGATGCATCTCAAGTTCTATTGCATTTCCATTATTCCTCGATCGAGCTGCGCAATGCATTGATAGATCATTTCTTGACCTGTTTAAAAAATGGCGATGTTGAGGCATTAGAGTCGTATCAATACGAATTGGCATCTGATTTTCTTTGCCAATTGCATGGAATACATGATGTCGGTATGTATTTTTCAAATATGCGTTTGTATGCATCTACAAATCTTCCTTCACATGAGAGGGGACTTTGGGGAGACACATTTTGTATATGGTGGCTGTCCAAGTGGTTGAATATATCAGTTGGAATTTGGTTATTAACAAAAAAAAGAAGATATCTACTATTCAACAAAACTGCATCTAGGGATCCATATTTCCTCTTGTTCCATGCTGCCAATCCTCTAAGTGGTCATTATGAACCACTAATCTATAGAAAATTATCCATATGCAATCTTGGAGGACTTGATATTTACTTGTCCCTCACCTGCAAAGACCTTCAATCACATTGGAAACGAATTATGCATCATATACACTCCCATGGATTGCACATAACAACAAATTTTGCATCTAGTTGTGGAGATAGTCTGTTCAATGCAATTTGCTATTTGATAGAAACATAGTTTGATGTGCACTCACTGCAACTTTACATTGTGAAATCCTTTTGCAATGCAATTATTGGTGCCAGTCAATAGGCATTTAGCTACTTTCATCAATACCTTTTACCATATCTCCTAGAAAGTATGCCGATAATTGGAAGTTGGCAACAATACCTTGTAAACATGGCAATGTCATACAAGAAAGGAAATGTAGAGGGTGGCACATTCTGTTTGCAATGGATTTCTATCATATTTAGAGTAAATATCCAGGTCTGGTCAACCCTATCAGATGGTACTGTCCACTCCTACTGTATTGATTCAAACTACAATCGAATAATTGACATCATATTGTTGAAAATAGATACGCCACACATCCATTATAAACCTTTGATAAGAAATAGTTACAGTTCAATATCCACTGTCCATGCCACCCAAACCACTTCGAATCTGCATAAGCGTCACATGATGTCTAATTAGGATGAAACTCATCCCAATTTCCATCAGGTCATACAGAGCTTAAACAAAAAACGTAGAATAACCTATCACAACTTGACAAAGGTCATACGTGAGAGAAAAAAATACATTGGTACACTTCCTTCTAGACCTCTGGGTTGTAGAACCGGTCATCATAAGGTGAAAGGGAGCTCAACCAAGAAACATAAACTTAGATATCACAACCTAAAAAAAATTGTGCGTGCACAACACAATCACATTTTCACACTTTCTGCTGAACACAAACATCACATGTCCAATGACAAAGAACATCACCATTTGAACCATCGAGATGGTGAGGAGGCAATGCTCATAACAAATGTTGATTCCACCTTCAACATGGCTTGTCAACAAGTGAAACTAGTTTCCAGTGGCAACCATAAGTTAACCTACCACAT
>JZKD02S1147396.1:199962-220366 GCA_000966675.3 Picea glauca | reverse complement strand
TTCTCTTACTCCACAAAGCGTCTTCCCGTGAGGGCTTTCACCATAAGGGGACCACTTTGGAGTTCATCCATATTTAATTCTTATCAACCATGAAAAAACAATAATGAGTCATATTGACATCAAACACTATTGGGTCCATTACCCAAAACTTTGTGCTACGGGTCTTTCTTCAGGGGTTGACATCAATGACAACCAACCTTAATCAACAGCAGGGGTTCCATGAACAGAGGCGGCGATCATGTTGATCGAGGTGAAAAATAGATGTGGAACATCGGGTGGTGTGATGGGGAAAGTACCCATCAATAAGGAATATTTAAGAAGACCCACACTGACGTTCTCATATCCAAGGGGGGGTTTTTCAATGAAAGGTACGTTGCCGGTACGTGCATCAGAGTGAAAGAAGGTCAATCGGTCTATGGATACTAATTTTCCTTGATGTGGGAAATGCATGACCCAGAAAAGAGTGGACACAATTGCACGCATGGAATCGATCCAGCTACGGCCAAGTAGAAGGTTGTAATCGAGAGGAGTGTTACAGACCTCCACTTCAACGTTGACCATTTTTCCTTCTAACGTAATAGGAAACGAAGGGAGGACACCGTAAGGCTTAAAACCAGAGCCATTGAAGGCTTTGAGCGTGTTGTGGGATTCAGTCAAAGTAGGAGAGCCGATGGATTTCTAGCAGGTAATAGACATGACACACATTGAGGCACCCTCATCAATAATTGTTCTACAAATGTTTTTGTCGGAGACAATAACTTGTATTTTGAATGCGATTTGAGGGGGTAACCTTGGAATGTGATCTTCCAAGTCAAAAATTATTAAATTCGTATCCGTAGGGTCAATTCCACTGATAGATTTCAACAGTGCCTTCCATTGTATAGGACAACTCTGAAGGAATTCGAGGGCTGACATCACGAACGGTGCTTGGGCCAGATCTTCAACAATACTGTAGTTATGGGTGGCATATGCATGAGGATTGAAAGATGATTTTCAAACAAMACACTTTGGAGGAGGGCGAAGGACTGTATCTAGGMTCGGTCRTTCAAGATGAAGAGGACYRTTACTAGGTGGAGTCAYGGGAGATGGTTGGACCAAAAAAGSAGGTATTACATCAACCTTCTCYTTGGAGGAAGAATAATATTTGKCTYGAGTGGTAAGTGTGATTTCATTCTTCTTTGAATCACCTGTACACATTAAGACATAGGATGTATTGGAGGGGGAAGGTTGATCATGAATGACCAATTGGGCCTATTGTTGAGAAGGGAAGGGTTGTGACAATACGGTCGGAGTGTGTGGTTTTGGGGTCCCTTGAARGAACTTAGTAACCTTGGCTCGTTGTGGACAATCCTTAGTGTAGTGATCATCACCACATCAACAGGTTTGCGCTTATCCCTGTCATCAACAGGTGGTGTTTTGATTTTCTCAATTTGCAAATTATTTTTATCCTTTTTGGTACTACCCTTTCCATTTTTGGATATATTTTTTCCGGCGGGGGTAGATTGAATAGAGTTTACCTCAAAAGTCTTGTCGGTGGGACGAGTAGGGGACGGAGCATTTTGAACATTAGAAGAAATGGATTTGGGGTTGTTGCTAGAGGTTTGAACAGAATGCGGTTGGGCATGGAAAGTACCAAACACACCGTCAGTTGCATGGGAAGCAACAGGAGTGGTTGAAGTAGCAGAAGTAGAAGGACGAGGTGCGTCAGGGAGTAAGTCATAAAGAGTACCAGTTTGTGAGTAAACGAGGTCTAGGTATTGGGCACAACTGATTTCCTGTTCTTCTGTGACAACTTCACCCATGGTGATGTCACGAGAGATGTCGTTCATGAATGATTCTGTGAACCACTCTGCCAACAACTGATCAAGAAGTTCTTGTTTAATGAAACGTCGTCTCCATCGCCACTCATGAATGTGATCAGAGATATGAGTGGCTTTGGTTTGTTTGAAAGAACTCAAAATGTTGTTTCCCATTTTGTAGTGGATCGATAATTGGTAGTGGGTGAGGAAATCCATAGAGAGGGTGTTGAAGTCGGTGAAGAAGCCTCATGGTAATTCTATATACCACTTCGCGGTGGAACCTGTGAGGGTTCCCTGAAAAAGGCGTACACGAATAGAGTCATCCATCAAGGAGTTGGATGAGCACCAAAGGTGAAAATTCATTACATGATTGTTCGGGTCCTCTCTCGATTTACCATCTAATTTAGGGATGTCAGATGGTAGTTTGGCCGATATGGTGGGCCATTGAGGAGAGTGATGAATCAGATCATTTAAAATTCTCGACAGATCCAAGAGGTCCAAGGTGGCTAAGAAAGGTAACTATCTATTCACATGCAGGTACTGGTAACTTTGGGGGGGGAGTCCCATCGGTAAACCAGTGGGACCATAAGAAGTTTGCATATAATGCGAAGATTCAGGAAGATCCGTTTGTTTGTGTGGAGGCAAGTAATTCATAGGGTTGTACCCTTGAACAGGGGCATGGGGTAGAGCATTCGAGCCCCAAATAGGATTATATGTACCTGGATAGGGTTGTCATGTACTAGAGGGTATGTGGGAGCTAGCTTGAGGATTTTTCCCCCCATTCGAGTGAGGATTATGTTGAATAAGATAATTCCAATATTGGGCCAAGGATGGAGGTATGTTTTTTCCATATGGTAGGTTTAGTGGGGGTTGCCCTCCAATCGGGGGTTGCATCCCAATTGGGATTTGTCCTGCAAAAGGGGATTGGATTTGGCATCCTTGGTGAAATTGTCCACCAACAGGAATCTGGTAATTAGGTGTGAAATATTGGATGGTGCCACTAGGATCAGTGCCTCCAATAGAGGATGAAAGAGGTCCTTTGAAATGGGGTGGAGGAAGTGTCATAATGAAACTGGGAATGAGATGGTGCCTATAAAGAGTGGAAACGCCAGGAGTCTTGGATGTGATTTGTGTAGGAGCGGAAATAAAAACATTCAACGCATGATATCCGGGCAGAAGGGTTGGGGTGAATCTAGGTGAAAGCAGTGTGCCAATGGGGCTTGGCTAGCTATTGTAATCCCAGTGTGAGGACTTGTAGTATCTGGGACCATTGTGTAATGGACCATTTGTAGAGGGATAGTCAATATGTGGTCAGCTGGTGGAGCATCTGTACCAAGAAAATAATAGGCAGTAGTAAAAGGTATTGCATCTAGATCAGATGTTTCGAGCAGCTCGGGTGCGACAGTGATATCAACACTTTCTCCTAAGCCAAAGAGATCCCATCTAAAAATGCTAGTAATCCAAAAAGGATCTTGACCCTCAGTTCCTATGAAAGGTCTAGTTGGTGATCCAAAATACTAAACAATTATATCTCCTGAAGAATTCACTCGCACAATACGTCTCCTGGAGTTGGGAGGAAGTCGAAAGTCCTCTCGAGAATTGGTAATTTGGAACCATTCTAGAGAGTTATTTCTTTCCACTTGTGGAGTGGCAACATCTTGGAATTCACTCTATTGAGGAGAGCCCTCCGGTGAGTTGGTAAGAAAGGGTTGAGAACCTTCCAGATCTTATGGGGGTAAGCCTTGCATTCTATGTGAACGGCATGGAGGATCAATTGTGCTCAAGTTAGAATCTTATGAAAGAAATTCTATGGCCAACTTGGGTAAACAAACAGCATGTGCTAGTAAAATATAGGAAGGAAAACCAAGCAACCAAGACCTTCCAATTCTAAAGTCACTAGTTTGTGATGAAATCCAATGTCATGACGATGAGACAAGAAGGGGCTAGGCTAGGGTGGAAAATTTACGTTGACGACCTGCTTAATAGACTTACACCTTAGTGCAAGATCCCACACATAATCATGGGTATACCCTTCAAGGAGCCTAAGTGAGTCTGGCCAACATCGATTCTAGGTACCGTGAAGACTTACCCCTTCACAGTCACCTTATGTGAGACCCTAAGAAGGTAGGCTACTAAGGTTACCACCAACAAAAATGATGCCTAGGGGAACAGTTGACAGTCCGATCCACACGCAAGGGTAGGGTATCTAGCATGAAATCAGCTGGAGAGGCTTCCACTCATCATTGTGGGTATACCCTCAAGTGACCCGCATAATACGTGCAATCTCTACACTGATATCAACAAAGTAGGGTGAGTAACCCTGTCAATCTCAAAGTGACCTCAGGTTTGACCCTTGTGTGAGAAGGGCTTCCCAAGACAAAATACTGCAAATGGAATTTGACACTCCTTATCACAAGATACTATTGTGTGTTTTGTACTTTGGAGAGTGTGTCTTACTGCCTATCCCAAAGCTCTAGCCTAGCTAATGTTGGTGTAAAAGAGCCCTAGAAAAAAGTTACTAGTTGAATTTTAAAATTGCGTGATATTATTAAAGGCTGTTGTTACTCAAAAGGAGATGGAAATGAAACCGATGTTGTGTGAGACTCTAACCCAACAATGCATAAATAGGAATGACTGATACAAATTTTTTGTTCGATGAATCCTATTTACAGGAGGGAAAGAGGACTTTTCTAGAAAAATACAAACTACGATGTATGATCTTCTCTGAAATGCAATATCAAACAATCGTGAACAATGCAAATTCCCTATTCATTGTCTTTCGATACTTGAATACCAATATTTTCGAATAAAAAGTTGCTTAAAAAATAAAATGTCTTTAATTTTTTATTAGAAACCAAACAACAGGGATGGAACTAAGAAAAATAAGCAACCAACGAAAAAGAAATACACAACAAACACCCAAATCTATATTTTAATGAAGATAAAAATAATAAACTTACAAGACCAGTCTCTTCAAATGCACATGGGTAACAATTTTTCAAGTAATAAGAAACTGAAAAGAACAATTGATCTCAACTTTTAAACCAATCAAAGGCTCCCAACCAAATAAGCACTCGGGTTTCAAAACCGGAGATTATACCCTTGTTGAGAAAAGGTCAAGAGGTAAAAATTGAGAAAAAATGATCAAGAAGAGGTTTCGATTTCCAAAAACTAATCATTCATGATATTTGAAGTCAAGAAACATTCAATCACTGGCCAGAGAAGTTCTTCCTAGACACACAAACAAATATGGGCATCTGAGGACACAAAAGACATAATCCAAAATTTTCATAAGTGAGTTCGCAGGCTGGCAGTGGGGTACAGTGCGAGAACCAAGGATTCTTGTAGGCTAGACACATGAAGACTGTGAGAATTTCTCACTGAACTGAAAAATAGGGTGTGAACTTTAGTGATTATCATAGGATACAGAAGGGTGCAGTGTGAGAAGGTATGTAATCAAGCAAATTTTGGAAAAAAGAAAAAACTTCTGAGGGAACTTCTGGATCCAAGGAGTCTGTAAGGGTCTCCTCAAGACTCAGATATTGATTGGGAATGAAAATGGTAAGTTAAGAGAAAATGGCCAAGAAAAAACCACTAAATGGTTTGTATCCCCAACGGAGTCAACAATTTTGTTATCGGATAAATCAGTAGGTACGGACACTAACAAATCTCCCTAGATCCACCTGGATCTAGAACAAAATAGGACAGGACACGACTCTTTCCCTAAGTTGTAGTCATTGAATCTACTAATAAGAAGGTATGAGTGACATACTTTTATATCGCTTCCTTAGGTCTCTATTTTTCTTGATTCGCTCCACTGCTCTTGTGAAATTAGGTCCAAGACAACACAAACCAACCAAAGTGAAGATAGCAAAGTAGTCAACCTATGCATATGATCAAGGAGTTATGCAATAAAATAAGATTTATTTTATGGGAAAGGGACATGATGTTGTATTATATTAAATGAAAGTAGAAGATACAACCGGATCGCCTTGATGTCGCAAGCTTCCTTTCAGTGACCCTTGGTTCCAACACACACACTTGCTCTCTCTTTGCATGAAGAAGATCCAATACAACTTGGTAGACCAAATAGAGTCTCCAAACTCCTATCCAAGCAAATTTCTTCACANATCCAGCTACGGCCAAGTAGAAGGTTGTAATCGAGAGGAGTGTTACAGACCTCCACTTCAACGTTGACCATTTTTCCTTCTAACGTAATAGGAAACGAAGGGAGGACACCGTAAGGCTTAAAACCAGAGCCATTGAAGGCTTTGAGCGTGTTGTGGGATTCAGTCAAAGTAGGAGAGCCGATGGATTTCTAGCAGGTAATAGACATGACACACATTGAGGCACCCTCATCAATAATTGTTCTACAAATGTTTTTGTCGGAGACAATAACTTGTATTTTGAATGCGATTTGAGGGGGTAACCTTGGAATGTGATCTTCCAAGTCAAAAATTATTAAATTCGTATCCGTAGGGTCAATTCCACTGATAGATTTCAACAGTGCCTTCCATTGTATAGGACAACTCTGAAGGAATTCGAGGGCTGACATCACGAACGGTGCTTGGGCCAGATCTTCAACAATACTGTAGTTATGGGTGGCATATGCATGAGGATTGAAAGATGATTTTCAAACAAAACACTTTGGAGGAGGGCGAAGGACTGTATCTAGGCTCGGTCATTCAAGATGAAGAGGACTGTTACTAGGTGGAGTCACGGGAGATGGTTGGACCAAAAAAGGAGGTATTACATCAACCTTCTCTTTGGAGGAAGAATAATATTTGGCTTGAGTGGTAAGTGTGATTTCATTCTTCTTTGAATCACCTGTACACATTAAGACATAGGATGTATTGGAGGGGGAAGGTTGATCATGAATGACCAATTGGGCCTATTGTTGAGAAGGGAAGGGTTGTGACAATACGGTCGGAGTGTGTGGTTTTGGGGTCCCTTGAAAGAACTTAGTAACCTTGGCTCGTTGTGGACAATCCTTAGTGTAGTGATCATCACCACATCAACAGGTTTGCGCTTATCCCTGTCATCAACAGGTGGTGTTTTGATTTTCTCAATTTGCAAATTATTTTTATCCTTTTTGGTACTACCCTTTCCATTTTTGGATATATTTTTTCCGGCGGGGGTAGATTGAATAGAGTTTACCTCAAAAGTCTTGTCGGTGGGACGAGTAGGGGACGGAGCATTTTGAACATTAGAAGAAATGGATTTGGGGTTGTTGCTAGAGGTTTGAACAGAATGCGGTTGGGCATGGAAAGTACCAAACACACCGTCAGTTGCATGGGAAGCAACAGGAGTGGTTGAAGTAGCAGAAGTAGAAGGACGAGGTGCATCAGGGAGTAAGTCATAAAGAGTACCAGTTTGTGAGTAAACGAGGTCTAGGTATTGGGCACAACTGATTGCCTGTTCATCTGTGACAACTCCACCCATGGCGATGTCACTCATGAATGATTCTATGAACCACTCTGCCAGCAACTGATCGAGAAGTTCGAGCTTAATGAGACGTCGTCTCCGTCGCCACTCATGAATGTGATCAGAGATATGAGTGGCTTTGGTTTGTTTGAAAGAACTCAAAATGTCGTTTCCCATTTTGTAGTGGATCGATAATTGTTAGTGGGTGAGGAAAGCCATAGCGAGGGTGTTGAAGTTGGTGAAGAAGCCTCATGGTAATTCTATATACCACTTCGCGGTGGAACCTGTGAGGGTTCCCTGAAAAAGGCATACATGAATAGAGTCATCCATCAAGGAGTTGGATGAGCACCAAAGGTGAAAATTCATTACATGATTGTTCGGGTCCTCTCTCGATTTACCATCGAATTTAGGGATGTCAGATGGTAGCTTGGCCGATATGGTGGGCCATTGAGGAGAGTGATGAATCAGATCATTTAAAATTCTCGACAGATCCATGAGGTCCAAGGTGGCTAAGAAAGGTAACTGTCTATTCACATGCGGGTACTGGTAACTTTGGGGGGGGAGTCCCATCGGTAAACCAGTGGGATCATAAGCAGTTTACATATAATGCGAAGATTCAGGAAGATTCGTTTGTTTGTGTGGAGGAAAGTAATTCATAGGGTTGTACCCTTGAACAGGGGCATGGGGTAGAGCATTCAAGCCCCAAATAGGATTAGATGTACCTGGATAGGGTTGTCCTGTACTAGAGGGTATGTGGGAGCTAGCTTGAGGATTTTTCCCCCCATTCGAGTGAGGATTATGTTGAATAAGATAATTCCAATATTGGGCCAAGGATGGAGGTATGTTTTGTCCATATGGTAGGGTTAGTGGGGGTTTCCCTCCAATCGGGGGTTGCGTCCCAATTGGGATTTGTCCTGCAAAAGGGGATTGGATTTGGCATCCTTGGTGAAATTGTCCACCAACAGGAATCTGGTAATTAGGTGTGAAATATGGGATGGTGCCACTAGGATCAGTGCCTCCAATAGAGGATGAAAGAGGTCCTTTGAAATGGGGTGGAGGAAGTGTCAGAATGAAACCGGGAATGAGATGGTTCCTATAAAGAGTGGAAACGCCAGGAGTCTCATATGTGATTTGTGTAGGAGCGGAAATAAAAACATTCAACGCATGATATCTGGGCAGAAGGGTTGGGGTGAATCTAGGTGAAAGAAGTGTGCCAATGGGGGCTTGGCTAGCTATTGTAATCCCAGTGTGAGGACTTGTAGTATCTGGGACCATTGTGTAATGGACCGTTTGTAGAGGGATAGTCAATATGTGGTCAGCTGGTGGAGCATCCGTACCAATAAAATAATAGGCAGTAGTAAAAGGTATTGCATCTAGATCAGATGTTTCGAGCAGCTCGGGTGCGACGGTGATATCAACACTTGCTCCTAAGCCAAAGAGATCCCATCTAAAAATGCTAGTAGTCCAAAAAGGATCTTGACCCTCAGTTCCTATGAAAGTTCTAGTTGGTGATCCAAAATACTGAACAATTATATCTCCTGAAGAATTCACTCGCACAATACGTCTCCTGGAGTTGGGAGGAAGTCGAAAGTCCTCTCGAGAATTGGTAATTTGGAACCATTCTAGAGAGTTATTTCTTTCCACTTGTGGAGTGGCAACATCTTGGAATTCACTCTATTGAGGAGAGCCCTCCGGTGAGTTGGTAAGAAAGGGTTGAGAACCTTCCAGATCTTATGGGGGTAAGCCTTGCATTCTATGTGAACGGCATGGAGGATCAATTGTGCTCAAGTTAGAATCTTATGAAAGAAATTCTATGGCCAACTTGGGTAAACAAACAGCATGTGCTAGTAAAATATAGGAAGGAAAACCAAGCAACCAAGACCTTCCAATTCTAAAGTCACTAGTTTGTGATGAAATCCAATGTCATGACGATGAGACAAGAAGGGGCTAGGCTAGGGTGGAAAATTTACGTTGACGACCTGCTTAATAGACTTACACCTTAGTGCAAGATCCCACACATAATCATGGGTATACCCTTCAAGGAGCCTAAGTGAGTCTGGCCAACATCGATTCTAGGTACCGTGAAGACTTACCCCTTCACAGTCACCTTATGTGAGACCCTAAGAAGGTAGGCTACTAAGGTTACCACCAACAAAAATGATGCCTAGGGGAACAGTTGACAGTCCGATCCACACGCAAGGGTAGGGTATCTAGCATGAAATCAGCTGGAGAGGCTTCCACTCATCATTGTGGGTATACCCTCAAGTGACCCGCATAATACGTGCAATCTCTACACTGATATCAACAAAGTAGGGTGAGTAACCCTGTCAATCTCAAAGTGACCTCAGGTTTGACCCTTGTGTGAGAAGGGCTTCCCAAGACAAAATACTGCAAATGGAATTTGACACTCCTTATCACAAGATACTATTGTGTGTTTTGTACTTTGGAGAGTGTGTCTTACTGCCTATCCCAAAGCTCTAGCCTAGCTAATGTTGGTGTAAAAGAGCCCTAGAAAAAAGTTACTAGTTGAATTTTAAAATTGCGTGATATTATTAAAGGCTGTTGTTACTCAAAAGGAGATGGAAATGAAACCGATGTTGTGTGAGACTCTAACCCAACAATGCATAAATAGGAATGACTGATACAAATTTTTTGTTCGATGAATCCTATTTACAGGAGGGAAAGAGGACTTTTCTAGAAAAATACAAACTACGATGTATGATCTTCTCTGAAATGCAATATCAAACAATCGTGAACAATGCAAATTCCCTATTCATTGTCTTTCGATACTTGAATACCAATATTTTCGAATAAAAAGTTGCTTAAAAAATAAAATGTCTTTAATTTTTTATTAGAAACCAAACAACAGGGATGGAACTAAGAAAAATAAGCAACCAACGAAAAAGAAATACACAACAAACACCCAAATCTATATTTTAATGAAGATAAAAATAATAAACTTACAAGACCAGTCTCTTCAAATGCACATGGGTAACAATTTTTCAAGTAATAAGAAACTGAAAAGAACAATTGATCTCAACTTTTAAACCAATCAAAGGCTCCCAACCAAATAAGCACTCGGGTTTCAAAACCGGAGATTATACCCTTGTTGAGAAAAGGTCAAGAGGTAAAAATTGAGAAAAAATGATCAAGAAGAGGTTTCGATTTCCAAAAACTAATCATTCATGATATTTGAAGTCAAGAAACATTCAATCACTGGCCAGAGAAGTTCTTCCTAGACACACAAACAAATATGGGCATCTGAGGACACAAAAGACATAATCCAAAATTTTCATAAGTGAGTTCGCAGGCTGGCAGTGGGGTACAGTGCGAGAACCAAGGATTCTTGTAGGCTAGACACATGAAGACTGTGAGAATTTCTCACTGAACTGAAAAATAGGGTGTGAACTTTAGTGATTATCATAGGATACAGAAGGGTGCAGTGTGAGAAGGTATGTAATCAAGCAAATTTTGGAAAAAAGAAAAAACTTCTGAGGGAACTTCTGGATCCAAGGAGTCTGTAAGGGTCTCCTCAAGACTCAGATATTGATTGGGAATGAAAATGGTAAGTTAAGAGAAAATGGCCAAGAAAAAACCACTAAATGGTTTGTATCCCCAACGGAGTCAACAATTTTGTTATCGGATAAATCAGTAGGTACGGACACTAACAAATCTCCCTAGATCCACCTGGATCTAGAACAAAATAGGACAGGACACGACTCTTTCCCTAAGTTGTAGTCATTGAATCTACTAATAAGAAGGTATGAGTGACATACTTTTATATCGCTTCCTTAGGTCTCTATTTTTCTTGATTCGCTCCACTGCTCTTGTGAAATTAGGTCCAAGACAACACAAACCAACCAAAGTGAAGATAGCAAAGTAGTCAACCTATGCATATGATCAAGGAGTTATGCAATAAAATAAGATTTATTTTATGGGAAAGGGACATGATGTTGTATTATATTAAATGAAAGTAGAAGATACAACCGGATCGCCTTGATGTCGCAAGCTTCCTTTCAGTGACCCTTGGTTCCAACACACACACTTGCTCTCTCTTTGCATGAAGAAGATCCAATACAACTTGGTAGACCAAATAGAGTCTCCAAACTCCTATCCAAGCAAATTTCTTCACACAATTATTTCACCAATTCTTCATTCAATCTTGCTTAACCTTTTCCATGAGAAACCTTTCAATATGTAGGAGAAGGAGAGATGGTTACATGGATGAGGATGATCCCACTAAATCTGAGAAGTCAGTAGGATTCCAACCATGCGAATGCCAACTCATTTTCTAGAAGATCCCCTTCTAGAACCTTCGTGACATCTTCTCCTTTTCAAGATTAAAAATAGGTTCGCACCCTATCTATAGAGAAGACTGCCAACAATTCGCACCCCAAGTGTGGTTTGCCTACGAGAACGGAGGATTTTCACACCCTGTAATACAGGTAACCTGCGAACTCATCCTAAAAATGTGTTTTTGGAAGAAGACAGCAATCACTTTTCTCAGGAAAAAGTCCTTGTGGGAGCCTGAGTACATCACTAGTAGAGACATCACCAGAGTGACCAAAATCATGTGTAACAGAGGGGTGCTACGGAATTTCACACAATCATTACAAAATATTGGTGCTATAGAAACTGCAGGCTTGTTTTGGAGAAGGTGATATGAAATGTGCAGAGTTATTTTTCAAAGGGCGCTACAGAACTGGATACCCAATGCACTACTGAATGGTGTTAAGAACTGGCACCTTCAATCAAGGGATTTGAATTCATCACTCTTTGGGGTGGTTGATGATGTGGAGAAGAGTGATGATCATAGGTGGCAGCATAGTGACTACATACAACCCCTGTAGGACACTTGGAAATGGAAAGGAATGCAACACAAGGGAGACATGTCATTTAATATTTGTTAGAGTAGTTTCCAACATGGTTCCTATTTTGTAACAGTTTGTTAATAGTTGTTATAACACGTGTTAGATTGGTAAGTGTTTTCAAGAATCCTAGGGGAGGGAGGCCAACTAGTTGTTGGCTTCCCTTTTTTGTTTTAAATACATACTATAAATGATTAAGGGGGTTTGAATGGTTGATTTGGACTCCCTTATTGTAATATTTTTGACTAAGTAGACTGGTTCTCTACTGGACTTGAGATTTTTTTATTAATATAAGTCAGTTTCTCTTATTTCATCTTGTTGCCTCTTATGCTAAAGTTTTCATGATTGGATGATCCACGTGAGATTTTTATGGTTGTGTTATGATTAATGTTTGATTATAATATTGCTATGATATTCTTCAGTGTTCTTTAAACTTTGAATTCAAGAAGATCTTGTGTTTGAGTTTTTCCTCTTTGGGTTGCTTGAAGACCTGATGTCAATAGAAGACCTTTACACCTCCCTCACTAAGCATTCCTCCTATTCAATTTTACTCCCATTCACCGACTGAATCTAATCAAGACCTCATTTGTTTATGCATTTTAGCCCAGATTTCTGACTTAAAACATTATTATTCCGAGTCTTTTCCATTTGACCTTAAATTACTCATTTACATTTACACATACTTTAATGGGTATTGGGATTGTCCTCTTTGCAATATCAGGGTGATTCTTAGTGCTAATAGTGTCCATAGGTAGTAATACAACTAATTTAAGTTTTTATGATGTGTTATCATCCTTATTGTAAGAGGATATGAGGCAGAAGAAGACGGAAGGATAGAAAACATAAGAATTATTTGCAAGAGGACTCTCCCAGAAAAGAAATAGATCTAAGTCCTCAAATGGGAGATCTAAATGTAAGGGTAGATATAAATATCTCGTAAAGTTTTTAAAGGTATTATAGAGATGTGGAAAAGAAGTGCACTACAGTAAGTAATGTAGATCCAAAAGTTTTGCAAGAGGGAAGGGATTTGATGATGCTCCTTCTACAAAAGAAAAAACCTCCATAGAAGGAGGGGATGTGTACTTGGATTATTCAAGTAGACATGTAGATCATGAGGCATGGTTGGTTGACTAGAGCACATCCTTTTATATTACTCCTCATAGGGAGTGGTTCTGTGAATATGAAAGGTATGATCGAGGTGATGTTTTTCTAGGTGATGAATCGAAAACCAAAAGCATAGGATGAGGAAAACTCAAGTTGAAGTTCATGGATGGAAGGATTAGAACACTTCCTAGTGTTCTGCACATCCGAAGATTGGCCAGAAATTTGATTTCTATAAGAAAAATGGATGATGTAGGGGTAAAAATAGTCTTGGAGAAAGAAACCTCTAGGATGGTTCAAGGAGAAATGGTGTTGTTGAAGGGAGTTCATATTGGAACTCTGTATAAACTGCAAGTAATAATTGTTAGTGATGGGTGAAATAGTTCCGTTATTCATTATATTGGAGATGAAGAAGAAAAAACTCCTACAGTCACTAGATAAAATACTATGTTGTGGCATCAAAGACCGAGGCATATTGGAGAGAAGGGACTTCGACTACTATGCGGTAAATGTATGGTTGAAGGTATGTCTAAATGCTCTATGGATTTTGATTTTTGTGAAAATTGTGTATATGGGAAGCATAATTGGGTAAGATTCCCCTCTGATGCAATGAGGGTAGAGAGAATTTTACAGTTGGTGCATAGTGATGTGTTTGGACCTTTGTCAGTCCCATCACTGGGAAAAATTGTGTACTATGTCTCATTTATAGATGAATTCTTGAGGAATAAATGGATATATTTCCTTGGGAATAAATTTGAAGTCTTTGACAAGTTTAAAGGAGTTTAAGGCTCTTGTGGAGAATCAAACAGAGAAAATAATTAAGGTCTTGAGGATCGATACTGGTGGAGAGTTCTATGGAAATGAATTCAAATAATTATATAAGAAGTGCAGTATATAAAGGAAGAAGAATACTACATATACACCTCAACATAATAGAATTGCAGAAAGAATGAACATAAGTTGATGGAAAAGGCAAGTTGCATGATCAATGGTGTCGAGTTATGACAAGAATTATGGGAAGAGGTAGTGGGTATTGCATGTTACTTGGTCAATTGATCTCCCTCATCAACATTGGATGAAAATAATCCATAGGAGGTATGGACTAGTAAGAAACCCTCTTTGACACATATCAGGGTATTTGGATGTGAATCCTGTGTTCACGTTCCAAAGAAAAATAGGAGTAAGATAGATAAAAAGGATGAAAAGTGTATCTTTATTTTGGTATAAACATGGTTTGAATGGTTATAATCTTTGGAACCCAGAAAATAAGAAGGTTGTGTATAATCGAGATGTGGTATTTAGAGAAATCAAATATGTTGTCAAACAATAATTCCTACCAAAGGAGGAAGAACCAAAGAAAATAGAGTTTGAGTAGAAGGATAATGAATCAGACTCTATAGAATCATATGAATTAGAAGAAGAATATCCTCATACTCTAGTATTGAGGAGATCGGTTCGGAAAAGAAGGAAACCAAAAATATATACTCCACTTAATTTATGTTCAAATTTTTCTTTGTCTATTATTTATGATGATCCTAGAACTGTTAGGGAGGCAGTGAATTCAGAGGATGGAAAACTCTAGAAAAAGGCCATGGTTGAAGAAATGGCAGCCTTGGATAGACATGAGGCTTGGGATCTAGTGGAGTTGTTGACTAGAAGAAATCCCATTGACAACAAAAGGGTGTTTAAGAACAAGTTGAATATATAAGGCTAAGTGGAGAAATACAAAGCTTGATTAGTAGCAAAAGGTTATTCCCAAGTAGAGGGAATTGACTTTGGAGAAAACATTTCTCTTGTTTCCAAGTTAACTCCTGTTAGATTTATTTTATATGTTGTTGTTGTTTTTGGTTTTGAATTAGAACAAATGGATTTGAAGAAAACATTCCTACATGGGGATCTAGAAGATAAATCTACATGGAGTAGCCATAAGGGTTTGCTGTGTAGGGAAAGAAAGAGTCGATATGCAAGAAGGAAAGGTCCATGTATGGGTTAAAGTAGTCACCAAGGCTATGGTATCAAAATTTTAATACTTATATGTTAGGACTTGGCTTCACAAGGTTAAAATAAGATCATTGTGTGTATTTCAAACTAATCGGTGATTATCTTATTTATTTGGTATTGTATGTGGATGATATGTTGTTGATAGGAAACAACAAGGAGATTATGCAGTATGTGAAAACTCTATTTTCCTCTAATTTTTACATGAAGTATATTGGTGTTGTAAATTTCATTTTGGGAATGGAAATTAAAATATATCAGGCAAACATGAAACTTTGTTTAAATCATAGGAAATATATCGAGACAATATTGCAGAGGTTTAATATGCAGGAATTTAAACCGGTCAGGATCCCTATTCCTATAGGTGTAAAGTTATATGTGGATCAGTGTCCCAAGACACAAGAAGAGGAAGAGGATATGTCATGTGTTATGCATGTTAGTGTGATTGGCAGTTTGATGTATGCAATGTTTTGTACTAGACTGGACATTACACATGCAGTGGGAGTTTTGAGTAGGTGTATGTCAAAACCTGGGAAGGAGCATTGGAAAGTAGTAAAGATGGTTTTAAGGTATCTACGTGGCACTACCAATTATGGATTTTTATACCAACGAAAATCTGGATTGGACAGAGTGTTGAACATACATGGTTTTGTTGATGCAAAGTGGGTTGGAGAACTGGATTTCATAAGATCTACAAATGGGTATGTGTTTAACCTGTTTGGAGGAGTAATAATTGGATGGGAAAAAGATAGTTTGTAGTGGCACTCTCAACTACATAAGTTGAATACATGGAAACTAGTCATGCAAGTGAGGAAGAAGTATGGTTATAGAGATTGTGTTCAAGTATTGGGTTGGTACAACAAGTTGTAAGGATATATTTTTTTGCATTATGTTGTCATTGATGTCAAAGGATTGATGTCAAAGAGTTGATGTATTTTCATAGTATCATTGATGTATTTATTGATGGAATATATTGTCATTGATGTAATTTAATTGATGTCAAGGGATTGATGTAATTGATGTCAAGTGGTGTCATAGTGATGTGTTGGTTGATAGGAAGAAGTTGTATCTTTGATGTCTTATCATGTTTGATAGGAAGTACAAAATGGATGAACTCCAAAGTGGCCCCCTTATGGTGAAATCCCTCATGGAAAGATGCTTTGCTAAGTCCAAATGGTTAAGTGGTAGATTCATCCTAGATGTGTGGTTAATGAACCAAAGTTTTTTTGAGGAATAATGTTATGAATATCAGTGAATTTTTCAGTGAGACTATTCTAGATGGATAGTACGTGTCATGACATTTCCGGTGATATGTGGAACATCACATAACTTCTCACAGATAGAGAGTTATGGCCATGTGAAGTTGCAAAACCCTCATGTATTGTCTAGAATCCCATAGAAGGTCAAAGAAGTCAAATTATTCTAGAATCTCATAGAATAAAGTTGACTAGTCAAAGTGGTTAATCATGGGTTAAGTGGTTGCAACAAGAAAACAATAAAAAAAAATCAGTTGCAACTAGAAGTGGAGAAGTTACTATGTGGAGAAATTAGTTATAAGTGGACAAGTGGTTAGAAGTGGGTTAGCCCCAAAAATAAGGAAGTTGGTTAGAATTGGTTAGATGAGGAAGATACTTGGAGAAGTATAAATAAGAGAGAAAGGGTATCTTACAAGTGAATCTCTTGAGAATACTGAAGATATATTATGGTGAAAGATTCATTGCAGGTACTTATGGATGCATCAAAAGTTTTGTAAGTCTGAGGTTTTGACGGTGAAAGTTTCAGAGGTTCAGAAAAACCTAGTTTTATGAAGTAGTACATGGGCTACAGTGAGCTAGGGTGAATATGTACGCGAGATGAAGGAGAGAAGGGAGAGTATAGTTGAGAAGGACATGAAAAATTTGAGTAAGTGTTGGTGTCAGGTTCCTAAATTTTGAAGCAAGTTCCAGATCATCATTCTACAGGTTCAGATCTACTACAGAGGTTTTGGTATGGGTAAATATTCTCTTGATGTTTAAACTTACTCATGATATGGTGAATGCTTTAATAATTCTTTGTATGGTTATATTGATTTTTGAATATGGTAGTTGATTGGTTGAGTAGTTCAGTTATGTTCTAATTGAGAGATATATATGATCTATGATGGTGTATGGTTGATGAGCATGCATAGGTTTTTGGGTGGAATATATATGTTTCTGATTGGTTATGGTACATATTGAGTAGTGACAAGCAAATTATATTGAAATATCACAAGTGTATGTGACATAGAAGAAAGGGTCTTAAGGTCTAGAAGGTTGAAGTTTTAGAAACCCTAGTTTCTAAAGGTTTATGCAGGATGACAGAACGAAGGGAAAATACATACGTGTGTTGCAGTATAGGAAGGTCACATACATATGCGTGTTGCACTATTGACAGGTCATGTACCTGTTGACATATTTGGTTCTATCCACAAGAAGGGTCTTGTACTTGAGGATTGAATTTCTCACATCTCAGTTGATGTCAATATCTGCAAGATGAGTCTTGCATTGAGAGTTGGTTCTCTTGTGGAGTTGTTTCTCTTTTTATTTGATGTTGTAAACCCCAAGGATTGTAGTCTGTAATGAAAAATAAACATATACATATATCTCATGTGCCTTTTGCTCTTTATTGTGATGGTTTATTGATGATGTTTGCTACTGATATATGATTACATACAAACAACTAGTTATAAATGAAAGTATAATGAATATTGAGTAAATGGTGATTGTTAACAAAGGTGTTTTGTAAAGGAATTGTGAAACGATCCCTACACTATTTCCCCCCCCCCCCCCTCAATGTGGTCGGTTTGTCCAACAGATTTTGACAGTCAGAATGCAATATTCCTGGTGAATAACTTGACTTATCATTCAAAGAAAAATGATAATGATGTTCAATATCACTTTTTGATAGACATGGTTGAATAAAGCAAGGTGTTGTTGATTAAGGTGGAAACTTTGAAGAATGTCATAGATTCATTAAAAAAATTTGTGAGCAATGAGAAATTCTCTTGGTGTAGAGAATCTATGGGCATTGTTTCCCTAGATTGTTGACTATGTAACCATGTAACCCCTTGTATGCAAAGAAAACAACAAGTGGGAGAATGTTCAGTATGTGTTATATTTTTTACACGACTAGATCTAGTGTCTTTGTTGCACTGGGGGTGCAAGGGGTCATAAAGGGGAATAACCCCCCTATATGAGGGGTTGGAAAAGGGGTAGGATCCCCCCCAAAAAAATTGGTGTCTTTTGCATCCTTTTTTGGCGGTTTTTTGGCACATGGGTTTCGTCGATGGTTTTCTAATTTTGGTTAAGGAATTAGGGTTTTTTACTAATCCAAATCAATGGATTAGGGATTTTGGATTTTTTTAGATCCTATAAATGTATTGTATTGTAAACAATGAAGATATGATGAATAGAATATTAGAGGTGTGACTCTAAACAGGTTGTTGGTTTTCTCGGTTTGGGTTTCCAGGGTAAAAACATTTGTGTAATGTGTGTTTGTACCATTGTATATTTTCTGTTTTATTAAGAATTTGTTTGTGGTAATTAATTATACCACATTTCTCTCATCAAATCAAATAAAGGGAAAAATAAAAGTTTCATCAACCAAGAGCTACAGATGTAGCATACTATGATCAATAACAAAATTTCAACTCCCCTTCTAACACAATATATAGGAATAGGATCCAATTAGAACTTATAGTCCATAAATGATTCAATGCACTCAAGGGAAGATCCATCCATTATAATACAAGAAGAAAATTAATTCAATTAAGAAATGATATTGCAACATTGACAAAAGAAATAAACATATAGAAAAGACAAAAAAATATGTAGACACAACTACTCATTTCATTGTCATCCAAAACCAACACAAATTACAAGCCAAGGGGGATAAACCCTAGGGATCCAAACCTTTTCACCTCTTCTCTCTTTTTTTGAATAAAGAAGATGTATAGTTTATCATGCTTGAATATATAAAAGAGATCCATTTACATTACTATACAATAGATTGGAATAAATCATATATGACAAGGTCATTGATGATCTTCCTTTCATTCAAACCTAGTATTATACTTGGATATAGTAAAGAAAATTACCAAGAACTCTTTTGACATTTTCAATATTGATCTTAATTTCCTTAGTTCCATTATTGAAGAAGAAACCTCCTTATTTCCTTCAACTCATTGGCCTTGTCCATTATTTTAGTCCTTCCTTAATCATTAGCCATATTCACAAATGATCATGTGTGTTGAATATTGTAACTACATGATCTCCCAAGAAACTATATATGTAGATAAGTCTATTTAAACCTAAAAGTTAAGAAAGAAATGGCCAAATGGTTCATGAATTGTGGTCCATACTCTAGGTTTCAATTTACTCCTATGCATTATACAAGTCATCATGCAATCTTAGAAGTGACTCCATAATCTACAATAAATGAATATGATATCCTTGGGTTCTCTCCAAACAATCCTTAACACCAGCTAAGAACAAAAGGAAATCAATCAGTTCTCAATACATCTAATGTTTAATCTTCTTGGACACATTTTTATACACCAAAATGTCACACTTAAGTGTCACATCTATTATGCACCTAAGTGTTGCAAAAGTGTCGTATGCACCTTACTAAGTGTTGCATGCACTTTATCAAGTGTCGTATGCAATTTACTAAGTGTCGCATGCACTTTGACACCATGAAATAACATTTTTCATGATCTCTAGTATTTGTGGAGGATAAAACTCAACATGGGATGGTCAAAAAACTAGTTTTTACCTTGCGTTTTGACCGATTTTTTAAGGTAAACTCCCCCCTTCCCATGTATTGGGAGCATTGATCCTTTATCAACGCTCCTTATTGAACTATGGGGGAGCGTTTCCAATGCTCTGTCCTCCATACTGGAGGAGAATTGAAGTGGTTAGAGGAGTATTTGGTCATCCCACCTTATTTTAAGGGTCATCCCCGAGATGCTCTTAAGTGGTTTTGGTCGAGGGGTTGAGTCATGATTTGAGTCACCCATATTCCCTCCATTTTGGGTAACCAAATCCTAACCTAAGGAGATAAATCCTCAACCATTTCCTAGAATCCTGCATGATGGTTAAGCCTCCAAAATCCTATATAATGAGGTCACTCAAATGTGAAAAATGGGTAGAAAGGATTTCAGAGTGTCAAACCTTTGACCTTGGTGTTCATAAATAG
>JZKD02S1147396.1:173824-199952 GCA_000966675.3 Picea glauca | reverse complement strand
GTTATGGTGATGAAATGCCTTTGAGTCCTGTCGAATATGCTTATCAAGCCATTCAATCAGAAGCCCCTTCTACCCCCTCTCTTGGTGATGTATCTCCAGATCCATTCCCCGTCATTTTTCCCACTGACGAGATGATTATGTTTGTTATGTCCATGGAAGACACCCCTTGGGATGATGGACATCATCGTTCCATCCTCTTTCTGGAACAACACACCATCGAGGGTTACCAACAGATCTCGACCCCGTCGACCATTGTCGTCATTTATACTATTCCCGAGTCTACACACGATCTGTTCTATGAAGGTAACTTAAGTAACATCTCACCCACCCTCCCCCTCGAAATATCCATAAAACCTGGAGTTGTCGAAAATGTGCATATCGGAGCTTCATGTTCCCATGACGAAGTGGTCACCTACAAGTCTCTATTCCAAGAATTTTGTGACGTCTTCGCATGGAGCTATGAAGAAATGTCGGGTATTGACCCCGACATTATGGTACATGAAATTAAGACATACCTGTTATCGGACAAATTGGTTGGTGCGAACACTAACAAATCTCCCTAGATCCACCTGGATCTAGAACAAAACACACCATAACATGACACTTTCCTTAAGTTTTCGATATTGAATTTACTAACTAAAGAGGGATAGGTGACATACCATTTAAATGTCGCTTCCTCTTGCTATCACCATCCTAACTCGGTTCCAATGCTCATACAATGATGATCATGTGAAAGAAAGCAATCAAAGTGATAGTAATAGCATAAACTCGATATAAACCTATGTATGTGATCAAGGAATCATACAATAAAACACAACAAGCTTTATAGGAAAGAATCATATTACTGTATCATATTAAANGTTATGGTGATGAAATGCCTTTGAGTCCTGTCGAATATGCTTATCAAGCCATTCAATCAGAAGCCCCTTCTACCCCCTCTCTTGGTGATGTATCTCCAGATCCATTCCCCGTCATTTTTCCCACTGACGAGATGATTATGTTTGTTATGTCCATGGAAGACACCCCTTGGGATGATGGACATCATCGTTCCATCCTCTTTCTGGAACAACACACCATCGAGGGTTACCAACAGATCTCGACCCCGTCGACCATTGTCGTCATTTATACTATTCCCGAGTCTACACACGATCTGTTCTATGAAGGTAACTTAAGTAACATCTCACCCACCCTCCCCCTCGAAATATCCATAAAACCTGGAGTTGTCGAAAATGTGCATATCGGAGCTTCATGTTCCCATGACGAAGTGGTCACCTACAAGTCTCTATTCCAAGAATTTTGTGACGTCTTCGCATGGAGCTATGAAGAAATGTTGGGTATTGACCCCGACATTATGGTACATGAAATTAAGACATACCTGTTATCGGACAAATTGGTTGGTGCGAACACTAACAAATCTCCCTAGATCCACCTAGATCTAGAACAAAACACACCAGAACATGACACTTTCCTTAAGTTTTCGATATTGAATTTACTAACTAAAGAGGGATAGGTGACATACCATTTAAATGTCTCTTCCTCTTGCTATCACCATCCTATCTCGGTTCCAATGCTCATACAATGATGATCATGTGAAAGAAAGCAATCAAAGTGATAGTAATAGCATAAACTCAATATGAACCTATGTATGTGATCAAGGAATCATACAATAAAACACAACAAGCTTTATAGGAAATAATCATATTACTGTATCATATTAAATGTGAAAGAGAGNTACAACCATGGCCTTGATGTCGTAAGGTCCCTTCCAACTATCCTTCATTCCCCACACACTTTCACTCCAAGAATTCTGAGAGCATAGATCTGATAATATTCACAATCTATCTTGAAAAAGGCAAATCTCAAAGCCACTCCAACCAAGCTAATAATTCCAAGCCAACAAAAGCTAACAAGCTCAAGAACCCCTTTTCCATGAGATCTTCTCTCCTTTTATAAGTTGAAGAGGATAAGGTGAGGAGGTTAGGATGATCCCACTAAATCATGAAAGCAAGTAAGATCCAAACTATTCGGATGCCACCTCACCATGGAAGTTTCTCCTTCTAGAAGATTCGAGAAAACGCTCGTTTTTCCCACGTGTAAGCATTCTCGCACCTTGCTTGTAGTGCAACCTGTGAACTGTTCGCACCCTAGCTATGATGCAGCTTGTGAGAATCAGGAATTCTCACACCCTAATACATAGGCAACCTGCGAACTTCCTTTTTTATAAGGTTTTTACACAAGAAAATGCAACTTCTTTTCTCAGGAAAAGTTCTTCTCCCTTCTCTCTTCAGGAAATCAAGCCACTGACCCCTCTGAAGGAAACATATAGGTTTACATCATTAACGGTCATAGGGATGACGAAAATAATGTGTAACAATACTTGGGCACTAAACCCGTCCGACAACGACTTTGTTCGATCCACCCACTTAAAGCAGCCGCTATCAAGCTTGAAGTTGAGAAACTTCTTAAGACTGGCTTCATTTACTCGGTGGCTCTAATTGACTGGGTTTCCAATCTTGTTCCAATTGACAAGAAACAAGGCACAATCTGTGTGTGCGTTGATTATAGGGACATTAACAAAGCTTGTCCTACAGACAACTTTACTACCCCCTTCATTGACCAGATCGTCGACGATTGTGCGGAAGTGAAATCTTCCCTCTGATGGATGGTTTCTCCGGATATAATCAAATCAATATCGTACCCGCAGACCAACACAAGACCACTTTTATTTGTCCTTCGGGCACTTTCTCCTATTGGAAACTTCCATTCGGTTGCCGGTGCAACTTTTCAATATGCTATGTCTTATGCTTTTCATGACATAAAGCACATTGTGCAGCCATATCTCGATGACTTACCCGCTCATTCCATGCACCGTGTAGATCATCCAATACATCTCCATGCCATTTTTCTTCTATGTCAGTTTTACCATATATGTTTGAATCCCCACAAATGTGTTTTCTACTTAGAATCCGATCGAATTTTGGGCTTTATTGTTTCACGTCAAGGGATCAGGGTAGATCCTTTGAAGGTCAAGGTGATTCTCAATCTTCCTCTTCCTTTACAAGGGAAGGCAAACTTTCTCCATCATTTCATCCTGAACTATGCTGAGCTAAATTTTCGATTTATGCGACTGTTCAAGAAAGGTTCTAAGTTCATATGGGATACCACTACCAACAAAGATTTCGAAGCTTTGAAACTGTCTTTGACACGTACCCCTCTACTCTTCCCACCTGATTACAGTCGAGATTATTTCCTATACCTTGCAGCCTCAAACTATACCATCGCTATGGTTCTCGTCCAGGAGGATGACTCTCATGATGAACATGTCATTTATTACTTGAGTAGGAATCTCATGACTACCAAAACCAAGCATTTACATGTTGCAAAACTGGCCTTGGAAGCCGTCCAATCTATTCAACGTTTCTGGCACTATATCCTTTCTCGCAAGACTATGGTAATTTCTAACTGCAACCCTATGCAACACATTCTTACATGCCAATTTCTAGGGGGAAAATCCTTCAAATGGATCGTAATACTCTAGGAGTTTGACTTAGAATTTGAACGTACTAAGTCCAAGAAATCCTTGGTGTTTGTCGAGTTGATATGCGACCTTCCCTGCTCTGAGATGGAAAATGTGGCAACAGATTCATTACCCAATGAATCCCTTTTCTTGATTAGTTCCGATGACCTTTGGTATAGAGACATCATCATATATCTCCAGATCCAGACTTTCCAGCCCAATTTGTCTAGCACTGGCCACCATCGAATATGCTACCAAACCCGTCAGTATATTATCTTCGGTGATACTCTTTATCGTCGTGGGATTGACTCCATTTTTCAACATTGCCTCACATTTGACGAAGCCGATAAATCCCTAAATCAATCCATGCTAGAGCCTGTGGTGGTCACATGTCTGGGTATGCTATTGACCAGAAGATCTTATGAGCAGGGTGTTTTTGGCCTTCTTTATTCAAAAATTGTATAAGTGTAGTCCAAAAATGCCACGCTTTCCAAACCTACAACAATAAAATACGATCATACCCTGCTCCTCTACATTTTGTGGTCTCCATTGGTCCTTTTGTGAAATGGGGTATCGATTTCATGACATGTCACCCTCACTCGGCTGGGGGGCATGGATACATTATTGTAGCCATAGATTATTTTACGAAATGGGCAAAGGCAATGCCAACATTCGACAATATCGGAAAGAATGCAACATTATTCATATTCAATCACATCATTGCTCATTTTGGTGTTCCTTAGGCTATCGTTACTGACCACAGTAGCCACTTTAGAAACTTCATGATGTCTGAACTCATTGAAAAGTTGGGTCTTCGCCATGAAAACTCAACACCCTATTACCCACAAGCCAATGACCAAGTTGAAGCAATAAAAAAGGTCCGCATTAGCATGCTTCGACGAATGATAGGGATTCACAAAATGAGTTGGCACACGATGTTGTTTTCAGCATTGTGGGCTGACCAGACATCCATTAAGTCTGCTACTAGGTTTACACCATTCCAGTTAGTCTATGGTCTAGAATCCATCTTACCAATTGAATGTGAGATACCCTCCCTAAAACTAGCCGTCAAACTTCTCCCAAAAGCTTCTGCCAAAGAAGAATGTCTGTTGTATCTCATGCAATTAGATGAAACCTATCACGATGCCACCCTAGTTATAGAAGCCCAGAAGAAACACGTGAAAGCCCAATATGACAAACATGTCAGGCCACATGTTTTCTCTGAAGGCGATCTGGTTCTCCTTTACGAACATGATCGGGATATGCTAGGAGCTGGAAAATTTGAAGCTATGTGGTGAGGTCCTTATATCGTCAGACGAGTTTTGGAGAAAGGAGCTTATGAGTTAGTGGACTATGACGATATCCCTTTGAGTGACCCAGAAATAGGTTGTACTTAAATAAGTACTATGCCTAAGATCACCTGTGATTGAGTGCTTGTATTTTATTGTATCATATTTTTTGTGTGTTACTTTAGTATGACTTTTCATTATTTGGTCTCTGCGCACGACCTCTTATCTTACTTTGTGCTTGGTTTCTAGATGTCGGAGTCTTCGCTCCCCCACATTGGCTTCACCGATGGCACTAGTCGTAGTACTCAGAACCTTTCTTCTGCTACATGGTCAATTTACGCACCTACAAACGAACTTATCAATCTGCAAGGTGTGTGCCTCGGTCGTGCAACCAATAATATTGCGGAATATAGCGTCGTCATCGAGTTGTTGATTGATGCTAGTTCACTTGATATCTGCCACCTGGTTATATGAATCGATTTGCAGCTAGTAGTACTACAACTAAGTAATGTCTATGCTATTTGAAGTCCTACTTTATGATAGGTATATTTACGAATTCGCCTCTTGGAACGTTATTTTGATTATATCGAATATCAACACATTCCTAGATGTCTAAATACATCGAATGATGCATTAGATAACTATGTGTTAGACAGACATTTGGGACATTTATAAACCAATCACACATTACATGTATAACACAACACAAGACAAGCTGGTAGAAGCCGTATATATGTATATAATGATCAAAATGTTTTACAAAACGTTTCTGTCCAAGGACCAAAATATCAAAAATACGAAGCCCATAGCTTCTACAAAATAGCGTCACGAACGATGCTCATGATAAAAAACAACTGCTCGGGCCACCCTATGGAGCAGTCGACTGAGAGACTCGGGCATGCCCACAGTATGGCGTTGGTAACATCTCAGAATCTCCTTAATAGCAATATTTGGGACGTCCACGGTCACCCCTCCAAGTTCTGCTCCACTACCTCGTAGTCTTCGGCATCCCATCTCGCCACTGGAGACACTTCTCCTCATCATTGAATAGGAGACGTTCCTGGAGGTCGATATGGCCCCACATCCGTGTCATCAAAAATAATTTTTTTTATTAGTTCTTGGATAAACAAAAAAACATTTCATATGATAAAAATTACAAAAAACATTTAAAAAGGACAAAATGTGTACTTCAGGCAGAGCCAAATCTGGATCTCCCCACTAAGCATCCTCAGGTAGAGCCAAATCTGGATCCCCTCAAAAATCCAAACCAGCATATGCGTAGTCGTCAATCATCAGCATCTGGGGTCTCAACCAGTTAAAAAATGAATCATTATACTTGATTATGGGCCCTGCTATGTGTCGATCCATGAAGTTGCATCACCTTAGCATCCTCAGATCTTGTGGGGCCGGTAAACCCCAATCAACCTGTAATCGCAGCAGTGGGAACCTCTCAAGGAAGAATGACACCAAAAGTGATCCGTACCCAAACTGCTTCAAGTCACCCTTTCTGCACTTCATCAATTGTCTCTTCATACTACGGAGAACTGCATTCGACCAGTTGAAGACTCGAGGCTTTGTGCACTCTATGGCATATTGGAAATATATCTGGAGAGGCATGTGCGGAGCCACACTCCCAGCCATGCGTGAAATAGTAAACAAGATGGTCCACAGGGTCAAATATTGGACCCCCCCCCCAAATGACAACCTTACCCTTGCTTCTCTCTGCCTCGGGAACACAATACTGGCGACAACACTTGCTCATAGCAAGTTCGCCACCTCTGCCTCCACTCAAAGTAGCATGGTATCCACGTTGTGAAAACCCTGTTAGAAAATATGTATCCTTGATATCTAGGGTCAGCGTATGGACTCCCACGTGAAATAACTATTGGTCCACGTCCCACATATGGACCTGGTATTCCAACAACCTGAGTTGGGCTCTCATGCCTGGAATCCTGAAAAATTTCAATAGCCCACAGTCCCGGAGGGAAGCGACTGTACCCGAGTCATTCTCGACAATAGAATCATCTTCCTCATGTTCCCTTTCTCTCCATTCCAACATTGTCATGGTCAAACACCTACAAAAGAGCCATGAGAGAGGAGTCAACAACTTGTTTTAAACTCTTGCATATTTTTTATTGAGCAAAACCTTACTTCAAAATCCATTTTTCGGCCCCCGCTGGTGGCCCTTTTGTGTAGTGCGAGATTCTCGCAGGTGCCTTGAAGGCCACCTGCGAGAATCTTAGATTCTCATAGGTCCCACAAGGCCCACCTATGAGAACGCTCGAGCGCATGGTCCGACCTTAAAATGGACTTAAAACCCAAAAAATTGCCAGTAAAAACCAAAAATAAACCATGGAAAAGTTAGAGGATCAAGAGCTTACCTCGTTGGCTGAAATGGTTCTCCGAATGATCGCTTGTGCCTCCCGCAATTGAGAAAAGAAATTTGGGGGAAAATGAGGTATGTTGGACAAGTTTTTGGCAAAATCACAATGAAATGGTAAAAATCCCTTTTTACACATATTTATTCACTTTTTACTATTTTTCATTGATTTTTTATATATTATTTTTATTGTTTTTCTTATAAAACCAAATGCCCTAATAGCCTCATGAGTATGGTTTTTGCAGATATAGAAACTTTGAATTTCGAATGAGGGAGTGCGGGTTTTTTTTCTTTTTGTCGCATATACGATTTCTTTTTTAGGGTTTTTGTAGGAAAAACCTCGAGCTCAGTATTCGTTCGTTATCGCGCTCGAAAATATATGAGAACGTAACTGAGTATACTTTTTCTCATCTTTTTGTACTCGTCATGGTAACACAAAAATGATGAAACTAAGGGACTATCCTTTAAGCTCTTTTCATGCTCCATAAAAAAAAAATATTACCGAGCGATCTTGTTCTCTTCACGCTCATTAAAATATTTGAAGAAAACAATCGACGGGCGACAGTTTATCACTTTTTCGGTCTCGTCGAACTTATTTATGAAAAAGGAACTGGGAGAGTTCTCTTTAAGTGTTTTTCAAACTCTCAAAACATGAAAAACCCCGAGTTTTCTTTCTTTGGACTCGGAAAACAAACATCGAAAGACCCATATGGGACAGAACCACTCCTTCCTAGGGTTAGTTAAATATACTCTGAGGGACTCATCTGAAGGATGAGCTTACATTAACAAGCATATGTTATCCTCCTCAAGCTTTTGTAAAAATAAAGAGGTACTTGCCAGAGATGGTGGGGGAAATTTTGGGAAAGGGATGTGTTTTCATATTCATATTAATGGAAGTAAGCGTCGTTCTTGAACATGACACCCCCTATTCATCATTTTGAATCTGGGTTGGGAAATCCATTTGTCTCTCGTTTGACTTGCTACAAGGTCATAGCTTGGGTCGTCTTTGAGTCAGTGCTGCCAAGTCCTTGGTCGTGTCGTTCATATGTTCAAGATAAGTCCAAAGAAGCCCTCTATCGAGTCCACCATCTACAGTTTTCCATTCTTACTATGTCGTCCTTCCCTGTGTTCGTTTCGATTTGTCTTCATACTTTTTTTCATCCTCAAAATCTGTTACTTATTTCGTGTCATTGATGGGGGATACATTAAGGTCCTCTTGTGATGAGTCTTGTTTCACCGACTCCAACTCATTATCCATAAATAAGACTTAGAAATCATTTAGTACCTTGGAACCTGCATGTCTTAATGGTAGGTCTCTTCACTTTCGATAGGGGTTTCACATCAGTGATCCTTGATTGAGAGATTCCGTCGAGTGCTCGACGTCAGCTCATTCATTCAAATTGTACTTCGGTACCTTGGGAGTCATTGACATCAATGGTGATTTCCCTTACACTTGTTAATGGTTTTCATCGATGACCAGTAATCAAGTGTTTTGTACCATGTTCAACTTCAGCACATGTAATCACATGGATAGATTCATACTTTCAAGTGGCGGGATTGAATACCCTCGGTCTCATCTTTTTTATCGAGGCTACAATGGAGTATGTATGATTTGTATCAGCACATAGATCCACTTTGTATGTCGCATGGCTATGTCATAATTCAAGTCTTCTCACATAGATACACAGTCTATTCCTGGTGGCTATGTAGCATTTCGACGACATGGATCCACGGTGTATGATTGGTGGCCATGAATTACGTTTAAGATTCCATTCATTTGTAATCTGAGCATGGGAATGCCTACCTCAGAACTGGTATTATATTCTACATATGCTTGGTTGTTTACAAGTTTCCGATTAGGTGCACTCCTTGTTTCTAACACACACACACAGTTTACAAAGTATTTCATCTGTCACAAGTTTCGGCCTCATACTTTGGGGGGCATTCTGTTACACATGATTTTGGTCACTCTAGTGATGTCTCTACTAGTGATGTACTTAGGCTCCCACAAGGACTTTTGCCTGAGAAAAGTGATTGTTGTATTCTTCCAAAAACACATTTTTAAGATGAGTTCGCAGGCTGCCTGTATTACAGGGTGCGAAAATCCTCCATTCTTGCAAACAAACCACACTTGGGGTGCAAATTGTTCGCAGTCTACTCTATAGATAGGGTGAGAACTTGTTTTTAAGCTTTAAAAGGAGAAGAGTTCATGAAGGTTCTAGAAGGGGATCTTCTAGAAAATGAGTTGGCATTCACATGGTTGACATCTTACTGACTTCTCAAATTTAGTGGGATCATCCTCATCCATGTAACCATCTCTCCTTCTCCTATATATTGAAAGGTTTCTCATGGAAAAGGTTAAGCAAGATTGAATGAGGAATTAGTGAAAGAATTGTGTGAATAACTCTTCTTGGATAGGAGCTTGGAGACTCTATTTGGTCTACCAAATTGTATTGGATATTCTTCATGCAAAGATAGAGCAAGTGTGTGTGTTGGAACCAAGGGTCACTGAAAGGAAGATTGCAACATTAAGGCGATCCGATTGTATCTTCTACTTTCATTTAATATAATACAGTGGCATGCCCCTTTCCCATAAAATCACTCTTATTTTATTGCATAACTCCTTGATCATATGCATAGGTTGACATTGAATATACTTTGCTATCTTCACTTTGGTTGGTTTGTATTGTCTTGGACCTGATTTCACAAGAGCACCAGAGCAAAGCGGGAACAACAGAGACTTAAGGAAGCGATATAAAGGTATGTCACTCATCCCTTCTTATTACTAGATTCAATGACTACAACTTAAGGAAAGAGTCGTGTCCTGTCCTGTTTTGTTCTAGATCCAGGTGGATCTAGGGAGATCTGTTAGTGTCCACACCTACCGATTTATTCGATAACACCCGCCTAAAAATAGCTTCTACTGATTCGATAGGACCATACCTAAAATAGCCTTTGCGGAATTGGTAGCGACATTCATCAAAACAACTTTATGGATTTGGTAGCACCATCTATCAACTGTTCCTGCAGATTCGGTAGCACCATTGCTGAGTTCAGCTAGGAGATTTCATAGCATTCTGCAGAAATGGTAGCTCCACTATGTAATTTGGATAGGAGGTTTTGTAGCATATTAAGCAAAAAAATGTCAGAACATACTATATAGACGATTCTACAACACCGTGGCGCTAGAGAATGTCTGTGCTTTTTCAGTATGATGAGACCAATCCTTCAAAAGAAAAAAAACTTAGTTGATGGGTTAGGAGCCTATAGATGCTTGTATAGGTGGAAAAACTTATACTTTCTTGATCAATTTACTCTTGCAAAAAGAGACCACCCACAAAAATGGAGCTTATATCCCCCAACTATTTCATCAACCTAGCACTCCTCCTCGTTGCATGACAACTTCCCTCTATCATAGAAGCATGCATTTTGTTTGCAGGGATACTCTTNCCTTTTTACACATATTTATTCACTTTTTACTCTTTTCATTGATTTTTTATATATTATTTTTATTGTTTTTCTTATAAAACCAAATGCCCTAATAGCCTCATGAGTATGGTTTTTGCAGATATAGCAACTTTGAATTTTGAATGAGGGAGTGCGGGTTTTTTTTCTTTTTGTCGCATGTACGATTTATTTTTTAGGGTTTTTGTAGGAAAAACCTCGAGCTGTCTTCGTTCATTATCGCGCTCAAAAATATATGAGAACGTAACCGAGTATAATTTTTCTCATCTTTTTGTACTCGTCATGGTAACACAAAAATGATGAAACTAAGGGAGTATCCTTTAAGCTCTTTTCATGCTCCATAAAAACAAAAATATTACCGAGCGATTTTGTTCTCTTCACGCTCGTTAAAATATTTGAAGAAAACAATCGACGGGCGATAGTTTATCACTTTTTCGGTCTCGTCGAACTTATTTATGAAAAAGGAACTGGGAGAGTTCTCTTTAAGTGTTTTTCAAACTCTCAAAACATGAAAAACCCCGATTTTTCTTTCTTTGGACTCGTAAAACAAACATCGAAAGGCCCATATGGGACCGAACCACTCCTTCCTAGGTTTAGTTAAATATACTTCGAGGGACTCATCTGAAGGATGAGCTTACATTAACAAGCATATGTTATCCTCCTCAAGCTTGTGTAAAAATAAAGAGGTACTTTCCAGAGATGGTGGGGGAAATTTTGGGAAAGGGATGTGTTTTCATATTCATATTAATGGAAGAAAGTGTCGTTCTTGAACATGACACCCGCTATTCATCATTTTGAATCTGGGTTGGGAAATCCATTTGTCTCTCGTTTGACTTGCTACAAGGTCATATCTTGGGTCATATTTGATTCAGTGCTGCCAAGTCCTTGTTCGTGTCGTTCATATGTTCAAGATAAGTCCAAAGAATCCCTCTATCGAGTCGACCATCTGTAGTTTTCCATTCTTACTATGTCGTCCTTCCCTGTGTTCGTTTCGATCTGTCTTCATACTTTTTTTCATCCTCAAAATCTGTTACTTATTTCGTGTCATTGATGGGGGATACATTAAGGTTCTCCTGTGATGAGTCTTGTTTCATCGACTCCAACTCATTATCCATAAATAAGACTTAGAAATCATTTAGTACCTTGGAACCTACATGTCTTAATGGCAGGTCTCTTCACTTTCGATAGGGGTTTCACATCATTGATCCTTGATTGAGAGATTCCGTCGAGTGCTCGATGTCAGCTCATTCATTCGAATTGTACTTCGGTACCTTGGGATTCATTGACATCAATGGTCATTTCCCTTACACTTGTTAATGGTTTTCATCGATGACCAGTAATCAAGTGTTTTCTACCATGTTCAACTTCAACACATGTAATCACATGGATAGATTCATACTTTCAAGTGACGGGATTGAATACCTTGGGTCTCATCTTTTTTATCCAGGCTACAATGGAGTATGTATGATTTGTATCGGCACATAGATCCACTTTGTATGTCGCATGGCTATGTCATAATTCAAGTCTTCTCACATAGATACACAGTGTATTCCTGGTGGCTATGTAGCATTTTGATGACATGGATCCACGGTGTATGATTGGTGGCCATGACTTACGTTTAAGATTCCATTCATTTGTAATCTGAGCATGGGAATGCCTACCTCATAACTGGTATTATATTCTACAGATGCTTGGTTGTTTACAGGTTTCCGATTAGGTGCACTCCTTGTTTCTAACACACACACACAGTTTACAAAGTATTTCATCTGTCACAAGTTTCGACCTCATACTTTGGGGGGCATTCTGTTACACATGATTTTGGTCACTCTGGTGATGTCTCTACTAGTGATGTACTCAGGCTCCCACAAGGACTTTTGCTTGAGAAAAGTGATTGTTGTATTCTTCCAAAAACACATTTTTAAGATGAGTTCGCAGGCTGCCTGTATTACAGGGTGCGAAAATCCTCCATTCTTGCAAACAAACCACACTTGGGGTGCAAATTGTTCGCAGTCTACTCTATAGATAGGGTGAGAACTTGTTTTTAAGCTTTAAAAGGAGAAGAGTTCATGAAGGTTCTAGAAGGGGATCTTCTAGAAAATGAGTTGGCATTCACATGGTTGACATCTTACTGACTTCTCAAATTTAGTGGGATCATCCTCATCCATGTAACCATCTCTCCTTCTCCTATATATTGAAAGGTTTCTCATGGAAAAGGTTAAGCAAGATTGAATGAGGAATTAGTGAAAGAATTGTGTGAATAACTCTTCTTGGATAGGAGCTTGGAGACTCTATTTGGTCTACCAAATTGTATTGGATATTCTTCATGCAAAGATAGAGCAAGTGTGTGTGTTGGAACCAAGGGTCACTGAAAGGAAGATTGCAACATTAAGGCGATCCGATTGTATCTTCTACTTTCATTTAATATAATACAGTGGCATGCCCCTTTCCCATAAAATCACTCTTATTTTATTGCATAACTCCTTGATCATATGCATAGGTTGACATTGAATATACTTTGCTATCTTCACTTTGGTTGGTTTGTATTGTCTTGGACCTGATTTCACAAGAGCACCAGAGCAAAGCGGGAACAACAGAGACTTAAGGAAGCGATATAAAGGTATGTCACTCATCCCTTCTTATTACTAGATTCAATGACTACAACTTAAGGAAAGAGTCGTGTCCTGTCCTGTTTTGTTCTAGATCCAGGTGGATCTAGGGAGATCTGTTAGTGTCCACACCTACCGATTTATTCGATAACACCCGCCTAAAAATAGCTTCTACTGATTCGATAGGACCATACCTAAAATAGCCTTTGCGGAATTGGTAGCGACATTCATCAAAACAACTTTATGGATTTGGTAGCACCATCTATCAACTGTTCCTGCAGATTCGGTAGCACCATTGCTGAGTTCAGCTAGGAGATTTCATAGCATTCTGCAGAAATGGTAGCTCCACTATGTAATTTGGATAGGAGGTTTTGTAGCATATTAAGCAAAAAAATGTCAGAACATACTATATAGACGATTCTACAACACCGTGGCGCTAGAGAATGTCTGTGCTTTTTCAGTATGATGAGACCAATCCTTCAAAAGAAAAAAAACTTAGTTGATGGGTTAGGAGCCTATAGATGCTTGTATAGGTGGAAAAACTTATACTTTCTTGATCAATTTACTCTTGCAAAAAGAGACCACCCACAAAAATGGAGCTTATATCCCCCAACTATTTCATCAACCTAGCACTCCTCCTCGTTGCATGACAACTTCCCTCTATCATAGAAGCATGCATTTTGTTTGCAGGGATACTCTTMTTGACTGTAGGTGTGCTCTTATTCACTATTGGTTCCTCTCTTTCAATGGTATCTTCTACCAGGAAATTCAAGTTCCTCTGGGCCAATTCATCCTTGAAATGTTGYAATTCTTCCTTGAGATTTCTATTTTGAGACTGAAAGCCTATGTTTTTCCTRTAGAGGTTCTTAAGTTGCTTATGGAGAGGCATAGCTCTTCTTGTTGCAAATATTTCCAGATCAAGKTTCTTATTGTACATATCCATGAACTCTTTCAKCTTAATTCTATCARATAAACTTTCTTATTTCAAATGAGAAATGTCCTTCCTATCCCCCTTGAGTTGTCTAATCAATATTTTGAAAGTGTGATTACTAGGTGGAGTGTTGATGTTGATAAAATCAACAAGTTTCTCAATGGATTCACATTTATATTTTTGTTACACGGGGGATTTGTCTATCACCTCAATAGTCTTCTCAATGCCTTTACCCATATATTTATTTTTCTTTGGAATTGAAACATTGGGCATGACTTTTGCTTCAACAACCTCCTTGAGAGTTGATGATCTAGTAAAAGAATTCCTAAATTTTATGCTAGCTATTGGAGAAGGTGAAGAGAAATGCAAATTTCTTCCCTTCTTGGATGCGGATTTGGTGGATGAAGGGAATTCTTCCAATTCATGTGTAGGAGGAGGTGAAAAATATATCTGTGGAGAGTGATGAACCTCCCTCTCTTCTTCTTCAATTACCTTGATGACTTATTTGTCTTGAGAAATGCATTTTCTCATTGTCTTTCTTCTTGTTCATGTTGGAGAAGCACTAGTAGATGGCAAAGGAATCTGCATATTAGACTGAGGAGTAGAGGCTATATACAACTGCATGTGGGAAAATGTAATGAACTATTCCCAAGGAATGTTCCTCTTCTTCAATTCTTCCATCACCAACATCCTGAACAATCCAGAGTGAAAAAAACTAGTGTCCACAGCCTTGGTCTTGGCTTGGACTCTATCATACATCTTCCCCATGCTCCTCAAAAAGAAAAAAGGGATATTCATTGCATATTTACCAGTAAAATGTAGCAAGAGCCTTATATGGTACTGGTGTAACATATTAAACCTTCCCTCACACGTGAAGTATGACTGGATGATCTTCAACTATTTCATCAACCTAGCACTCCTCCTTGTTGCATGACAACTTCCCTCTATCATAGAAGCATGCATTTTGTTTGTAGGGATACTCTTCTTGACTGTAGGTGTGCTCTTATTCACTATTGGTTCCTCTCTTTCAATGGTATCTTCTACCAGGTCATTCAAGTTCCTCTGGGCCAATTCATCCTTGAAATGTTACAATTCTTCCTTGAGATTTCTATTTTGAGACTGAAAGCCTATGTTTTGCCTGTAGAGGTTCTTAAGTTGCTTATGGAGAGGCATAGCTCTTCTTGTTGCAAATATTTCCAGATCAAGGTTCTTACTGTACATATCCATGAACTCTTTCATCTTAATTCTATCAGACAAACTTGCTTATTTCAAATGAGAAATGTCCTTCCTAGCCCCCTTGAGCTATCTAATCAATATTTTGAAAGTGTGATTACTAGGTGGAGTGTTGATGTTGATAAAATCAACAAGTTTCTAAATGGATTCACATTTATATTTTTGTTGCACCGGGGATTTGTCTATCACCTCAATAGTCTTCTCAATGCCTTTACCCATATATTTATTTTTCTTTGGAATTGAACATTGGGCATGACTTTTGCTTCAACAACCTCCTTGATATCTAATGATCTAGTAAAAGGCTTCCTAAATTTTATGCTAGCTATTGGAGAAGGTGAAGAGAAATGCAACTTTCTTCCCTTCTTGGATGTGGCTTTGGTGGATAAAGGGACTCCTTCCAATTCATGTGTAGGAGGAGGTGAAAAATATATCTGTGGAGAGTGATGAACCTCCCTCTCTTCTCCTTCAATTACCTTGATGACTTATTTGTCTTGAGAAATGGATTTTCTCATTGTCTTCCTTCTTGTTCCTACTGGAGAAGCACTAGTAGATGGCAAAGGATTCTGCATATTAGACTGAGGAGTAGAGGCTATATACAACTGTATGTGGGAAAATGTAATGAACTATTCCCAAGGAATGTTCCTCTTCTTCAATTCTTCCATCACCAACTTCCTGATCAATCCAGAGTGAAAAACACTAGTGTCCACAGCCTTGGGCTTCGCTTGGACTCTATCATACATCTTCCCCATGCTCCTCAAAAGGAAAAAAGGGATAGTCATTGCATATTTACCAGTAAAATGTAGCAAGAGCCTTATATGGTACTGGTGTAACATATTAAACCTTCCCTCACACGTGAAGTATGACTGGATGATCTTCAACATTTTGTCAAAATCTTCAACTAGGTGTCTTCTAGGCACTCCCTTCGAAAAATTATCTATATAATAGTCTGATTTGAGGAATTAATTGGAGAAGGAAGCATTTAGTACCATGGATTTAAACCACCTCTCACCAGTATTAGGAATCACAGTGGCTACTACAATAGAGGCTTCAGATACCTCAAACTCAAGGTCTCCCACCTTAGTCTTAATTCCATCAAACTATAATGAAAATTGCCTTGCTACTTCAGGGTGTCCCCTCTACATGTTTTGGAAAAAAGAGAGGCAACCAACCCTTTGGAAAACCTCCCTAACCATTGTCTCATCATCAAAAAAGTTCATTTCAGAGGGTTCAGTCTTGACTACACTTCCTCCCTTGTGAGATTTCTTCTTTTGAGGTGTCTTGATGGGTAGATGATAGGTGATCAAAGGTTGTGGTGTGTTGAGGGGTAAGGAAACAAACAAAGGAAAATATCAATGAAAAATGACAGTGGATAATGGTTTCTCACTCTCAGTATTTTCCTCTAACTCACCTTGAATTTACAATAGACTCCGAGTTAAGAAAGGCAGGTATGCACTGCTCAACTCTATGTCACTACATCATGGTCATCAAATGTTTGGAAAGGTAGGGACTACAATTACCCTTACTGACAGTAGATATTAAGATGAATAAATGATGACACATTGAATAAAAAGGTTAATGCAGGGATCTTTGAATGCAAAAAGGTATCACTGACCAATAAAAATAAAACACAGCACGAAACTGGGGATTTGTAGCATAGTTTAGTAACATATTTTTGTAGCGAAGTGTGCACACAGGGACCAAGTAATTTCACAGGTACTCAATATTCAGGAGAAAAATGAATGGACCTATTCAATAGATGAAATCCAAGTGAAAATGGCTGCAAATTCTATGGGAGAAAAACTACAGATGCAAATAGATGATCGAGGAAGTAGTCTACAATGTCGGATGGTACCAAAATCTTAGGCATGAGGTATCTCAAGGCTTTACTAATGCAATGGATAGAGATCATAGGATACTTGGAGATGTGACTGAAAATGGAGGATCTGCAACTAGTTAGGAAACTGTGACGTCCACGTCAACGTCCAATCTAGATTTGGCAGTTGATCTCGTAGCATAGTCTGCAACTAGTATGAACTAGTGATTTAGGCAACGTCGAGCTTGAGAGAAAATTTAAATGCTCAAACCGTTAGAAAAATCATTAATGACCAGATCTTCATATCCTTTTTTAATGAAAAATGGTGCTGAAAACAAGGTAGATCATGACCTCAGCGGGTTACGACAAATTAAGGAAATAATCAAAGGAAAAAGAGTGCACTACGGAAACTCCTAGTGAGTTGGCAATGCCTTTTTCAAAAATTTGATTTGAGCCCCCTTTAATTAGACATAGGGACAACATGGAAAGGATAAAGGGTATGAGTGGATGGAGTGATGTGTCAATTCATAAATATCATGAGATGTGTTATGCTTGATGTCAAGTCATGAGGTGAGTCAAAACATAAACCATGGAGTGAACCTAGGCTTAAAAATCTATGTGTGGGCCACAAATGAGCCAAACCACAAGTCTTTATTTGTTCAAGCTAACTTAAGCAAGTCACACAAATAAAAATAAAGAAAACCTAAAGTCTAAAGGACAAAATATTTAAACCTAAGGGATAAAAGACCCAAGGCAATTTTATGTGATAACATTGGTTCCACAGGGGATGGCATGCTCCCTGTGAGTTGCCAAGACCAAGTAGTTTTAGTGCCTTATCCTAGGGCTATGGGGTCACTTATTCAATCATAAATAAAACAAAAATGATATATAAAATGAAATGGAAATCCACTCATGGCTCAAGAAAAATAATTTTTTCATAAAGTTCCCATTGACAGGGCCACCCAAAACTTCAGAATCCTCCAAATTTGCAACTTATAAGTGTTATTTGAAAATACCTCAGAAATTTTGAAAGGACCAATCTACAAGGCTTCAAATTTACCATGATTTACTTTGTCTTGCTTGGGTGCATCCCACTTGAGCACTAGATATCCCACCTGGAAATATTCTTTGCTTACCCTCTTGTGAAAGGCTTGCTTGATCTTTTGTTGATGGTCCTGTGCTTTTTCCATTAGCTGCTCCCTAGTTCGTTGCACTTCTACCAGTTGTTGTATTCTTCTAACCATATCATCAGGTTCTCCTTGGTAGGCTTGGAATAATTTTTCCATAGGAAAGGAAATATGACTAGGAAAGATAGCCTCAACTCCATACACAAGTTGAAAAGGAGAGACACCAAGTGATCTCTTTATTGTAACTCTATCAGTGCACAAAGCAAATTTCAGCTTTGAATCCCATGCTTTCTTGTTGTCTTCTAACAATATATTGATGATATTTATAAGAATGTTGTTAGAGTATTTTTCCAATCCATTCCCTTGGGTTAGTAAGGAGTACAATGAACCAATTTAATCCCATATTGTTCAAAAAATTTGATCAGTGGTTCAGCCTTGAAAGATGTAGCATTATCGGTAACAATTTTTCTCAGAAAACCAAACCTTTACATGATATCCTCAAGAAAACTAATGATTACCTTGTGGGAGGCATTCCTTATAGGGATGGATTCTATACACTTGGTGAAGTAATCGGTGGCATTCAAAATCCACCTATGTTNATAAACTTTCTTATTTCAAATGAGAAATGTCCTTCCTATCCCCCTTGAGTTGTCTAATCAATATTTTGAAAGTGTGATTACTAGGTGGAGTGTTGATGTTGATAAAATCAACAAGTTTCTCAATGGATTCACATTTATATTTTTGTTACACGGGGGATTTGTCTATCACCTCAATAGTCTTCTCAATGCCTTTACCCATATATTTATTTTTCTTTGGAATTGAAACATTGGGCATGACTTTTGCTTCAACAACCTCCTTGAGAGTTGATGATCTAGTAAAAGAATTCCTAAATTTTATGCTAGCTATTGGAGAAGGTGAAGAGAAATGCAAATTTCTTCCCTTCTTGGATGCGGATTTGGTGGATGAAGGGAATTCTTCCAATTCATGTGTAGGAGGAGGTGAAAAATATATCTGTGGAGAGTGATGAACCTCCCTCTCTTCTTCTTCAATTACCTTGATGACTTATTTGTCTTGAGAAATGCATTTTCTCATTGTCTTTCTTCTTGTTCATGTTGGAGAAGCACTAGTAGATGGCAAAGGAATCTGCATATTAGACTGAGGAGTAGAGGCTATATACAACTGCATGTGGGAAAATGTAATGAACTATTCCCAAGGAATGTTCCTCTTCTTCAATTCTTCCATCACCAACATCCTGAACAATCCAGAGTGAAAAAAACTAGTGTCCACAGCCTTGGTCTTGGCTTGGACTCTATCATACATCTTCCCCATGCTCCTCAAAAAGAAAAAAGGGATATTCATTGCATATTTACCAGTAAAATGTAGCAAGAGCCTTATATGGTACTGGTGTAACATATTAAACCTTCCCTCACACGTGAAGTATGACTGGATGATCTTCAACTATTTCATCAACCTAGCACTCCTCCTTGTTGCATGACAACTTCCCTCTATCATAGAAGCATGCATTTTGTTTGTAGGGATACTCTTCTTGACTGTAGGTGTGCTCTTATTCACTATTGGTTCCTCTCTTTCAATGGTATCTTCTACCAGGTCATTCAAGTTCCTCTGGGCCAATTCATCCTTGAAATGTTGCAATTCTTCCTTGAGATTTCTATTTTGAGACTGAAAGCCTATGTTTTTCCTGTAGAGGTTCTTAAGTTGCTTATGGAGAGGCATAGCTCTTCTTGTTGCAAATATTTCCAGATCAAGGTTCTTACTGTACATATCCATGAACTCTTTCATCTTAATTCTATCAGACAAACTTGCTTATTTCAAATGAGAAATGTCCTTCCTAGCCCCCTTGAGCTATCTAATCAATATTTTGAAAGTGTGATTACTAGGTGGAGTGTTGATGTTGATAAAATCAACAAGTTTCTAAATGGATTCACATTTATATTTTTGTTGCACCGGGGATTTGTCTATCACCTCAATAGTCTTCTCAATGCCTTTACCCATATATTTATTTTTCTTTGGAATTGAACATTGGGCATGACTTTTGCTTCAACAACCTCCTTGATATCTAATGATCTAGTAAAAGGCTTCCTAAATTTTATGCTAGCTATTGGAGAAGGTGAAGAGAAATGCAACTTTCTTCCCTTCTTGGATGTGGCTTTGGTGGATAAAGGGACTCCTTCCAATTCATGTGTAGGAGGAGGTGAAAAATATATCTGTGGAGAGTGATGAACCTCCCTCTCTTCTCCTTCAATTACCTTGATGACTTATTTGTCTTGAGAAATGGATTTTCTCATTGTCTTCCTTCTTGTTCCTACTGGAGAAGCACTAGTAGATGGCAAAGGATTCTGCATATTAGACTGAGGAGTAGAGGCTATATACAACTGTATGTGGGAAAATGTAATGAACTATTCCCAAGGAATGTTCCTCTTCTTCAATTCTTCCATCACCAACTTCCTGATCAATCCAGAGTGAAAAACACTAGTGTCCACAGCCTTGGGCTTCGCTTGGACTCTATCATACATCTTCCCCATGCTCCTCAAAAGGAAAAAAGGGATAGTCATTGCATATTTACCAGTAAAATGTAGCAAGAGCCTTATATGGTACTGGTGTAACATATTAAACCTTCCCTCACACGTGAAGTATGACTGGATGATCTTCAACATTTTGTCAAAATCTTCAACTAGGTGTCTTCTAGGCACTCCCTTCGAAAAATTATCTATATAATAGTCTGATTTGAGGAATTAATTGGAGAAGGAAGCATTTAGTACCATGGATTTAAACCACCTCTCACCAGTATTAGGAATCACAGTGGCTACTACAATAGAGGCTTCAGATACCTCAAACTCAAGGTCTCCCACCTTAGTCTTAATTCCATCAAACTATAATGAAAATTGCCTTGCTACTTCAGGGTGTCCCCTCTACATGTTTTGGAAAAAAGAGAGGCAACCAACCCTTTGGAAAACCTCCCTAACCATTGTCTCATCATCAAAAAAGTTCATTTCAGAGGGTTCAGTCTTGACTACACTTCCTCCCTTGTGAGATTTCTTCTTTTGAGGTGTCTTGATGGGTAGATGATAGGTGATCAAAGGTTGTGGTGTGTTGAGGGGTAAGGAAACAAACAAAGGAAAATATCAATGAAAAATGACAGTGGATAATGGTTTCTCACTCTCAGTATTTTCCTCTAACTCACCTTGAATTTACAATAGACTCCGAGTTAAGAAAGGCAGGTATGCACTGCTCAACTCTATGTCACTACATCATGGTCATCAAATGTTTGGAAAGGTAGGGACTACAATTACCCTTACTGACAGTAGATATTAAGATGAATAAATGATGACACATTGAATAAAAAGGTTAATGCAGGGATCTTTGAATGCAAAAAGGTATCACTGACCAATAAAAATAAAACACAGCACGAAACTGGGGATTTGTAGCATAGTTTAGTAACATATTTTTGTAGCGAAGTGTGCACACAGGGACCAAGTAATTTCACAGGTACTCAATATTCAGGAGAAAAATGAATGGACCTATTCAATAGATGAAATCCAAGTGAAAATGGCTGCAAATTCTATGGGAGAAAAACTACAGATGCAAATAGATGATCGAGGAAGTAGTCTACAATGTCGGATGGTACCAAAATCTTAGGCATGAGGTATCTCAAGGCTTTACTAATGCAATGGATAGAGATCATAGGATACTTGGAGATGTGACTGAAAATGGAGGATCTGCAACTAGTTAGGAAACTGTGACGTCCACGTCAACGTCCAATCTAGATTTGGCAGTTGATCTCGTAGCATAGTCTGCAACTAGTATGAACTAGTGATTTAGGCAACGTCGAGCTTGAGAGAAAATTTAAATGCTCAAACCGTTAGAAAAATCATTAATGACCAGATCTTCATATCCTTTTTTAATGAAAAATGGTGCTGAAAACAAGGTAGATCATGACCTCAGCGGGTTACGACAAATTAAGGAAATAATCAAAGGAAAAAGAGTGCACTACGGAAACTCCTAGTGAGTTGGCAATGCCTTTTTCAAAAATTTGATTTGAGCCCCCTTTAATTAGACATAGGGACAACATGGAAAGGATAAAGGGTATGAGTGGATGGAGTGATGTGTCAATTCATAAATATCATGAGATGTGTTATGCTTGATGTCAAGTCATGAGGTGAGTCAAAACATAAACCATGGAGTGAACCTAGGCTTAAAAATCTATGTGTGGGCCACAAATGAGCCAAACCACAAGTCTTTATTTGTTCAAGCTAACTTAAGCAAGTCACACAAATAAAAATAAAGAAAACCTAAAGTCTAAAGGACAAAATATTTAAACCTAAGGGATAAAAGACCCAAGGCAATTTTATGTGATAACATTGGTTCCACAGGGGATGGCATGCTCCCTGTGAGTTGCCAAGACCAAGTAGTTTTAGTGCCTTATCCTAGGGCTATGGGGTCACTTATTCAATCATAAATAAAACAAAAATGATATATAAAATGAAATGGAAATCCACTCATGGCTCAAGAAAAATAATTTTTTCATAAAGTTCCCATTGACAGGGCCACCCAAAACTTCAGAATCCTCCAAATTTGCAACTTATAAGTGTTATTTGAAAATACCTCAGAAATTTTGAAAGGACCAATCTACAAGGCTTCAAATTTACCATGATTTACTTTGTCTTGCTTGGGTGCATCCCACTTGAGCACTAGATATCCCACCTGGAAATATTCTTTGCTTACCCTCTTGTGAAAGGCTTGCTTGATCTTTTGTTGATGGTCCTGTGCTTTTTCCATTAGCTGCTCCCTAGTTCGTTGCACTTCTACCAGTTGTTGTATTCTTCTAACCATATCATCAGGTTCTCCTTGGTAGGCTTGGAATAATTTTTCCATAGGAAAGGAAATATGACTAGGAAAGATAGCCTCAACTCCATACACAAGTTGAAAAGGAGAGACACCAAGTGATCTCTTTATTGTAACTCTATCAGTGCACAAAGCAAATTTCAGCTTTGAATCCCATGCTTTCTTGTTGTCTTCTAACAATATATTGATGATATTTATAAGAATGTTGTTAGAGTATTTTTCCAATCCATTCCCTTGGGTTAGTAAGGAGTACAATGAACCAATTTAATCCCATATTGTTCAAAAAATTTGATCAGTGGTTCAGCCTTGAAAGATGTAGCATTATCGGTAACAATTTTTCTCAGAAAACCAAACCTTTACATGATATCCTCAAGAAAACTAATGATTACCTTGTGGGAGGCATTCCTTATAGGGATGGATTCTATACACTTGGTGAAGTAATCGGTGGCATTCAAAATCCACCTATGTTGACCACTTGAAGCAGGATGAATTTCCCTAATGAAGTCTAGGCCCCACTGCTGAAAAGGTTTTGAAGCTACCACAGGCTTCAATGGAAAAGATTTGAGTTGTTTCTTTCCATAAAACTTTTGGCACTTGACACAAGCTCTAATATTTGTACAAACATCAGTAAAAAGGCTAGGCAAAAAATATCCATCTATGAGGATCTTATAGGCTGTGGTTCTCCAGAAGTGATGCCCCCCACATAAAATATCATGAAATTCAATCATAACTCTTTGGGCCTCATGTGGATCTAGACATCTCTTACCTTGTTGTTTTCCAAACCATCAAGAGGCTACAAATTCTGCAAAAAATATATGGTGTCCTTGTACCAAGTTCATTATGCCAATTAGGGGCTGACCTCAGAACCTTTATCAAACAACTCAGCTTACTGATTTTCCAAGCTAATGTTTGTTGAATTAACCCCCAAATATTTTCAATTTGATTCAACCATCAACCTAGATAAACCTTGGCCTTTAACCAATTTAGTGGGATTTATTTCAAGATCAAATTCCAGAATTTTGGCAATCCATTTTCTCCTCCTCCCATCTATGTCAGGATGAATAAGTATCTCTTTCATCGAGGCTGAAGGGACATATGAAACAACTTTTGAATGCATCACATATACTCTGAAAGCCTTGAGGGATTTGACCAAATCATAAGCCTACTTTTCCATGATGTCATATTTTATTTCAACATACCTCAATTCCCTCCTGAAAATGGAAATAGGCTTCTATAACCCTTCTACATTTTTCTGCAATAAAAGAACAACTACTTTTTCAAATGAAGAAAAAGAAAAAATCAAAAACTCCTTGGAGTAGTCAGGGATGATGATCATAGGTGCTTTAGTCAAATCATTTTTATTTGATCAAAAGAATTTCAAGACTCAGTAGTCCATTTGACTTCATTTACTTTCCTCAAAATGGTTGTAATATACTTTACCAATTCAAAAAAATTTGAAATGAACCTTCTCAAAAAATTGATTTTACCCAAGAAAAATAGAGCTTATTTATTGGATCTAGAGAGAGACAAGGTCTGGATGGATTCTACTATTCTTGAATCAATTATTACCCCTTTATCTGATACAATGTGCCCCAATAATTTCCCCTCCTTCATAGCAAACAATGACTTTTAGGATTTAGAGAGAGACCAAACTTTCTGCACTTCAAGAAGACCTTTTTCAAATGATGATAATGTTCTTTATTAGATTGTGAGAACACTATAATGTCATCTAAATAGATGACTACAAAATTGTCCTTCTCCCCAATAAGGTAAATTCCCATGGATCACTGAAAGGTCTCTCTTGCATTCATCAATCTGAAGGGAATTTTAGCATACATGAATGTACCCCAAGGAGTGGTGAAGGTTGTATTTTTTCTATATTCAAGAAAGAGAGAGATTTGATTGTAGCTAGAAAGTCCATCAGTCATAGACATCCTAGATGAACCTTCCACCCTCTGAAATATGTGCTCCATATTTGGTAAGGGGCAATTATATTTCTTGGAGCTTGTATTCAAATTTCTAAAATCGACACAAAGTATGATTTCTCCATTCTTCTTTCTCACTGGGAACAAGTTAGCCACCCATTCAGAGTATCTCAAAGGAATGATAATCTTGGTATCCAAAATATTTTTTACCTCTTTTTCCATAATAGGAAGCAACATAGGATTTATCTGTCTAAGTTTTTTCCTAAATGGCTTGGTCTCTTCTTTCAAAGGGATCTTATGTTCAATGATGTTTGTGTCATATGTTCTCAGATATTCATATGTCCAGAAAAACACATCAGTAAACTCTTTTAACAGCTTAACATATTCAGACTTTTGTTCCATTGACAATATGCTAGACAACTTGACATATTTTGGATCCTCCCTTGTACCCACATTACATTAAATCACATCAACATCTTCAGTTGGACCTTTAACATTTATAGCAACATCATTTATATTGAACAATCTCTCCAAAGGAACTAGTCCTTTTGGAATATGGTTACTAGGCAAATGAGAAATATGATGGTTAGCAATTTTATTTAGAAAAACATTAGCATGAGGACTATTTTCAGTATCATGATCTTGATCAATATCCAAGGCAGGAAACTCATCCACAGTTTAAAGAAATATTTTAATCTCAAGATCATCCTAAAAAACCTTCCAATGTTTGATATTTTCAGGTATAGAGGGTCTATACTTCACTTCTACATCATATTTGAGTTTAGGTGGAAAAGGGACTCTGAAATTACTTGTTGAAATAACCAAAGAATCTGCCATGGTGTTCTCCTCTCTTGGAATAAATGAGATATTAAAATCTAAGAAGAAACTATCAATAAGATCCCAAACTTCATTTTTGTAAGTCCTTAGCTTGGGGTGTTTAGCTTGATATAGATTTTTTATTTGATGGACAATTAATTCA
>JZKD02S1147396.1:156381-168838 GCA_000966675.3 Picea glauca | reverse complement strand
CCTCACATGTGAAGTATCTCTGGATGATCTTCAACATTTTGTCAAAATATTCAACAAGGTGGCTTCTAGGCACTCCCTTGGACAAATTATTTGTATAATAGTCTAATTTGAGGAAGTACTTGGAGAAGGAAGCATTTAGGATCATGTATTTAAACCACCTCTCACCAGTATTAAGAATCCCAGTGGTTTCTACAATAGAGGCTTCAAATACCTCAAACTCAAGGTCTCCCAACTTAGTCTTAATGCCATCAAAACGTAATGAAAATTGCCTTGCTACCTCAGGGTGTCCCCTATGCATGTTTTGGAAAAATGAGAGGCAACCAACCCTTTGGAAAACCTCCCTGGCCATTGGATCAACATCAAACAGGTTCATGTCAGAGGGTTCAGTCCTGACCACACTTCCTCCCTTGTGATATTTATTCTTTTGAGGTGTCTTCGTGGGTAGATGATAGGTGATCAAAGTTTGTGGTGTGGTGAGGGGTAAGGAAAGAAACATAGGCAAAGCTCAATGAGAAATGAAAATGTCTAATGGTTTCTCTCTCTTAGGATTTTCCTCTAACTCACCTTCAATTTACAATAGACTCTGAGTTAAGAAAGGCAGGGATGCACTACTCAGCTTTATGTCACTACATCATGGTCATCAAAGTTTTGGAAAGGTAGGGACTGCAATTCCCCTTACTGCTAGCAGATCTTAAGCTGAATAAATGATGACATAGTGAATAAAAAGGTTAATGTAGGGGTATTTGAATGAAAAAAGTTATCACTAACCAATCCAAATAAAACACAACGCGAAAAAGGGGATATGTAGAGTAGTTTAGCAACATCTTTTTGTAGCGCAGTGTGCACACAAGGACCAAGTAATTACATGGGTACTCAATATTCAGGGGAAAAACGAATGGGCCTCTTCAATAGATGAAATCCAGGTGACAATGGCTGCAAATTATGTGGGATAAAAACTACATATAAAAATGGATGATGGAGGAAGTAGTTTGCAGCGTCGGACGCTAGTAAACTCTCAGGCAAGAGGTATCTCAGGACTTTTCTAATGCAATGGAGAGAGCTCACAAAATACCTAGAGATGTGACTGAAAATGGAGGATATGAAACTAGTTAGGAAACCACCACGTGCACCTTAGCCTCCAATCTATATTTGGCAGTTGATCCTGTAGGGTCGTCTGCAACTGGTTTGAACTAGTAATTTAGGCAGCGCTGAGCTTGAGAGAAAATTCAAATGCTCAAACCATTAGCAAACTCATTAATGACCAGATCTTCATATCCTTTTTTAATTAAAAATGGCATTTAAAAAAGTTATATCATGACCTCAATGGATTATGACAAATTAAGGCAAGGATCAAAGGACAAAGAGTGGCTACAGAAACTCCTAGTGAGTTGGCAACGCCTTTTTTCAAAAAATTGATTTGACCCCCCTTTAATCGGACATAGTGACACCATGGAAAGGATAAATGGTATGAGTGGATGGAGTGATGTGTCAAGTCATAAATATAATGGGATGGGTTATGCTTGATGTTAAGTCATGAGGTGAGTCAAAACATAAACCATGGAATGAACCTAGGCTTAAAAATTTATGTGTGGGCCAAAAATGAGCCAAACCACAAGTCTTTATTTGTTCAAGATAACTTAAGAAGGTCACACAAATAAAAATAAATCAAAATTAAAGTCTAAAGGTTAAAAAATATAAACCTAAGGGATAAAATACTCAAGGAAATTTCATGTGATAACATACGCAACCATACTATCCCACCAATCCGTTAAAGAGAACAATAAACCAATACATTTCTCTTCATAAAAAATATTAATATCAACCGATAATAACTGACTTACCACAGTATTGAAGGCATTCATATGATCTATCACCAAGTCTCCATTTTCCATCCTCAGGTTGTATAACTTCTTCCATAGGAACAATTTTTTTACCATGGAATTTGAGTGATACAAAGTCCCTAACTTATCCCATAATTCATTGGTTGTAGCTTCCCTTGACACATTCAGTAATACAAAATCCGAGGGACACAATGGATTGTCCTCTTTTCCTTTCGATCCAAATTTTTCTAGTGATATTTTGACATTCTTGTAGGTGCAGTACCTATATACACAATGATCCATTGATCTTTTTCCACCAAAAAATATTCCATCTTGAGCTTCTACAACTCAAAACATTTCCCATTAAATTTCTCGATCTTTATTTTTTAAATTCTCACCATTTCTTTTGACCTAAAGAATCGATATCATAGATCTCCCTATGTAACAAGGATTATCACAGACCTGATCCAAACCCCTGACTACAAAGGTGTCCCCCCGAAGCTAATAATTTCTCTGATACCAAATTTAGTAATTAATTGTACAAGGTTAAAATCTACATAGTAAGGTTGTATGTAGAGGTATTTCCTTTTTTGGTAGGTTTTCTCTATTCAACATTAAAAGAATGATCAATATGCTTGATCCATTCAGAATTATACAAGACATAATGCCACATTGGTATGCTCCATCATTATTTCATATAATTATATATCTTCATTGACTCACTAGCCCAAACAAGTAAGCACCAGTCATGTCAAGATTCAACCATTGAATTCAATTTTTTTCTTGTTCTTTCATGGAACATGTTGAATACCTAAGGATATTTACTTCATTAAAGTTATAACTGGGAAGGTCCACTTGAGCTGGAAAAGAAACACCCTAAAGTGTAGAGAAGTGGTTGATGTGATGATAATGGGAAATTCTCACGTGTATCACAAAATTTGCATGTTGGTTTTAAGGACTTAATATTTGTGCAATACAGTTTTGGGAGTTAAAAACCTCAAATGAGGTATATGTCGTATCCCCTATCATCGCTGACTAAATGAACCAATGTCACACTATATCCCAAACACACTTTGAACCTTAACCACTATGACTTGAGACATGATATAACCCTATGATTCTTAACATAGTCACCCCCTAGCAAATGATGACCCTTGTCACAATTACCTACTAACACACTAAGCCATTAACAAACATTGATTTCTAACCATTATGATATTGGACACATTACACCCTAATCCTTGAGAAAATCACCCCTGACACACTATGACCCTAGATAAACTATGATCCCTTACACAATAACCCCCTAATGCATTATAACCCCTAAGAGGTATTGACCATGGTTGGCCATATTGAAAACATTGATTCATTAACCTTTAATACCCTTACATGTAACTCCTTAACCAATTTGGCCTATTTTAACTAGTGTCGACTATCGGTTAATATAAATAATCACAATTCAAGTGGTAACACTATCCATTACTCTTGACAATGATTAACCATTGTGTTTACGATTAAAAGCGTCAACGAAGTTTTGCCCGCAAAGTGTTTCTAAATCCTACTATTATAAAAGTTAAATAATACTAGTAGGTGGGACCCCCTTATAGATTGGAGATCATGTTGTTCCTTTTCTTTTGGTTTTTGTGCTCATGTTGGACACTGCTTACATGGTTCATGAGATCTTGTTTTTATTGGCTATGGATTGGACTTATGAAGTGTTGGTTCTTATGTTACTACAGACTATGCCTATTCATTGGTACCATTGTTATCTGTTCTTGGAACACATGCACAACATACATGTTAGTAGAAATACATCAAAGGCAGTTGGAAAAAAGAAATAACGCATACAAGAAATTAGAAAGAAATGAAAATAAATGCAACAAATGAAAAGGGAAGAATTTAAACCATGCTATATACTATACTATATGCATTGATTTTTAATGGATTGTTGTTATCCTAGCTACTAAGTTAATAGCTATGTGATTTTGTTATTGAGTTATATAGTTGATACACAATGGTGATGTTATGGAATAAGTTGATATGGATTGCGCTATTGGTGATGGTTTGATATATGGTCACTTAATTGGATTATATAGCTGATATGTAATATGGTCAGTTGGAAATGGAAGGTATGATGTGGGTGGCACATTTGATGCAATTTCCAATGCATGGTTTAAATGAATTGTTGATATATTAATCGTTGGCGTGTACTATTGAATTAACTCACTGTGGGTGGAGGCGACGTGCATTTACTACACGTCACCCTTACTCCTTCCATTGGCCATCACCCTAGTCAAGCTATTGTTCAACCTTGTTGTTGTGGTTATGCTCTAATTTATTAGCAAAGAGGAACTACTCGGCCAACTCGCGTTTTAAGGTGCTTGGATTATAGGTATGTCTTTTTTGTCCATTCATGAGTCTTCTCTAGTTATGAAATGATTATTGGCTTAGGTGTATTGGTTTGTGTTTTCCTTAAGTATTGCAACTATGTAAATTTGTGATTTTGGGATGAAGCATTGATGGTTCTCTCTTTAGTAGTGTTGAAGTCATAATGTTATTGGTCATCCTGGGTGTTAGCAGCCATAAGGGCTCTCTGTTATCCTTGTTGGTTTAGTTGGAGGGTTTTTGTTTGGTCTTGGGTGGCTAGTTGTCCTCATGCATTCGTATCGCTATATCCAGTCTTTGGTTTTATAGGGTTTTAATGGTTGGAAGCACTCTGTGTCACTGTGTCTTGTTCACTCAAACATTGGTTTGTTTCCAACACTAAAGGTTACGCAGTGGGTTATTTTGTTCTTTCTCGGCCCTATGTTTACTTCAGCATTGTGGTTGTTTGATTGGAGAGCCACAAGGGTTATACCCTACGTGTGTTAAGTATCATTACCAGGACAAATTGGAGCCTCGTCCTCTGTTATATCCCTCCTATCACCGGATTTGTTACCTGCCCATGACTAAGTTGTGGTTCTCTCTGTGTATGCACCGTTGGTCTCAAAGGTTGTCACCATTGAAAAGAGTTGGATTTTTATTTCCCTGTGTTGGCCACAGAGAAAACCCTTAAATCTACAGGTCTGAGGATTGATAGAGAAGACCGGCATGGCCTGTCGGGTTACTATTGATTATTTTTGGATGTTTGTATATTTCTAACTAAAATGAGTACAGGCTCGCCCAGTGGGTCATGTGAAAATCCTGTTGGTTTTGGTACCTAGTCACTTCCTATTTATTACAATGGACAAACCCTGCATTGTTAATTGGACAATTCAAAATACACAGTCGCTCTCGTTGTGTTTGATAACCCAATATTGTTTAAATTGAGAAGGTTACAGCCTCGCTTCATGTCGATGCGTGGGTATGTGTGGTTTCCACAACATGGTAGGTCAATTGTTGATTGTTATGACAATCCAAGTATATGTGAAACATTGAATTGGTTGATTGGCCGATACACAGTCACTGTCTTTTTGCACTAAGATTATTTGGATGCTTGATTTGGCATTGGTTACAATTTCTTAATGATGCTCGCGCATACTACATTTGTGTGTGTGGCATTCCTACACCACAAAAAAATGGTCATTGTAACTATGAGTTGTTTTGTTGGGTTCGAACGGTTATTGCAAACTGGATGACTATAGAAAATCCATCCATTGTATGTGATATGGTTATTTGATTGCATCATTAGAGATGAGACTGAATCTTACACAACATGATTGATTGCAGTTTGATTAAATTGAAGCAATATTGTATTAGATTGATGGCTCAACACGATGGGTTGAGTTAATACTGTGACTTTGTGTTTATGATTGTAAAATGGAAATGTTGAATCATGGTGTTTTTTGTGGCTTCTCACTATGTATGATATGGATAAGTTTGGGTTGCACACTTAGAGTTAGTCGCAGAGTTTTAAGCACGATTTTGTTGCAAATTCGATTATGGTATGATGAATTCAGTCATGCTATTGGTACCTCGTTGTGTTGGATGGATATCCTAGCTTTTGATTATTTAGAGTCACTTTGAATTGGTCTTGTATAGTGACAAAATTACACTTGCATGATTGAGTTATTTTGTGCATAGCATGTGTTGGAATGATGGTTGTTGTTTGTCTATTTAAATGATGATCAAGGTTTTTGCATTTTAAGTCTAGATTATTGGGTTGAGTGTCATTATATATGTTTAAAGAATGTCATGCATTTTAAATGACATGCCCGATTGCAGTGGCAGTATAACTTCATTGCAATTTTTAAACACGACTTTGGGTGTATTTGATGATTGGAGAAATGTGTGGGAAGTGGTTGATTTTGATGATTAACAAAGAAGAAATGGTTATTATTACACATTTGAGAATTGTTATAAATAAAAGGAACATAAATCCCCTTACATATTTTTTTGGAATGCATACTTTCTTATTGATGGCATTGTATTATACATTTGACTATGAACAACAAACTAGTTAATACACAGTAATTCTTATTGGGTCACAATGATCATTTGGTTGGTATATCTCCTTTTGATAGAATGATTATATGGATTACTTGATTAATTTTTTGAACAATACCCACTCTCATTCCCCACTATTATTTTTATTTTCGCTAATTACAACCCCATCACCTTCCCACATTCATTTTTCACTCCCTATTCTAAAATTTATTACAGTAAAGAACAATTATGTGTCGAAGCAGTTTGATAGTAGGAGTGTCTTGGTTGAACTACAATGATATTTTCTCTGGTTCCAGTTGATTGTTTTCATCTTTGAGTAGTAATGGTATTTTTTCCCCCATCATCATATCATGTTTCGCTCAATACAAGCCCCTCACATATCCCAGGACCCTTTATTCACCCCCTGCTCACTTATTAACAGTAAAATAATTTGTATGGATTGGATTGCATGAGTCTCATACATTGTTGAGCCAAATCTATTTCATATTTTTAAGAGTTGTCATGTATGGTTATTTAAAAGATTATTTGCTAATCAATCATGCATGCAGGAATGAGTTTTTTCAGTCAAGGTAGCCATGTCTGAGGAAACATAGGGAGAGGTAATTGGAACAAAGGCCCAAGAAGGCCAAGGTTCTCCATACAAGAGCTTGGCCAGTTGTTTCAGGCCATATTTTTCAATTGGATTGGGTAGGGAGTAGTCCAACCTAAGCCTAAAAGGCCTCCTTTCCAAGTTCTATGAGCCCCTGGTATCCCTGTGCCTCCTCATGTATCGTTGCAACTCGAGGTTTCTGAAAATGATGGATGGAAAGAGATTGTCCACCCGACAGTCTCCCAACATCGTGGCTAGCCTAATTTATCCCTACATACTCCACCACCTATTAACCCCATTGTCCAAGATGCTCTCCACCCACAAGTGCAATCCTCCCATGCTAGAAAAAGGTTGAAAATTGAGGCCCACCATGCCCTTGACAAAGGAAAAGCCACTACTGCCCCTTCTTCACCCTCTAATAGCTCTGACAAATCCATGTCTTCACAGATGCATTTGAGGGCCGATTGTTCCCATGTGATCAGTGAGATTAGGCCTAAGGGATCGACGTAGCCAAAGGAACATTCAGGAAAATCAAAGGGTGACAACAGTAATAAAGGAAAGATTGCATCGCAGAGTGGGAAATATGGCTTTTGAGTTTTTATTTTTATCTATTGTTGATGGCAGTTGACTTTAGGAAAATTTGGACAACAAGTTTTATTTTTGGTTACATGAGTAATATTTTTTGAAAATAATTTCAAATATCATGAGATAAATTGTCAAATATGAATATGTGGATGGGAGACACAAGGAGGTGTGTTTTGCTTAACTAAATAGTTATGTTACGATTGTTATGAGCTAAAGGGAGTCACAAGGGATCCCACCTACTAGTTATTATTATTTATGACCCTTATTATGATTATTAATCCCCCCCCCCCCTAACTAAAGTTGGTTGAGTCTTTAATTAACTTAACTAATGAGTTGGTTCAACTAATTCAACCAATTCTAAATTGTTTGAAAACAAAAGGAAAGGGAGGAACAAGAGGAGGATAGAAGCAGAAGCATACTAAGGTTTTCTCTTTGAGTTTATGTTGAGATAGTTCAGTTTTCATTCATTCATATATTCATCACAAGCCTAATTCTCATTTATGATAGCATGGTCTTATTGTAGACAACAATATTCAGGGATGAATCACATCATTCAGACACTTGCTTTTCAGAGGTGTTGACCTATCTTTGACAGTTTGTGTAGACTTGTCTATTTGTGAATTAGTTTTCATGACTGACAAAGGCTAGTGTACAGATTCGAGTGGGAAAAAATATGTGGCAAGTTGATCCATCTTTTAGAGTTCAGTTTTGGTTTTCTGTCAAAGGTCCTTTTGTATGTTCCATCGAGGATATCTAAGTTTGACTTTGGTCCAAAATTTTTGTATGAGATTTTGTAAAGAAAGTTACACTTTGGTGAATTGGAATGAAATAAATGACTGCTTTATGTCTCATCTATCTTGATTATCATCTTGGTGTCTTTACTTCTGTCTTTACATTTGTTTCAGCAACTGTTATATTCATAAAATTACATAAAAAGTAAATTTCCAGCAAGCGTTTTATTGATAAAAGACTAGCCTAAGCACTGGTAATTAATACTTGTGAGTTAGGATGTTATTTTTGTTGGCTATAAACATAGGGTGATATTCCCGTCTATTTTTCTTTAGCCACGCAAAATTTGAAAATGATTGAGTAAGATCATTTCACATGTTTTCCTCAACACATTGTTGACTATATAGGCCATGGTTGATGATATTGACCACATTTACAATATTTTTCCATATTGACCATATTTAACCATACTTAATGCATTGACCCACTAATATTGAATCCCTTAATCTATTTATCTCATTTACCATTTGACCCTAGTGATCCATGTTCTATAATTGACCATTGTTGACAATATAAACCATTGTTGACCCACAAACCCATAAACCTCATAAACTCAACCCAATTAATGCCTAAGCCCAAAACTACTAACACCTGGATGTTAGGATATTTGGATAGTTAGGATTTATTTAAGATCAACTTGGTATACTGTGTCTTTAGGTAAAGTATGTTTATTTAGTGTGCACTATAATCATTTGATCTGACAGTCACAATTATATTCTAGACATAAAGTGATATGATGGTTCATATTCTCCTTGATACTAATGGATATATTGATATGTGTCTGAACACTCGATTGTTCCATGATCTTTATTTAAAGAGCATGGAGGGTCATTTGTTGATGGTCGATTGTGAGAAACTCATATGTAAATTATTTTCCTTTTGCATTAATATATTTCCTCAAGTGGTTGCATTGGCTGGGGCCATGTACTATTTGTTAGGTACCTAACCTTCCTAACGCCTCACGTAGTTATAATAATATAATTCCATGTAATAATGCCCAATATTAATTAGGCCTAGCAATAAGGAAGAATAAGTCAAATGTAAGAAAACCTAATAGAAGCTTTCGCTTCTAGAAGGATCTTCCGCTAGATTGTTCTTTTGAATAGATAGATTGAGTATAAATAGGAGTAGAAGGTATGAGAAATCTTGTATTGGATATTATTGTAATAGAGCTTTGTTCTTCTGGAGGTTGCCCCCTCGAAGAGACAACTAAACATTTCTATCATTAATCAAGGTGTTATTTCTAGTGTTATTCTGGTATTTTTCTGGTATTGTTCTGGTTGTCTCATTGTTGTTATGCAATTTCTAGCTAAAATATTTATGTTCTGCATACTATTTTATATCTGGAATACTACAAGTGGTATCAGAGCACTTTCCTTGGAAGCAAATTGTGGGTTAATTTTTTTTTCCAAGGTAGAGATGTATTCCGACATCTTAAAGCTATAGAGATATGTTGTTACATGCATAAACCTGCGGTCATGGAGTCATACACGCATGAAATATAAGTGGTACTTAAGCGCACATTTGTTGGCCACCCTTGTAACCCCTGTTGGTACCCCTTTGAGTGGTAGTGCATCAGAAAACACCTATACAGGGATCAACCTAGATCTCCTAAAGCCCTCCATAGATAAATTGATCGACCTCCTGATTTCTATAGTTCCACCAAGAATAACACTCGAGAAGATAATCTCTAGTACATGGGTAGTCAGGTAGTACAAATAAGGGCATAGTCTAGCCTCCTTAGTTGGTTCCCTAAGATATTAGGTCGATTACTATTGTTGGGCCCCACACATATATTAGAGAGCTATAGCATAGATAAAACCCTTCTTTGTAGACACCCTTCATATCCTAACCCTTGGGATGGAAACAAAAATATAACATACAAGATCTATTGATGTGCAACTGTGCCTCCTACATTTGGGTTGCGAAATTACTACACATTTCTTACTATTAAGAATTTGGGCATTTCAACACTGCAGTATTCTTCATATCGAAGTATAACTCTGTAGGAGTAAAAAAACATTATAGTGGTCCCATCGACACACTTCTTTGGGACCCATCCCACTAGGTTCCTCTCTTCGCCTCGATTATAGTGATACCTATCATTTTTAACACAATTGTTTTTTGTGGACCCGACCCTTCTTCGACACCCTTATTTGGCCCATATTCCATTGGATCCCCCTTTTCACCTTGATCGTAGTGGTACCTATCATTTGAAACCCTTCTTCGCAGTGGTCCCAACCACTCCTCCAACCCCCTTTTGTTTCCCCTATACCATTTTCCTGCCCATATTTTCCAAATGGATACCACCCAAGCCCAATAACTCAATACATTGATTAGTGACACCCACCAAAACATAAAAGACATCAATAATATAAATAACAACCTTAGCTCAATCAATTCAGCTATTCAGGTCCTCCAAGAATAATGTTCCTACATCAAAGACCTAAAATACCTCAAAGAACACTTCATGCATCGTTCCCAGAACCCTTCCTCTTATGAACAACCATATTATCAGGATGAACATGACTCTTCCCATTACCAAGGTCCTCATACTACCCACTTTTCTCGAGACCTCCACCCTCCTAGAATTGAGGTGAACAAATTTTATGGATCGAATCCCATAGGATGGTTCACCCAAATGGAACATTATTTCTCTTTTCATGGCATTATTGATTATTTTTCCAAGCTTTGTTATGGTTTCATACATCTAGATCCAAAATGATGGCAATGGTGGCAATTGAAAAAAAAGGAATGCAAAGGGTATGTTGCTTGGAAACAGTTTGTGGTTGAACGTTATGACCACTTTGACTCTCACACCCACCATTTAGGACGTTTGACCAAGTTAAAGTAGTATGGGATAGTGGAATACTTTATTTCTACATTTGAGCACTTGGCTTTCATAAAAGAGGGCATGTCAGATGCTTTCTTTAGGGAATTATTTATTAGTGGCCTCAAAGATGAAATTTGTGCCCATGTTCTCATGGCACACCCCCAGACTTGGTTAGAATCTACTCAACAAGCCAAGGAAGCACCACAAATTGTATCCTCCTAGACTTGCAAACCCTCCTTTCCTCCTCACACTGAACCCACCAATTGTTCCCCTCCTACAACTCCCCTTAAGATCCAGAAATTGACCAGGGATGAAATGGATGAACGTCAACTCAAGGGTCTTTGTTATAATTGTGATGACAAATATTTTCCTAGGCACAAGTCTAAAGAAAAAAATCTTTTTATGGTTGTGACTGAGGATATTTCTGAAAAAGATGTTTTTGTTTCACTTGTGGAGGAAATACCACTGCCATCTAACCTCACCCCACCCTCTGATCCACTAGACATTGACCCGATGATTTCACTTAATGCCCTCAATGGATTCTCTTCTCCCCAAACTCTCAAATTAATTGGTTACATAAAAAATATGAAATTCATCATCCTTGTGGATAGTGGTAGAACACATAATTTTATTTATCGTTGCATTCCCCAAGAAGTCAATTTCTACATCCATGCCATCAATAATTTTCAAATCATGATTTCCAATGGTGGTTCCATGAAATGTGGGGGACGATGTGAAAATGTGTGACTCCAAATTGTTCAGTATCACCTGAAATCCCATATGTTTTCTATATACATGTGTGGTTGTGACATTTTTATTGGTGTCGAATGGTTATGCACTCTAGGCCCCATTCTCATGGATTTTAAGGACTTAACCATGCAATTCCAATAGGAGGGAAAACAATATAAGTTCCAAGGCATCACAACAGGCTTCCTTGAGATCACCAGTTCTTATTGCATGGAAAATATCCTCAAAAAAGGTCATTCGGGAATTATAGACCAACTCCATTCCATTCATGTTGTTGAGACACGTTTTGTGCATCCCAACCTCCAATCTATCATCTCCCACCATCAAGTTTTTTTTTCACTCCCAAAGAACTTCCCCCTTCTCGTGGAGTCCATGATAATTCCATCCCTCTCATCCTGGGTTGTCTTCCTCCCAATGTTCGGCCTTATCATCATCTCTTTTCCCAGAATAATGAAATTGAGAAAATTGTTCATGAATTGCTAGAGGTAGGTGTTATCCTTCCCATTTATAGACCCTATTCTTCCCCTATGTTCATGGTACTCAATAAAGAAGGTACTTGGTGCATGTGTCCTGATTTCCGCACCCTCAACAAACTCATAATAAAAAAATAAATCCCATTCCTGTAATTGATGACCTCTTGGATGAATTGAGTGGTGCTCAGTAATTCAG
>JZKD02S1147396.1:128950-140266 GCA_000966675.3 Picea glauca | reverse complement strand
AGTCAATTTATGCAACCATTTATGAGTCTCTTTAGGCATGGTATTGGGGTACCCAACTATGGAGGCCAAGTTCAATGGTTTGAAAAAGGTTTTTACACCAAGAGTGAGCCATTATGTGGAGGGGAAGGCAACCTTGGAACAATGTTTTGACAATAGGAGAATTATGAGAAGGCCTTCTTCGGTCAACTTTAGAAGGTTTGAATCTTCTTGGAGGCAATGATGGTCGGTTTTGGGATGTTGGAGTCACTAGATGATCTTTATGGAAGGCTCATTAAGAATGGAAAGGGAAATTCCATCAAATGGAGTCACTAGGAAAACTATGGATAAAGGTTTTGGGATCAAATCTTGTCAAAGTGTCGTTAGGGCTCAAAAGATGATTCAAAATCCTCCCCGACAATGCTGCCAAAATTTTATCGCACAATCTATACATTGGTAAAAGCCCAACCAAATCCATGTAAGTTTGAAAACTATAGGAGTACCTACCAATTTCCACCTTAGATAGACACTTCCCTCGCTTTAGTGATGATGAAGTCACCACAAGGGTGGGATCCCAGTGACCCTAGGGGGCATTGAGATGGAAATTGAAGTGATGATAAGAGAAACCACTATAGGTCAATCTTGGAGGTGAAGAATGGCTTGTAAAAGAGTCTTGTGAAATGGTAGATGGTTTCCAAGTATTTTGTACCTGCAAAACAATGTTAACCCTGCCCAGAACAAAACAAATGATCATAAACCAAGCCTTATATAAAAGGGGATCAAGAAAGAATCCTTGTTGTCCCAAATTGCAGCAGTATGTAAATATATATATATCAGCAAATAATATTTCACTATCTACAAAATTAACGATCCAAAACATCAAATAATTATTGGGTAATCAAGCCCTAAACATGTAGATAATATCCCAATATTTAAACACAAGTTTTGATCAAAAAATAGAGCTACAAAAATATTTTATCAACAATATATTAGGGAATTATTGTGGTTGTATAAAAAATAGGCTATAGAATCAATTTATAGCCACTAAAATTCACAAGCAAAGCACCCAAATGAAAGTCTTTGACAAGGAAAATAATTGGCACCAATTACTTGCAATTTTCAGTAGTATAAAGAGTAGTAAAAGATGATTAAAGAATGAGTTTTCAACATCCCTAATGGCTGTAGAAATTATTTTACAATAGCAAGAGAATCACTAGGCTAAGCAATATTCCCTTGGGGAACAATGATTCTTATAACAAGTGAAATCAATTCCAACTTAGACAATTGAAATATCTCAACAATTCATGTATACCAATGCAATGATGTTATATCTCCAATCCAAATTATATTAGTGCCTTATCAATTGGGTTATGGGGTCTCTTGTTGTAATATCTAGTTGTGTTACCTCTCTAGGGGTGTAATCCTTTTTACTCCCTAGAGAAAAAACAACTAGCAAGGTAAATCTAGGAGAGTGTAATCCTTTTTACTCTTCCTAGAAACATTTGCAATAGCTTATTAAATGAAAATAATGATAGATATTGGTGGAGAGTGTATGAACTTATACTCCAAAAGTTTTAAAAAATTGACCTTTCAACGAAGAAAGGAACAACACATAGCATAAATTCCTTAACTAGTCCAAGAGATATTATGATAAACACTTCATTACCAAGAATATTCCATCACATAACAAAGAACAACACATCCAAGAGATAGCGCCTAGTGTATTCCTCCAATATACAAGTGGTGGCATCCAAAATTTCATAAGGGAGAGAAAGTATGAATTTCCCAAGTAGGGAGAAAATTTCAGCCATGCAATATGTAATTCTCAAGTGCGATATGTCTAAAATGAAAGTGACAAGGAATTTATTTATACAAGACTTTGTAAAACCAATTTGTCCACATAATTAGGGTAAAACAAAAATTAGTGAGGCCTACCTCCTCAATTTTACCCTTTACAAATTAGAATTTAAATTTACAAAAGAAGAAAACCCTAAAATATGGCATCATACCCCCTAGGGGTGACGTTTTTTCATAAGAAGCAAGACGCTTAGGTTCTTAAGGGAGATGTTGGGACTCCAAAGGCCATATATTCATGTGAAAGATTCTTCCTTCATCAAGGTGTGCCAAGTCATCATCAAACCATCCAACACCACCAAAACCCTAGCCCTCCAAGTATGACATCACGCCCTAGGATGTGTCGTTTTGAGCCTCCAAGGAAAAATGTTGGGAAAAGGGAGGGTTATTCTCCTTCTCCAAGGTCTTCTCTCATGCCTCCAAAGGAAATGTTCATCACCCATGTGTCCAAAGAGAAGGGGGAACATCATCCAACCTATGGGATTCATTCCCCAAATGAAGGTTCAAGTGTCATTGCATGATCAAGATTTCAGATGTCAAGGACCTGCAAAGACAAACATGTACACCCTCCAAGGGTCAAAAAGTCACAATATCATGCCAAGTAATCCATATCTAATAAAATAACCACCCAAACATGTGCATCAAATCCCCCCTTTTCAAAATAAACAAATGCTCAAAGAACTTATACAACTTGCCAAATTTAGATATGGGAGGGGTGTCATAGTGCCTTATAAACCAATTCCTCAAGTAGGGGATGTTCCCAAGGAGAAATATCTCTAAGTAATGTAGTGTATTTGAGGTGGATGGGGTTAGACTTCTAGGTATGGGGTTTCATGACATACAAGGGCTCGTATTGTCTCATTTATGGGCGCCTTTGTTGAGGGCTAGCCACATATGTTTTCTCTTTTTGTTTTTAAAGCATATTATTTCCAAACCCTTTATTAGCCATTTACTTTGCATGTGTCACCAAGTTGAAGACAATAAGGAACAATAAAAAGGAAATTCATAGCCCACATACACTCTACCTTGGTTTGCATACCTTTCTATGTTGAAGTCAATAAGGGGCACTAGAAGAGAAATGCATATCCCATAAATGATCTACCTTGGAAAGTTTAAGTAATCAATCAATTAATTAGTTTACTGTAGTGTTTGTTGCAGTCTTTGTTTTTTCTTCCACTTTGACACGAGAAAACTGAAAGGGATCAATCCTTGAGCTTATGATATTTTCCTTGATCTGTGTACTATATTCCTTGGCCTTTTCCAAAGTATTAGGTGCTTTATCAATGAGGATAAAAGCAAATTGTCCTTCAAATTCATTCATGTAGAGAACATTAATGACTATTTTCGGTGTACGTAGGTCAGTCGAGATATGATCATATAGTTGATCAAATATTGCATCAAATTCTTTCACTACTTCATTTTTCTTTTTATTGATTTTATTGAACTGTTCCAATAACACTATGTTGTCTTTTTTTGTTGACCATGTGCTTGTAAGTAATTTAGAGAAATCTTCATAAGATTCCAGATGATTATCAGGTAGTCCTATGAACCATCTCTAGGCATCTTCATCAAGATACATGGCTAATATCCTCATCACAACATCTTCATGCTCCACACCTTCATTCAATAAGGCCACACTTATTGCATATAGGTGGTCTTCTGGCATAACCATGTTATTTCTAGTGAATATAGAACATCCACTTCTTCATTGCTTACACAATTTTAAAGAGCTCTTTTTCATATGTGGAGTAGTTCAAAATTACTCAATGAAACAATTTTAAATGATAACATATCGATCTTGATCCTTACATAAGCATTTCCCCTAAAGCATAATTGATCACATATTTATCTAGTCCAAATGGAAACTACAAATTAGGTATGGATAGAAATGGTGTGTCGTTGATATTCATTTTCAATTCTTTTGCAGGACCATTGTTGTGGATTTCCCCAATAGAAATCATACTCTTTGGTGGTCATAGAATGCAATGATATAGCTATTGTTGAAATGTTTTCCATGAAATTTCTCAAATATTTTTTCACTCCCCATGTGATATGTTGATCTAGGTGGACATTGGTGGCCACCCACCTGTTCTACTAATTTAGAATGGTTCTACATCTTGGTATTTTTTCTATATTTTTTTGAGTCCCAAACTTCTAGGGTCATTATGAGGCCCTAAATGACATTTTTTTGGTGTGGTAGCACCCAGTATGTAGCCAGTGGAAAATATTAGGCCATTTGAAGTGTGTAATTATTGGATAGACATTTATGATGGGCTATCAAGTGCCCCAAATGAATATTGTATGCAAAATTTACGCCCCAATAATTTGATGTATCAACTAACCACATCAGAGCCCAAGAATATTTTGGAATTTCATCTTCCAGGGTTAGGGTTTTGGATGTTTAGGGTTTCTCATTGATGATTTATGTTAAAATTCCTTTTCATCCTCTTTGTAATTATCTTCTTGTGAATGAGTGTAGCCGACATATCTCTCTCTTTAGGGATAAGCTACCACCATTCTAGCTAGTATGGGTTCTTTTCATTTTATATATTTTTGTATTCCATTCATTAATAGAATATGATTTCATCAGTATTAATTTGTTTCTTGCAATAGATTTATGTGTTTCCTTGTTATATCTTTTCCTTCATTTCATTATCAACATAATCTATATTAGTGGTATCAGAGAAATCTGCTCTTTGTTGTTTCTTTGTGCATGTCCCTGATGAGGTCAGGCTATCAGGAATTGGGTCTTGAACTGTTTAAGGTTGGGGAAGAAAATTATCGATGGCCCAAGAAACCTCCCATGGCAGAAGAAAAGAGAGAAAACGGAGAAGGATATCTTATCAAACTATTGCTCGAGGAATCCCTTAGACAAAAAAGGAACGAGATGATGGATAATTTCTCCCATATCCTTCAATGACTTCCAATAGCAACAAAGGCACCTTCAACCGGCATTCACTTCAGAGGTGCGACATCCTTCAAGGTTCAAGTTAACTTTGATATTCCTTTATTTAAAGGCTATATAGATGCTAACACTTTGGAAAAATGGTTAAGTATTCTAGAGGGTTTTTTCTCTATCCAAAATTTTTCCAACAATGAAAAAATCACCTTCTCCTTAAATCCCTTCTCCATGTTAGCTATTGTTGGGAAAATTATTGTGAGAAACATGGTGAGAGTTCCACAAAATCCCTTGGAAAAACACTCATTAATTTCTCTCCAAACAGTCATTGAAGGATGAGATGAAATCCCATAGTTGGATGTCAACTCAAACTTTGATTTAGAATTGGATAAGGGAAAATTTTGCATTGACATGGAATCCAGTGTCACCATTTCTACCACAAAGATCCAACCATAGGAACCAGAGGAACCTGAAGAAGGGGAGTGCCTCTTCCACTCACAGATGTGGGTAAAGGGGACACCACTCCATTTCATTTTTTACAATGATAGCCAAAAGAACCTAATATCAACAGAGTTCATCAAAAGGTTGAACCTAACAATGACGTTGCACCCTCAACCATACACCATAAGTTGGCTTAGCCAAGGTTGATACATCCACGTCATCCAACAATGTCGACTACACTATGACATCAAGCCCTTCAAAGATGAGGTATTGTGTGATGTTTCTTCACTTGAGTTTGTGATGTTATTTTAGGAGAACTATATATGTGGAAGTTTCATGTTTTTTACGAATCTAGGCCCCATAGTGTCATTATTACTTAGGGAGGTAAACTCTACAGGGTACCAAAGGAATTCCCAAATACTATGGTCTCTTTTCTCTCCATGAATCATTGCAAAAAGGTGATCTATTAGACTGAGAGATTTGTCCTCTTTATGGTCTAATTGCAAGGTGAACAAAATATCATGTCAACCACAAAAACCTATGCATGATGTACCTATACACAACATAAGTGGAAAATATAGTAGAAGAACACAAAGACATCTTTGCCTCACCTACTAGGGTGCATTTGCACTGTCAAGTAAATAAATCAATTGATTTGACACCCAATGATCCTCCTCTTAATGGCCTTATATATAAGCACTCTATTATGGAGAATGAAGAAATCAAATGCCAAATCCAAGAGTTAATTCTGAAGGGCCACATTAGACCAATATCCTCACCTTATGGGAGCCCAATTGTTCTAGTACAAAAGAAGGAAAATACATGGCGACTTTGTATTGATTACATATCCCAAGAAAATATCAAAGTCAAGAATTGATACCCAATCCCCCAGATTGATGATCTTCTAGATAAGCTCAAGGGCACCAAATGTTTCAGTAATATTGATCTAAAATCAGGCTGCCACCAAGTTTCTATTGAGAAAATTGATGTATGGAAGACATCCTTCAAGTCTAAAGAAGGTATCTTCCAGTGGTTGGTCATGCCTTTTGTCTTGAATAATACAATGAACACATTCATTCAAATGATGGATGATATATTGCAACCATTCAAAAATTCCTTTGTGGTTGTATATCTATATTACATCCTCATCTTAAAAAAAACTTGGGAGGAACATTTGAAGCACATTTAGCAGGTCTTGGGCACCATGAGACAACACAAGTTATATTCCATTTCAGAGAAGTGTTCCTTTGGCATGTAGAGAATTCAATATTTAGGATACATCGTGGATGAGAAAGGTGTGCATGTGGATGTAGCCAAGATCCAATTCATTCGTGATTGGTCAACCTTGAAGACATTGACCAATATTTGTAGCTTCTTGGGCCTCACCAACTTCTATTGTAGGTTTTTGTTGGGGTTCCCTCATATCGCTTGGGCCCTAATATAGGTGACCAAGGGTGGAACCAAGGCCAATTTTGTTTGGGATGTGTTGCAATAGAAAGAATTCAAGGATTTGAAATTTCTCCTCTAATCAACACCAATCCTTATTCTTCCAGACCTGCAATATATATTTGAGTGTGAGACAGATTCTTCATATTATGCTATCGGTGTACCCCTCACTCAACATGGGCATCTCGTGGCCTATCATAGTGAAAAAATATTTGAAATTGTTTGTAGATACCCCACCTATGACAAAGAGATGTACTCCATTGTACATGCATGCCGATAGTGGAAGAATTACATTCTGGGAAAGGAAACGATCCTCCACATTGATCACATTTCTTTGGAATTCATGCAGACACAAGGAAATTTACATAATGTACACCATCAAAAGTGGTTCATGTACTTGAAAAGATTCCACTTGAACATAAAGTAGAAGAAGGAAAGCACCAAAAATGTTGCAGACTACCTTATTCGACCCCCGATTGTGGCGCTAGCCACAATTATTAACTCCTCTGGGAATGATACCTCTAGATGGAAACAATTATACAACAATGAATCTAACTTTCTTGTTATCTATCACAAATTGAGTGCAAGAAAACTAGTTCCAGACTTTCATCTCCAAAATGGAATGCTATGCCATCTAATCCATCTCTATGTTCCTTCAAGCAAGCATGCAAAGTTGATTTGGGAAGATCATTAAAGGTGGGTGGCAGGACAATTTGGCATGGAAAAAGAAATGGAAGTATTGAAAAAACATTTTTGTTGGTCGAAGCTTTGACAAGGTGTCAGCAAGTATATCATATCCTTCACTACCTATGCCATTTCCAAACCCTCCATTAAGAAACATGACCTATACACCCCTCTTCCTACTCTTTATAGACCTTGGGAGTCCATCTCCATGGATTACATGTTCGTCCTACCTTCAACCAAGCATGGTAATGACAATTTTTCAATGGTCATTGATCGATTCTTTAATATGGTAGTTTTGACACCCTACAAGAAGAGTATCATGATCAAGGCCACTACTAAGCTCTTCTTTGAGCATGTTTGCATTAATTTTGGGCTCCCATGGACCATTATTTCATATAAATACATTAGGTTCATGAGTTCATTTTGGTCCATCCTATGGTCAATGATGGACACCAAGTTGACCAAATTGACTTCCTTCAACCCACAGACTGATGAAAACAATTTAGTCAATGGGATATTGATTGTTCATATCCCAAGGATGTACAATTCCTAACATCCACACACATGGGATGAGATCCTTCCTTATGTTCACCATATCTACTATAGATCCCTCCACAACTCTATTGACCAAAACCCTTTTCAAGTGTGTTTGGGGTTCTAGCCATTTACTCCCATTGACGTAGCTATTCCCATTGTAGTTGCACAGAAGGATTCCTCCCATGCTTAGAGTGAGGATGATTGAGAAACCAAATTTTATATAAAAAATAAGCACATCCAATAACAAGATTATTATATTTTGCAGAAAGCCAATGCCAAGTGCAAGTAGTTCCAATATCAACATCAAGTACCACACAAGTTTCAAGTAGGAGATAAGGTATGGTTTCATTTTCCAAAAAAACACCTCACAGGACCCCATCAGTAGCTCTACCCACTCTAATATGAGTGTTACACCATCACCAAGGCTATGGGTGAGAATTATTTTGAATTAAGTATTCCCCCTTTCCTTGGCCTACACCTGATATTTAATGTGGAACTACCTCGACCATATTTTCCACCTCTCTTGGATACTTTGAACATGGCTAATAACTTGGCCCCTACAGAACTCAACTATGACTGCATTAAACATGTGGTAGTTTTTAATATCATGGACACCAAGAAAAAAGGCACCCACCAATAGAACATCCAACTCTATTAGGTCGTCAAAGCATGCCAACTTCTTCACTAGGGAAAGTGGCTCACCAAGAGTCAAATTTAGCAAAATTTTCCCCATATGATAGAGGAAATTGATGCAATTGGGACCATTTATTCCTAAGGGGAGAGGAATAATATAGGTGGATACTGGTGGCCACCCACTTTTTCCACTAATTCAGAATGGTTCCACATCTTGGCAGTTTTTCTATAGTTTTTTGGGTCCCAAACTTCCGGGGTCATTTTGAGGCCCTAAGCAACTTTGTTTTGGCATGGTATCACCCAGTTTGTAGTGTAAGGAAAATAATGTGTTGTTTGGAATGGGTACTTATTGAATATAAATTTCTAATGGACTAAGGAGTTCCCCAAATGAAGATCATATGAAAATGTTATGCCCCTGGGAAATTGACATATCAACTAACCACATCGGGGCCCACAAACCTTTTGGAATTTCATCTTTTGGGGTTAGGGTTTTGGATTTTTATGGTTTTATCAGTGATTATTTATGTTAAAATTCATTTTTAGTGTCTTCGTAATCAACTTCTTGCGAATGAGCGTAGGAAACACATATCTCTCTCTTTAGGGATAAGCTACCACCATTCTAGCTAGTAGGAAATTTTGTTTCTAATCTCTATTACTAGTCTTGAGAATGGCTATAGGGATTATTTTCTTGAATAAATTATGTGTGCAACACTAACTCTATTGTTCATATGGAAAATAGTCCTCTAGTCTAAATGAATCCTCTATTTTGGAATGATTATCTAGATCCTTTCTCATGTGACCTACACACAAGATACAAGATGACAATGTAATGGAAATACTTCTCGGTGAGCCAACTAATGTCAGGTCTCTAACTCTGTAATATGTCCAGTGATATGTTTCCAGAATTGATTTCTAGAGATTTTGAGCTCAATGTAATTATGAGTGCAAAATTCTCTTTCAAGGTTCTCTAGTCACTATTATACAACAAACATGTAAGGATGGTTTGGTTTGTTGTCTTTGGAATGCCAAAACAAATACTACTAGTGGGAAAAAATTGTACTCAATCAATGCCAAAAGAGAATTTTATTTTTTTGTGCAATATTCCAACCAATAACATATTGTTTCTTAAATAAAATTTAGTTATTTAAAACACCAAATAACTCCTTCATATGGACTACTAATTAAATGGTATGTACTCTATATTTTGTATACTCTACCCAACACTCAAGATTCCCGTCAAGCAAATGAAGGAGCATCTATGTCTATAGTTTAATCAAACAACAATATCACAATGAGAAATCTTACCCACATAAATGCATGTATCAATGGTTTCTTGACCAAAGACAAGGAAATGGGAATATGTATATGTTCTTTCTTCTGAACAATAGTATCCAAATACCAACCATCAAAACTACTTTGAATGCAATTTAAATTAGATACCACTAGTCATCAACACTCCAACAATAATAAGAAGAGAACATTGTCCCCAATGAAATTGTTACCCAATGGTGATGTATATACATTCAAATGTAGAGAAATAATTGAATAGTAACTCACTCTTCAAGTTTGGAAATAAGAAAAAAAATCGTCCCAATGCTACCACCAATTAAATAATTTTATTTCCATCCATTTTCTGTATGAAAATATATTAGAGCATTTGTAATTGCTACTAATTCAACTGGACTTCTCTCATGCACCATACATCACACTCCTCCCATTTATCTTCTCCTAGAGGACAAATAAATAAAATGAAAGCGTTTATATATGTGCAGACGTTGTCTTTACCATGCAATGTATCTGATGCATCATTGGAAAATGATAACACTATCTGCCAATTAAATTAACATATAAGTATTAGCTACAAATTGTAACTTAACATAGGATGCTATGGATGGAGTAATTACAATGAAACTTCACCATTTTTAACAAAACATCACTCTATAATTTAATTCCATCCTTATAGAAACTATTGAATGAATCAATTTGAATTATTTGGGATATCCACTCACCACCAAACAATAAGAAACCCAAATTTGAGTGCATATGACTCTAATTGAATGTCCATCAATCACTCGTTTGACCCCAAGGAGAGAGACACATCCCAAACAAGGCATGTGTGACCTATATGGCCATCGTACAACCTATGGGTGAGAAAAAATGACCCAGGGAGGAAGGGATTTGTTCCAGGCAATGAAATTATAGTCCAGGGAAGGAATAAAATGACTAGATATATTTTAATTCAACCTAGGGAATGAAATTATAGCCCAAGGAGGAATGAATTCACCCCAAGCAATGAAATTATTCTCAAGGGAAGGGAAAAAACACCTAGACAAATTTGAATTCGACCTGGGAAATGAAATCACAATCTAAGGGGAAATGAATTCACCCCAAGCAATGGGAATAAACATAGGGAGAAACGTTATAGTTTGTAGGAGTGATAAAATTCTCCCAATAGTTGTAATTCAACCAAATTAGAAATTCCATTTACAATAGTGCAACAACTATGTTACCACAACCCTTGATCTTTCCTAAATAATGAAATGGATGGTCTACAATTACTTGTTGTAATTAACTCGTTGATTAATAAAAATTGATTCTATGCAAGAATTAATGATAATACCATCTAAAACTCATAATTCACACATGGATTTTATCGTGGAAACCCAAATGGGAAAACAAGCTTGGAATGGTGACTCGATTTTTATTTCAACTATCTCAGGTACAATGCAACTCTTAGATCTCTACACATATTCATCTCTTGGATGGAAAAAGGCCCTTTGAGAGTGAACGTATAGGATTAAATAGGGAGAGGTGGGGAATGGGAAAGCCAATAGGCATGACCCTTC
>JZKD02S1147396.1:109628-120935 GCA_000966675.3 Picea glauca | reverse complement strand
AAATGATTGATTAATACAGTGATACAATCCATCCAGCAGTCCAAAGTGATGACCTGTAGGCACCCCTTTCCACTCAACTAATCAATAATAATATTTGAGTCTCCCATAACATGTAGCTCATGGATAGAAAGTCAAGATACCAATGAAAGAAAGGCCCAAACTCCAATCAATTTGACTCTGGTATTGGTATCGGGATCACAGTTAAGGAGCCATTTGTAACTACACTTCTCACTGATCCTTATGAGTTCCCCTGCACCACTGTTTAGACCTATAGATGATGTTGCTCCATCGAACCAGCCAACTATGCCTCCCACCGTCGGTTGTGAAAACTCCAATCTACGAACATGTACTTTTGGAATATGTTTGTATTCCCACAAAGCTAAAAGAGATCTATGAATCATTTTTTGTACCCTGGGAATGATGTCTTCAAAGACTGCATAATTGCGTTCCCTCCATAATGACCAACATATTAGAGTTGTAAGAGTAGGCAAATGAAAATTTCGGGCTTTCCACTGTTTGAAACAATCCATCAGATTATTCCCAACCCAAAGTCCAAAATAGTTTAAATAAATTCTTAACTTGTTCCATACTTCCATCGTAAAGGAACATTCCATAAAAAGGTGTTGAGTTGATTCTGCATTCTTCAAACATAACTTACAAATACTTGGTCCTTTAAAACCTCTACACTGGAGGATCTCCTGTGTAAGGATTTTATTTTCCACCAACAACCAAATGAAAATCTTGATTTTCAGCGGACAATCCCAAGACCATAAGGCCTTTCTCCAACCACCTATCTTATAATTCCATCTCAGTTTTTCTGATGCCAAGTAGACATTCTTTATTATAACCTATCCTGACAAGTCTCCCCCTATCCATTTTAAAGAGTCTGGCTTCTCTTGTAGAATAACTCCATTATTTATAAGAGTGCATCGATATGCATGTCATTCTTCCTTTAGGTGCCTGAACAATTCCAATTCCACACTAGTAAGCCAATTGGAAGTGATCTTTCCCACTTGTGCCTCAGCTTGAGCTTGGAATAGGCAGTACATACCTTTCCTATTAATCGCTTCAATCAACTCCTCCAACAGTAATGTCATATGTCCCATCCCCAATATACAATATTTTCCAATCAACATTAAATGTCCATTCCCCGGACTCCATACAATCCAATGCAGAAGGATATGGAGGGATTTTAATAAGTATTTCCAGGCCTGAGAGCCTTTTTCCTTTGTAATGTCTATCGTTCATATCCAACGAGCAACTGAAACAAATGGTAGATACTTATCCTTTAGCACCCGATTTCATAAAACCTTCTTCATAAGGGCCCTCCAAAGACTGTTAACAGCCATTTCTCTACTGAAATATATCAAGTTCCTCAACCCCCATCCCCCATAGTGCTTTGGTTTGGCTATCAATTGCCAATTGTAGAGATGTATGCTCTTATTTTCTCGGCATCCCGACCAAAGGAAGCTAAAAATTAGTTGACGAATTTTATGAAATATCGTTGATGGAAGATTTGCCAAAGCCAACCAGTAGACAGGATGGATCTCCAGGATGACTTTAATCAAAATCAAATTCCCCCCTAAAGACAATCCCCGGTTGCACCAGTGATTGATCTTATTTTCATTTTTTTCTACAAGCCAATGCCAATTGTCTTGTCTGTACCTGCCAATCTTAAGGAAGAAACCAAGATATATGAACCCCTCGGAGAGATCTTGAAAGTTATATGGGAGAATTAATTTCAGAGAATCCAGGACAATATGACTTATACCATACTAAAATAAGGTGGTTTATGAGGATTACCTATAGAACTAAAGCGTTACAGAAATTATTCAAAACCCTGCTTATCGCCTTCCATTCAGTTGAAGAGTCATTTGACATAATAAGAATATCATCTATGAATAGTAAGTGCAGAATCCAAATGAGTTTGGAAACCTTAATGCCATTCAATATTCCTTACCCTTGGCTTCTTTTTAATGGCAGGCTCAAACCTTCCATAATGAGGATAAAAAGAAAGGGCGACAGAGGGCATCCCTGTTTGACCCCTCTCCCGCTGCTAAAAAATTCTATAGGCTCGCTATTTATAAGAATCACATAGGAAGCTGATGTGACACAACCCATAATCCAGTTGGTTTTCAGCTGCCCAAAACCACATTGTAGTAAAACCAACCTGAGATAATCCCAACTAATGCAATTGTATGCTTTCTTCAAATCGATTTTGAGGATTAATTCCTTCAAATTTTTTTCTCTAATACTATGGAGACACTCCTGGGCAGTTCTGATTGCATCAATTATTTTTCTTCCTTTCAGGAAGCCAAATTTCTCCTCGGATAATGTACGAGACAATATCGGTCTTATTCTCTTGGTGATAATATTTCATATAATCTTATAGAAAATATTGCACAAGGCAATCAGATGAAAAACGCCAAAAGTTGTTTGTCCATTTACCTTCGGAATCAAAGCAATGAAGGTCGAATTCATAGACTTGATCACCTCCCTTGTAGTGTGCGATTATTCCACCACTTCCATTAAATCCTTTGCAACCAAATCAAAGTAATGAATGAAAAATCCAGCAGTCCACCTATCTAGGCTTGGACTCTTGTCTTTCGTAAAACCTTTTAGGAACACAAAAAATTCCTCCTTTGTAACAGGTTTTTCTAAATTTTGTACATCCTCCTCCATCACCATTCTAGGATACAGTCTCACTACCTCTACCTGATCCACAATTCTGTTCTCAACCAATTCTTGGTAGAATTATCTGAAGAAGCATATTGCTTCAGACTTAATAGCCTCCTACCCATGATGAATCTTCCCCTGATCATCCTTGATTTCCCATAGGTGTTTTTTGTTTTGTCTAAAGCTAACAAAGTGGTGAAAATAATTTGTATTTTTTTCACCATCCTGGATCCATCTAGCTCTTCTTTTCAACCGCCAACATGCCTCCTCTTCCATCAATAATTTGTTCCAGTCTAATTCAAGATCTTTTAATCGGGATCCCAGATTCATATTGAAGTCATTTTCCCAACTATGTTTTGTCAGATGTTCTATCTCATCTTCTAGGGCAGCAAGGGCTCTATTTTCTTTTAATTTCTTCTCTGCTAACTAGATCTTAGTACGATCCTTTAGTTTGATTAACTTCTATGAAAGTCTCATTTGTGCTCCAGCCACACTGTAGCACTATGTATCGCACCAAACTGACTAAACTAAATCCCCAAATGAATCTACCATCAAACAAGAATGGTTAAATTTAAAAGGGTAAGCAACTAAATTATATCCATGGTCCAATTGAAATATCACAGGGGCGTGATCTGAGATATAGGGGTGTACAACCCATGATCTAAACTTGTTGTATCATCTAGTAAGCCTTCAACCGCATAAAATCTGTCCAACCTTTTTTGAATGCAATGTGCCCCACTTCTGTCATTGTTCCATGTAGGCACTAATATCGATGGTTGTGCGTCCACCATATGATTTTTCTGAAAGAGGTATCTGAAGAAACTAGCCAATGGATCAGGTAGTGCTTCCACACCCCACACTTCATCAATACTTATAAAATTTAAGTCACCTGCCACAATGAGATCATCCTGTGCTGGTAAACCCTTTGACTCTACCTGTTCCCGGAACTTTCTTCTTCCGGAGAAAGGACCATAAGCATTTAAAAAACTAATCCTTCTTTTTTCAGGTAAATGATAACTTGTCAAAAAAATACCACTAGCACTTAGGAATGGATTTAGCTCAAATATAATGGGATTGTGAGCAACCAGAAGTCCTCCTGAATTCCCAACCACACTAACTGCACTGATACACGAAGAGGGGCATAGTGAAAACATAAAATTCATGGCCTTCAATTCATCCACTAAAGCTTCTTAAAAAAAAAAAATGTTTGGCTTTGTACTACTCAACAATCTATGTAAAGAAGGCACTTTATGGGAACCACCTACCCCTCTGACATTAATGGATAAGAGGATCATGATTTATCTCTTGCAAAGGATTTCATGCCTCTAAGTGCCCCTATGTCAGGTGAAGTAACCGAGTGGAGTTCAATAGCCAAAGTATGACTAGATTTATTTCGAGCACTCCTAGTCTTGATAGGAGAAAGTTCCATCCCCAATCCCCTGGACTAGGCTAAGGATTTTCCTTTTTTTCCCCCTTTACTAGTCGTTATGAACCTAGAGTTACATGGATTTTGATGGACATCCTGTCCTTGATAGATGGTGAGGGGTGTGGGGTTGTAAAAATCTCTAAAGGAAGGAATCAAAGAATCTATCACATCTTCCAGACTCGAGACTGTCTCTGTTTGATTTTGAGAGACAACAGTACTCTCCACATAGGGAAGAGGAATTGTTGGAGCAGGTAAAAAAGAGTTTGTATCCACTACAGGAGGAGAACTAGCTAACATATATAAATCTGATAAGGAGCCTCCTAAAACCGTAGTATCCTTAGCAGTGCTATTGACTTCTATAGTAGTTTCCTCCGCTAAAACAAAATTCTCCAAAAATTCACGTTCCCATGTAGGAAGTTTGAAGTACAGGTTAGGACAGAAGGCCCTCAACTTACCAATTATGGATCCCGAAAGGTCACCCCCTGAGTCATATTTTCCTCAAGAGTAGTAGGCACCCATTGCCTCTGGTTCCTCTTCAGACATATACAAGCTCATAGCTGGATTTTCCTCTTCTTCATCAACTACTCCGTCACCAAACTACTTTGAACAATATCTTCATAGATTACTATTGCATCGACAATGTGTGCAACAAAAAGGAATACCCTGGTAATATAGTTGTTGTACTGATACCTGACCCCTCCATTCTAGTTCCAACATGTCCATCAAACCTTCTGTAACATCTATGTCCACTAATACCCGCGCCAAGTGCTTATCTGGTGAATGTAAACCATTGTCGTCTACTTTAAGAAACCATCCAAGAAGGTTCCCTATAGTAGTCATAGCCTTTAAGTTCCACAAGTTAAGTGGTAAACCTGGGAGTAATACCCACACATGATGATGGATGAAAAAGTTTGTTGCGGGGTCAAAACCCATCCGCCATATCTTGATCATAAGACTTCCACCTTCAAAATCCCAGAACCTATTCAGAATAAGTTCATCATCTTCGAGGGCTTTAAAAACTAAACCAAACCACCCATATGGTAGAGTTAAGAAATCCGGCACATATCCAACGAGTTACTATGCATCCACTCTGCAAACGGAAGTTTGCTTCTGGATTTATAAGAAAAATTCCCAACGAGTGTACAGAGGGAGAGTCAAAATGTTTCCTCCAAGGTGACATCCATACCAATAACCAGACGTCTTCTTTGTATTTTTGGTTTCCAATCCCTTACAAACCTTTTTTTGTGAAAGTCCTTAACTCTCAAATGCTCACGACTAGTATTTACAGATTTACTGGTCATCTTAGGAATAACCAGAGTAAATCCTGGTTCAATCTTTGTATTTGAAACTGCACTAGAGCTCCTCTTTAACAATCCCAAACTCACACCATAATCGAAAAGGTTCAGGTTCATATCCTTTCCAAATTCAAGAATGCTCGTATCCACCACCCTTGGGTAATCTAACGAGGAAGGTTGTTGAGCATTAACTACTTGTGTTAATGTAGAATTTAAGATGCCCCCACCACCTTCTTTACTGCTCAAAGAACCAACTGTTTTAAATAAGCCTACCGATTCCCATTCAACCTCATCTACAATGCCCATAAGTGCACTAGATTCCAAATCCATAACTCTATTTCTATCCACCCAATCAATAGTCGCTTCCTGGACCAAAACAAGTTAGATAAATTGTTGATGTATAGCTCCGGGAACTACGCCTTTGGTATAGTATTTAAGACTCAATAAATGATGATGGAACCCTTTTTACTCCCCTCCCCAAGATTCTATAACTAAGTCATGTGTCCTCCAACAACTACACAATAACTAATGAGCTTTCTACCCCTAACTAAACTAAAAGAAACTTCCGGGCCAAAAACAACTAATACCTTCTTCCCAAAAATCCTCCATCATGGCCAAGACTCTAAGGCAAACCCTACAATAACTTATTTCCAGTTTCTAGATATAGTAATCCACCATTAGAACTTCGAATTGAAGTTCAAAATATATCCTATATGTCTCCTAACATATCTCAGATATCATTGAAAATAGTAAACATGAATAAGAACATCACTTTTTTTTTATGAATCTTATGTAGTGAAAACATAGAAATATATCACATGACTTTAGTTCAAATTAATATGTGGAACATGAGGAAAAGACAAAACTAGAAAAAGGATGTACCAACAAATCCGTTAAAAAATGGAAGAAAATATATAAAATAAGCTTTATGAAAGTGACATTGACACAGACATATTAAACCAGTGGTTACAAAAAATAGAAGTTTGTTTTAGTGTTCATGAAGTGAATGAAGAGAAAATAAATTATTTTTAGAAAATAAGTTATTTTTAAGTTGGAAGGTCATGTAATAAATTGGTGGAAATTTTATATTACTACTTGAAGACTCAAGAAGGAGCCACCACTGACTAAATGGAAAAATTGCAAATACCACATTAAGTCACTTTTTTATCTAACTAGATATGAGGAAGCTGACTAAATGGAAAAATTGAAAATACCACATTAAGTCACATTTTTATCTAACTAGATATGAGGAAGAGTAGAAAAAATTCTCTGGCATTTCCTTCATCTTAAGCAATGGTAGAAAATGAAAGAGGATATTATTAGATTTCAGAAGCATAGAATTCAATTGGGAATTTATTCCAATAATCTATATGTGATCATTAAACACTTTGGAAGCTTTCATTGTCACATAAAAAGAGACAAAAAGAGACATAATTATTTTCCAACTAAAGATCGTTTATGAAGCATGTGTAAGTGCAATACATAGAGGGAGATAAGAAGAAAGGGAAGCATAATAGAGTGAAGTAGACAAAGCAACAAAATGAAACCAATAAAAGTGGGAATAAAAGTGGAAGGGGAAAGGAAAAAATCCAACAATAAGTGGACACAAATGCAAAGAGACCATCAAGAATTATAAGAGTAAAAATGGTTATGATAATACTAAGAAAACATGTTAGAAGGTACATCCACAATTGTGTCCCAATTAACACCACAAAAAACTAAATAAAAATATGTTGGTTGTACATGTAGAATAAAGGGTAGAAATCAATTTTGTCGTGGATGCTAATATATGTGTACATAGGTTCAAAATTATTTTAATTTGAGTAGAATTAGTTCTTAGGAAGAAAGAGAAATGACTAAACTCTTTCATGTGAAAATCCAACTTATGAAGACTTAGGTAGATTTTTATTGGGATCCCCCATAGGGGTGTAATAGGGGCCTATGGGCCCATTAGAGATAAGAGTAGGACAAAAATGGTGACTATTTATTATAATGTGGGCTAGGTCCATAATGTTAGTTATTATTAAGTATGGTCCCATTATGTAGCTAGCATTAATAAATGTAATTTGGACTTATTAAAAAAGGCCTAATAGGTAATAGAATTTGGTAACTATAAATCAGGATGGAGTCCCCATTATTGAGCATGTATGAGAATTTTATGGTATTTGAGATTATCTCAATGGGAGGTTTCCCCCTTGAAGAGGCAAGTAAATAGGAGTGTATTCTTCCATAAAAGGATTGTTGTACGGTGTTAACCTACCTTGAGGGTATTTTGGCATATAAAGTATTGAAGCATTTCCCTCCCCTTATTGTATATATTATGTAAGATGCATTTTTAAATATAAGGTACACTATAAGTGTTATCAAAGAACTTTCCATGGTGTAGTTTGACCAAAAATAATATTGGTTGACTTTTGCATATTTGGATATGTGAAACTTAGACCAGTTTCTAAGAACGTTTCTACCTAATTTTTAGAAACTAACTACATATTTTTATTTTCCCTGTGAAAATACATGATTTCAAATACAAATAATTCAAATAGAAGGTCGAACAAATGAGATATTACAGTTTGAAACTTGTTCTTTTTTAAGGCTTTTTGGTCACGATTGTGGGTATTGCAAAGTATGTATCTTTTGATAGAGCACCTGTATTGTAGCCAAAACAATGCCAATTAATAGAGAATTTTTTGGTATTTGATTTTTTATATTATATAATATACTTTTAATTGATATTTAGTGTTCTACAACCCTTGAAAAATTCTTCCCCCAAACCCTAGTGAAACTAAAGAATAGTCATGTTGAGACAAATTTAGGAGGAATGGAACCAAATTATGGATGGATGAAAATGTATTCAAGAGGAATAAAAAAACTAATGGAAATATGTAGCAATATTCAAGATACATTGGATAACAACTTCATCAACAAGGAGTATAACCATATCATCGATGGGGAGTATACATGATAAATATCTACCTAGTGTGATTTAGAATTAGTTTGTGAAGAATGGTATCTATATAGTTGTCACTTATGGGAAGACAACTACTTTAATATTCTATTTTATAAATCTCCTCCGCCATATGAAGAGACTGTCATTGAGGAAAGACAAAAGCAAGTGGTGCCTCCTAGTTTCTAGTATGCTTCTTATATAGTGGTAGAGTTCCTTCAAGAGCCACACTTTTATGGCTATATACATGATTATTTTTTTGTGGATGGTTCTGTTTATTTGGATCCACCTGATCGTGGTGGTAATTTGGAGCACAACCATCAATGAATTTTTGATCTCAAGTGTCATCAGTTGGGAATTATCATGATCACTTAGACATGGGACCTAGGATTGTGGATGAACTTCTTTGACTACTTTAATTTTGAGGCTAGTACTTGTACATATAACCCATGTTTCATAGACTACTTCAATGTTGTTTTCAGTGCATGTACATGGGATCCTATCTTGTGTATGATCCCCCTATGGATACAATTCTTATACCACTTCACTCTTGGAAATAAAGGAAACACTCATCCATGGGACCCAAACTTATGGATGTATATAATGTGTACAAGTGTTGAGGACAATGCTTTTGATGGGGGTGGAATGTTTGGATCCTCCCTAGGGGTCTAATAGGGGCCTATGGTCCATGTTATCACACATTTTTTCACCTTGGTGTAAATCCCTGACAAGGGGTAAAATGAGTGGAACATTGGAAGTGTTACCACTATCACCTAAGAAAAACCTTTCCTCGTTTTAGTGAAGGATAAATACAACACAAGATAGGCTTCCCTAATAGCTTGAACGACTCCTAAGGAAAGACACAATCAATTCTAAGGCCTACTATTTAGCTTCCCAATTTTACCACCAACCAAGTATATATCAAACAAGGTGTGGATAAGGTGGTCACTTAAGGTAAATTTCATATTTGAGTTTTTTTGTATCCAGGGTTATTTATAAGGCTTATCAAGTTAATATTTAATGCAAAATGATCCCCAAATAGTAAAAATCAAGAAAATACTAAATGGTTGTTGCAAAGCTTGAGTAAAGGATGATAAATTAAAGCAACAACCAAGTTATAGCAACATCAAAAAAAATTAGGCCCTTGAAACAAGTAATAAGGAAGTAAAATTAGGGATCAAATAATGTATAAAATTAGGGTTTACACAACTAGCTAATTCTAAAATATTAAATTCATATAACAACCAATAAAACTAGTATGTCCAACCCTAATTAAGATGTAATAAAAATCATCAAGATAATTTATGGTTTTAAGATAATTTTCAATCCAATTACATGCACAAATACCAATAAATCTAGGTCTTTTATGGCTGGAAATGTATGTATGTCGTTATAAAACCTTAATTTTACCCTAAAACAAAAAAAATAGAAGGTTAAATATAGGTTTATGATTAACTAAAGAGAGAAGACTAGTTCTTACTATATTTTATTAGGAATATGGGGTTAATTAAGGGCTCCCTTGAGGGGATATAAGTAGATCTAGGGTGATATATAGGGTTGTCCAATACAAACCCTAGAACATCCTCCTAATTCCTTACAAAGCTTCAAGATTAGTTAGGTGAAGATACTCCACTAGTAATCTTCCAAGAGATTTGAAAAGAGGGTTTTGTTCAAGAAAACATGAAGAGAATGGACAACCACCACTTGAGAAGCACAATTAAACTTATAATTATTCATAAGCAAATCCATAAGATAAAGTGAGACCACTTAATCAAGAAATATTTTAATCTTCAAAACCCTAGAAATGAGCACCTATAAAGTTGTAAATAAATCCATAAGAACACCCCCACAAGAAGTTTCTCTAATCATCCACCCATAGTGAATTTAAAGAAGATAAATAACATAAAAGTAGTAGTAGTTCTCCAAAAGTAGCAATGATTTAAATGAGAAGTGCTTCTCTTATTTATTTTAGAGATCTAGCACCCTTCTCATTAAAATAACAATAGTTTCCTAACAAAGTCCTAATAAAATATAATAATGCCTTTATCTCTTTACAAACCCTAGATATCAAGCCAAAATACATATAATATCCATGATACAAGAGTGGGTAGATAAAAAACACCCCCAACGATGATCCCAAAGTGAAGCAAAGTGATCTAATGCCAATTCATACTCCATAAATGCATGATAAAGGTCACACATGTGACATGTATGATATCCAAGAGTGGAAAGATCACTCAAAATTTGTGTGTAAGGGATACAAGGTGAAATTATCCCTCGAAAGCGTGCAATGTTTCACCCTCCAAGTGACATATCATACCCAAAATGTGCAAAATTGCATTAAAAGGTGAAAATCATCATCCAAAAGGTGGAATGTCCCATCCAAAAGTGTCACATCCTCTCTATAAGGGGCTATGTCATTAAAATTCCCAACGTCCTCCAAAATAATTGGGATGATATTAGTTGTAGGTGGGACATCACCCCTCAAGTGTGAAATTATCCCCTCATCATCCTCCAAAGGACGAAGGCTCATATCCATGTCATGTCCATGCAATGTACATCATCCAAACAAGGGATCAAATGACCCAATATATTTATTAATCCAAAGGCATGTACACAAGTTCAATACAACATAAGAAGAGAGTCATGTCAAATGTGAATTCCATTAGGTAGATCACATTAAGTATCATATTCAAACTTCACAATAACTCATAGAGTTCATACAATTTTCCAAGTTTAGGTATGGGAGAATTATTGTTATCCCCTATTACATGTGCCAATACCCAGGAGAAGAAGTATTTCCCAAGAAACCCATCAAGGAGCATGTGTGATGATATATGTTATGGAGTGGGGTTTAAATTCATGAGTGGCATGCATAGTCATGTGAGGTTATGTAAGATATTTATCCACATGAGCACCTTTGTATGAGGGAGTGTTTATGCAATGAGTTGCCCTTTCCTTGGCAC
>JZKD02S1147396.1:87474-109618 GCA_000966675.3 Picea glauca | reverse complement strand
ACTTTAGTAAACTCTAGAACATCACTAAGTAATTACACTCATAAAATTTCAACTACTTAGAAACTTCAGCCTCTTCCTTAGATCACTTCCCACGTGTGAGAGAGAAAAATATGTGTGTCTATTGTTATTTCTTTTTATAGTAATATTAAATTGATCCAAAAAGACACGTCTCTTTGAAAATTAAATTTTATTTCTCATAAATAGTTGGAGAATGCCTCCCGTAACTACCCAAAGATTAATTTGGTTATAATCCATCCACATAGTATTTGAGTTTGTTAAATTGTTCCTCCATAATTCATGCGATTCTTTGCATAAATATAGGTAGAAGTAAATATGCAGTACACTCCTCATATTTAGGTAATTAGACATTTTTACTAAAAAATATTGACCACCATAATTTATGAAATCATTTCTATAATTTAGGTAGGAGTAAAAAGTAAATATGTTGTACATAGAGATTGAAACAACCGCATAAATTTAACACTCCCAAAACTTTACTCTACTCTCATTTTCCTGGGCCCTCCCCTGAGGGAGTCAAGCCCAGACCCGCTCTGATACCATGTTGAATTTTTGATATGAGAAGATATTGTATGTGAATGAATATATTATTACAATGATGAGTGTTCTATATATAAAGAACATATGGTGACCATGGTGACCATCCATGAAGAGATGTGTCCCTTGGGTAGTAAATATAATTATATTTTATATTATATTATACATATATTATTACATTAATAATATTATAATTAATAATCATATTATTAATTATCAATCTACTAGAATGTCTTTCCGATGTTACCCACACATGAATAATATTTAATATATATTATATCAATATATTAATTATATAATACATATTATATATAACAAAACAAAACCCAACCCTGCACCCAAACTAAAAATAACCCCTACCTGCAAACAAAAACCTGACCCGCCCCGTGCGTTGAGCTCATCAATATCGACCCCCCCAGCATGGAGCTACGCGAGCGACAAATACAATGATCCAGGTCCACTCCAAAACAATATATGAGACCATGACTAGTTTATCCCACTGCATGAAGATAGAGGAGATCATGACCGACTGAGCCCACTGTGCAATGACAGAGGAGAGAGAGAGCCAAGGGGATTTTCTTAGAGGTCGACCAATAATGTCATCCAAATCGATATGCATTAATCGAAATCGAACTTGAATGAATGAATGAATGAATTTTAGCTTGGATTCAAACTCAAACTTGTCGAGGTTATCTATCAATAGCTACCGGGGGGATGGAAATAAATGGGGCTTGATTCCAAACCCCCCCAAACCCTTAGATTTTAAAATTTTAAGATCCTTCCCCACAAAAGTGAAACCCACGTAGTTTGAAGGAAGGTAATAGTATGGATGGCGTGATGTTCATGGATGGGTGTGCCTGCCTCCTGCTGAGGCTAGGTCTCTAGGTATGATAAGGTTTTGTCTCTACTTCTATATATAGGTTTGTTGTTGATGCTAACCCTTAAACAAGCCCTTTGTATTTCCCTCCATTCTTCATCGAGTGAAGTTGATTTCAATTCCTTAAGTCCAAGTAACCAATCTAGGTGGGGTGGTGCTCATCCCTTCTGCACTTCTTTCCTATAGGTGGCTCTCGGTGAGTCATATTATATTTATCTAGGATTGAGTCAAGGGATCCTGTATATATTATGTATGATAATATTCTTCAACACTTGCTTAGTCGGTAGGAGGTGGGAAAATACTTTTGTTATTTACAACCCATTTAACTCAATTTTTCATGCCACCCTATAGGATAAACAATGAAAAACCTCACACTTTATCGCTGCAAATTAAATTCAGAGAAATACCCTCACACTTTATTGCTGCACATTAAATTAAACCCTCACACTTTACCATTTAGCAAGCCAAAAATACTTGGGGTATGAGTTAAGGAAAAGGAAATTGTTTTCTGTGGTACCTATAATTGAAATAATTTGCATATTGAATAAATAAATCTTCATGGTTTTAGGATAAATATGAGTCATTCTAATAATTTAGTTAATATCTGACCACAAGAGTTTGCAATAACTTTCCAAATAAATCCCTAAGATGAGCGATTCCTCTTCAAGTAACTCCACAATATCTAGATTTCAAGTCATTGAGATTACATAGTGACAAATTGAGAAAAACACATAGGGGAGACAATGATCCAATGATTACTTGGTCATTGGGGAAACTTGGTGTGATTTTAATAATGGGATTGTCTAGTACTATTTTGAAACTATGGTCCATTACTATCTTAAAATCATATAATATGCATATGCATGTATGTGCAACCATTTATGTCTATATAGGCTTAATTTTAAAGTGCATACCAATGAGAAAGAACACAAAGAATTTTAGGTCTTGCAAAGAAGGAAATGAAATGGTAAGATGATAGTGGTTAATAAAGAAAAAATCTGATAAGAAACATGTATTTGTGAAATACTAAAAAAATCACATGGTCCAAAGTTTGGATTGTGGTGTTCAGTGACTTTGCCTATAAATTGATTGTAGTATCTATATTTGTATAAAAATAATAATTCTAGAATAATTAACATGGAGATATTGCATGCCAAAAAAATACAAATAGAGCAGATTTAAGCCCTTGTTAAATAGATGTATCCAATCCACTATTATATGAACAAGTGCTTGCATAATTTCCCGTGACCTAGCATCAAAGGCCATTTTGGGTTGTGAAAATGCTTTGGATATGGATAATTTTGGAGTGTGAGGGTTTATTTTGTGTTGTTATAGAAATATAAATGATTGAGCTATTTTCAATGATAATTAAGGATAAATGTAATTGAAAAAATGTGATAATACCTTTCATAACTTTCTCTAACTAAATTTGTCGATGGAGGTTATTTTGGGTTTGTTATGAGATTTATCGAGAGAAACATCTTGGCTTATAAATTAGGGTTACAAAAATCTATTGGAATTATGGAATCTCATCTTAAAGATCAATTATGGGAAGATGACACTATCCTTGGTGTTGAATTTGTTTTTCATCCCAAATGAATCTTGGGATAGTTGTATGTATCTATACCTTTTCTTTTATTTCATTCACAACTTAATGATGTCAATCTCTAGTATGTCACCTAGTATTTTACTATGTGTAAGGATGCACCAAAATTCCATCATAATGTTTCTTCCTTCTCTAATTTATGATCAACTAGAGGAAAAATAAGGACATAAGTGATATTATCAACTTCATAGTGTTTCAACAAACTTCAGAAAAATAAGTCAAGTAATTGTAAAAGGAAGGCTATGCCCATGAAACAATTGGACCTTGAAACATTCATGGAACATAAAATTCTATGACAAATAATGTGAGTAATAGTAGTGTGACGCACTATCCAAAAAACCCATTACACTTTCCTTTTACAATAGTAGTATATCTTTACAGGAACTGATTCCAAAAATGGGAGTGAATTTTAAGGTTCTAACACTGCCCATAGATGGTCATCCAATTTTATCTTAAGATTACAATCAGTTAGTAGGCTCTATAAAGTTATGATTAGCTCTTATATTTATAAAAGTCAAAACAAGTAGGTTGGAAATATTACCTTGAACCTTGATCATAGTGGAATAACAATCAACTTGTTAGTTTTCTAATTTTGTATATATTTTGGGTGGCTATGCTACATTTTCTACAACTAGGTTCTTGTATGCATTCAACACTATTTTCCAATTATTTCTCTTTAGAGTATGTCTTGCATAGTGACCTATATTTTCATAATCATAACAAATTATCATTTCCATATTCTTGTTAAATGTGTGTGGTTTATTATGAATAAGCTAAGTCACCTCCTAAACATGTCTATGAAGGGATGATTTACATTCCTTTCTTTAGTAGGATATCTAATTCCAATTGATCATGGAGTTGTGGCATAGAGAGGGAGGTGATATAATGTCAAGGTCATCTTGATTTGGTTAAAAAATGATGATTGTTGTAAGAAAACTATATCAAACTTATGACTCTAATGTGGCAGCATTGAACTACATAATTAGATCTATAGTAATTGAGCAAAACAAGTAGGTTGGAAATATTACCTTGAACCTTGATCATAGTGGACTAACAATCAACCTGTTAGTTTTCTAGTGTTGTATATATTTTGGGTGGCTTTGCTACATTTTCCACAACTAAGTTCTTAAATGCCATAAATATTTCATCACCAATCTCTCATACAAGTTGGATTCAGGCAAGTATGTAACTCAATTACATTGACTCAATGTAGGTTTGTGCTCATAAGCTCATAATAAAATTATGAACTTATTACAATAATTCCCTTCCACGCTCATAATCCCAATACATGGCAAATAACAATTTATGGTTTTAAAAGAGTATAAATGTATGGTTTAAAAAATTCCAAAAAACATCATTCAAGGTGACGAGAAAGAAAAATGGCAATGTGAAATAAGAGCCAAAGGTGGATATTTGGATTCTATATGAATCTTTACATTTTAAGAATTAAATATTAGAAATCTCTTAAATGTATAAACACATTTACAATATCCCAAAGGGGAAGATTTTGTGTTGACAAGAAACAAGTCAAGTAAACACATTTATATCACCCATTTTCTCCACCCTTGGCATCATAATCCTCTCTTACAGTCAAACACAAATGTATTTTATATTATATTTTATATGTTACAACATAGTTATTTTTAATTTTAAGACTTTGACATAGAAAAGATTAATGCCAAGAAATTTCATAAAAACAGAACACTTCCTCCTTGGATTCGTATGGTGGTTGTATTGTATGGATTGATGACATCACTAGTTTGGCTAATCATAAGCCCATTTGAATTTTCATTTCTTGGAGGGAAAAATAAATGTGTATGCATTAAATGTGTTATATCATGAATGTTTCTCATTTGAAATTTCCTTAGTTTCCTTGCTTGTATCAAAACCTTCTAGAATATTTTACCTAGATCCCAAATTAAGGATGGATGGGTGGATTACCTGTTGAATTTTCAATTTTTAGATCTGATATATATTTCCTTATGATTTCAAACAAAATTTTATGCCACTTTTATCATAGAACAACTACACATTGAAAATCTCAACCAAAATAATTTTGCAGCGAAAACAACAAAATCATATAAAGATAGCCATGCACAATAGAAACAAGATTTTATCCTGGGAAACCCAACCTTGGGAGAAAAACCGAAAAAATTTCTTAAGAATACTTCCATCCTATAAGTACATCACCATCAATATGAAGAAACCTAGCACACGAATAATTTTTCCCTTGTATGAGGAATAACCCTCAAAGATAACGAACCCTAGATAAGATAACACTCCTCAAATTTTTTGCAATTGGCAACTACAAATTGCACACTTGATGAGAAGAGCTATGTGATGTGTCAAAATGTAATAATCTAGCCTTTATTTATACAGTTTTATTCACCTTTAATTTACTTTTGGGGTTGACTTGTACTTTTGTCTTCAATATCTTCTTTAATTCTTCCCTGGGTTTCTTCAATGGTTTGTCTTGTCTTCTTGGCATTTCTTCTTCACTAGAAAAGTTGTCCATGAGCCTTGTTGATGTATCATCTCCTCACATGAACACCTAATTAACATAGGTCTCTATTTTTGAGTATATCCACCGAGAAGACCCTCATCACAAGAGGTCTCTTGAGCCTGCATCTTCAACATTAGACTAGACTTGTAAAAAGGTCAAACTTTCCCTATTAAAAATAGATCACTCCATCCCGGAGCAGGCAATGTGAGAGGATATTGAGTATTTTTCATTCCTTGTCAAATCAACATGATTAATAGGAGAAAAATTTCCTCTAGGCCATTAGCCACTATCCAAATCAGCATGGCCCCGTGAGTGAATGTATCATTCTCCCTTGGTCAAATCAGCATGACCAATCTGGGAGAATGTTTTCCCAATGTTTCTCACTAGAGAAACATAAAAAATCTATGTCAATGGGGGAGACATTACGCATCATTCCAAGCTTGTCTTTGAAGTATACAAACTTCACCTCAGACAAAGGCTTGGTGAGAATGTCCTCAATATGTTGATCTATGGATATGTACTAGAGATTTGTTGCTCCCTTCTATACCATGTCTCAAATGAAATGATATTTGATCTCAATGTGCTTTGACATGTCATGAAATACTATATTTTCTAAAATATTGACACAACTTTGATTATCAAAATGTATTAAGGTCGTCTCTAGCTCCTGATCAAATAGTCTTGCAAGAAAATTCTGAAGCCATACTACTTCATGACTTGTGACACTGGCTGTGATATAATTCACTTCTGTTGTATTGAGTGCTACATAATTCTGCTACCTGTTAAACCAGGATATAATAACTGAACCTGACTTGAAGCAACACCCTGAGGTGCTCTTTCTGTCCATAACACTCCTTGCCCAGTCTTAATTAGTATATCCATGCAACCTCACTTCACCACTTGAGACATATCTCAGACCATATCCAACTGTACCATCCAGGTACCTCAATACATGATTTGCTGCAGCCCAATGTAAGTGCCTCGACTCAACCATAAACTGGCTCAGGATGCTCACTACAAATAAAATATCTGGCCTAGTGTTAACCAGGTACATCAAGGATCCAATCAAATTCCTATACATAGTGGGATCCATCAAATATGAATCTGAAGTAGAATCACTCATCTTCTTTAGATTTGTCACCATAGGTGTAGCTATGGACTTGCATTCCATCATATCGAATCTTATCAAGATCTCAATTGTGTACTTCCGTTATCCAAGGAATATCTCACCTAGTTTCTTCTACACCTCCAATCCCAAGAAACAATGCATCAAGCCAATATCCTTCATTTTGAACTCTGAATCCAACTCCCTCTTGCACTCGATAATGAGCCTTTTTTCTTCCGTAAGGAACATATCATTAACATACAATGCCAAGATCAATGGATCACCATCAACAACCTTGTAGTAAAGGTTGGGATCTGCATCACTCTTAGTGAATCCAAAACTCATCAAGTTCCATCAGTCATGGAGTACCATGCCTTGGGTGCTTTCTTGAGTCCATACAAATCCTTCTTTAATCTATAAACATGAGACTCCTTCCCATGTATCACAAATCCATTAAGTTTCTCTATGTACACTTTTTCCTCAATCACAATGTTGAGGAATGTGATCTTCACATCCATTTGATGTAATATCCAACCCATAACTAAAGCAAGAGAAATAATAGTCCTGATGGAAGTGTACTTGGTGACTAGAGAAAAAATATCTTCATAGTCCACTCCCTCTTTCTAAGAGAATCCTCTTGCCACTTACCTTTATTTGTACTTCTCAATGCTTCCATCTATTGTAGGCTTGATATTATGGATCCACTTGGAAGTCACCAACGACTTACCCTTTGGTATGAGAAATATTTCCCAAACATAATTATTCATGATGGACAGATACTCTTCCATCGTGGTATCCTTCCAAACCTATTGACCTACTACCTCCTCATAACTGAAAGGTTCAAAATCAATGATGTGAATGTAATATTCCAGATATAAAATATTATGCAGAACAAAAATAATTAGCTAGAAATGGATGATAAACAATGATATAACCAAAACAACACCACAATAATACCAAAATTATACCAGAATAACACCAGAAAGAGCACTTTGATTACTGAGAGAAATGTTCACTTGCCTCTTCGAGGGGGAAACCTCCAGCAGAGAAGAGCTTTATTACAATAATATCCAAGACAAAACTTTTCATACCCTCTATTCCTATTTCTACTGAATCTATCTATCCAAAATAACAATCTAGAGGAAGATCCTTCTAGAAGTGAAAGCTTATATTAGGTCTTCTAACATTTGACTTATTCCTCCTTATTGCTAGGCCTTATTAATATTTACCTTTATTACATGCAAATATATTATTATACCCACTTGAGGGGTTAGGTAGGTTAGGTCCCTAACATGCCCCCCCCCTAGAATCAACCTTGTACTCAAGGCTTGAGATGAGGAAATTGTTGCAGAATGTTAGCGGTCTCCCAGATGGCATCTGCTTGAGTTGTATATTTCCACTGAACTAACACTTCCTTGATGGTACGCTGATGAAGATGATGATCTTTCTGGTCCAAAACTGCTTGTGGATGCAACCAGATGGATCCTTCTTCATCCAACTCGGGAAGGTTGGTTTGAGTTTGACACTTAGTTCCAATCACCTCCTTTAAGCAAGAGACATGAAAAACAAGATGGAGCTTAGAATGATTGGTTAAAGCTAACTGATAGGCCACCTTCCCAATGTGCTTGAGAACTGTATAAGGACCATAAAATTTGGGTGTCAGTTTCTGAAAATGTTCGGCCTTGAGTGAAGTTTGCTTATATGTTTGCAGTCGAAGAAATACCTGGTCTCCTTCAACAAATTGTCATTCTGAGCGACCTTGATCGGCTTGTTGCTTTATGCAATTGTAATCCATTACCAAATTATCTTTGAGGGTTTGGAGAATAGCCTCGTGAACTGTAAGTGTTTGTTAAACCGCCTGGACCTTCGATACACCTGGCATGTAGGAGAGAACTGAAGGTGTATTTTGGCCATATACTACTTCAAAAGGAGTCATGTGAGTAGTTGTATGGTAAGAAGTATTGTACCACCATTTATCTAATGGTAACCATTGAGCCCAATGATTTTTCCTTTCAGAGGAAAAACACCTCAAATAAGTCTCCAAACACTTATTGACGACTTTAGTTTGACCATCAGTCTGGGGATGATAGGTGGTGCTAAGATGCAATTCAGTGCCTTGGAGTCTGAAGAGGTCTTGCCAAAAAATGCTGGTGAAAGTTGGATCTCAATCAAAAACAATAGAATGAGGCATGCCATGAAGCTTAAAGATATGATCCATGAAAATTTGAGCCACCGTTGATGTGGTAAATGGGTGTTGAAGAGCACAAAAATGAGAATACTTGGAAAGACGATCCAAAACCACCATGATGACGAACTTATTTCCTATTTTAGGTAATACCACATTAAAATATGTAGAGATGTCCCTCCAAATAGCAGGTGGAATCTAAAGAAGTTGGAGTGTGCTAGGAGGTTTGATGGTTTCTCCTTTGTTGCGTTGACAAACATCACATTCTTCTACAAAAGTGCGAATGTCCTTTTTCATACCATCCCAGGAAAAAAAACGTTTGAGCTGGTCATAGGTTTTGATAAACCATGAATGCCCAACTGTGGGAGTAGCATGAAGCTCAGAAAGCACTGTGTCTTTATGTTGTGATTATTTACTTAAATACAAACGACCTTTGGAGCGAAGTTAATCATTGTGCCAAGAGTACCCTAGGGAAACTGGAGAGTTGGATTTAAATTGTTGGATCATATGCGATATTTTAGGATAATGTAGCCATTCGTGGCACACATCTTGGAGAAAATCTGGTACAATGAAGGAGAGGGAAAAAGGGACCCTTCATCTTCATATTTTCGAGAAAGAGCGTCAGAAAGCACATTTTCTTTGCCTTTCTTGTAAATGATATAATAATCATAACCAAAGAGATAAGTTACCCATTTTTTTTTCTTTGGAGAGGAAGGTCGTTTCTCTAGAAAATTCTTGAGGCTTTGATGATCTGTCTTAATTTGGAAGCGTTTCCCCAGGAGATAAGGGCACCAGATATCCACTGCATGTAGAATAGCCAACATTTCCTTTTCATAGATTGAGTGGCCCAAATGGCATTAAGACAATTGTTTGCTAGTAAAGGCCAAATGTTTTCCCTCTTGCATAATGACAACTCCAATTTCTTTGCCGAGGCATCAAATTGGAGGAAAAAGGTTTTTGTGAAATCGGGAAGGGCCAAGACTAGAGTAGTACACATAATTGCCTTAAAAGCTTGAAAAGCCTGATCTATTGCGAGAGTCTAAGTGAAAGAATTATTTTTAAGGAGAGCAGTGAGAGGGGCCACAATATTCCCATAATTCCGAATAAACTTGTGATAATAGTCGGTTAAACCCAAAAAACCACGCAAGCTTTTGATAGTCTTGGGGCGAGTCCAATCCTGCATTGCTTCAATATTTTTAGGATCCACCCGGACACTAGCCTTACCAACAATATGACCCAAGTACTCTACTTCTGAGGCTCCAAAGGAACATTTAGATCATTTGAGGAAAAGTTGGTGCTACGAGAGTAGATGGAGAATTTGATCCACATGGGAAAGATGAGATTTCCAAGTTTTACTATAAATGAGAATATCATCAAAGAAAACAAAGAAAAAATGACAGAGAAAAGGATGGAAGACATGATTCATGAGGATTTGGAAGGTGGAGGGGGAATTACATAGGCCAAAGGGCATGAAAAAAAAACTCATAGTGACCCTCGTGATTTCGAAAGGCAGTCTTGGGTATGTCATCTTCTTGCATACGTATCTGGTGGTAGCCAAAACATAGATCAAGTTTAGTGAAGTACTGAGCACCACTCAACTCATCTAAGAGATAATCAATGACAGGAATCGGAAACTTGTCCTTGATGGTGAGCTTATTGAGGGCATGAAAGTTGGGACACATGCAACAAGTACCTTCTTTCTTAAGTACCATGACCACAGGGGAAGAATAAGGGCTGGTACTAGGGCAGATAACACCTTCTTGGAGAAATTCCTGCACTATTTTCTCAATTTCATTCTTTTGGGCAAAGGGGTGATGATAAGGGAGAACATTGGGAGGAATACTTCCAAGAACAAGGAGAATGGAATGATCATGAACACCACGAGAAGGAGGAATTCCCTGAGGGGTGGAAAAAACAACTTGATGTTTGGAAAGGATAGCTTGGAGGTCAGGATGCATAGACGGTGTCTCAATGACTTGAATAGAATGGAGTTGAGCAATGATACTGGAGTGGACTTTCTTGAGGATATTTTCTATACGATGGGAACTAATGATCTTAGGAGAACTAGCTGTGAGACCTTGGAATTGATACTTTTGTCCTTCCTTTTGGAATTGCATGGTTAATTCCTTAAAATACATAAGAATGGGACCCAAAGTGCATAACCATTCAACATCGAGCACAATGCCACAAACTCCCATGTCAATGGAAAACATATGAGATTTCAGTTGGTAATGTCCAATTTGAATACAAACATTTTCACAATGCCCACCATATTTCATGGACCCTCCATTAGCTATCATGATTTGAAAATTATCGACAACATGAATATAGCAATTGGTTTCCTGGAAAATGTGACGATGAATAAAATTGTTGGTCCTAACACTTTCAACAAGGATGATGACCTTCTTGTTCTTAATGTAGCCAATGATCTTGATCTTTTGTGGGTCCGAGAAGCCAGTGAGGGCATGCAAGGAAATAAGTGGGTCAACTTCAGGTGGGTCAGCAGGCTCTTGGGTTCCATCGGGAATGGAGGGTTCTTCAACAAGGGGAACTGTCACATCCTCTTTAGAAACATCTTCAGAAATGGCCATAAATATTTTTTGTTCCTTACACTTGTGCCCCAAAAAATATTTTTCATCACAATTATAGCAAAGACCTTCAGTTGGCATTCAAACATTTCATCCCTAGTTAGTTTATGGACCTTGAGGTGAGTGATAGGGGGGTTAGGATTAGTGGGTCGAGGGCGAGGAAAAAAAGGGTTTTTTTTTTCTAGGAAAAAACAACTTGTTGGGCCTCTTTATCACATTGAGTAGCTTCCAACCAAGTTGGAGGGAGGACCATGAGAACCTGGGATCATATTTCATCCTTGAGACCACTGATAAAGCAGTCACAGAAGAATGCATCTGATATTCCCTCTATTCGAAAGGCCAAATGCTCAAAATAAGTGATGAAGTCTTCCACTATGCCTGACTGTTTCAACTTGGTCAAACAACCGATATAGTGAGTATTAGTATCAAAGTGGGCATAGAGCTCATCAACAAACTGGGTCTAGGTAATATACCCATGACATGAATTTTTTCTCCATTGCCACCATTGCCAGCGTTCAGGATCTAGATAGAGGACATCGTATTAAAGTTTGGCCAACTCATCAGTAATACCATGTAGAGAAAAACAATGCTCCATTTGAGTGACCCAATCTGTAGGATTGGAGCCATCAAATTTATTGACCTCTACGTGGGGAAGACGAGGTTCACGATGAAAGGAGTTGGAGTGAAAATGCGAAGACTAAGAGGAATAAACAACATCAGGTTGGTCTGATGAGGAAGGACCCGTAGGGCGGTTCAACAATTGATTGACAACAAAATGGAGGGAGGTCAATTGGGTTGTGAGGTTGGCTTCCATGTTGTTAATTTTTTGTTCTAATTTGTCAATGCAAGAATGGTGAGAATCCATCTAAGATGTGATATGTGAGATGCAAACATGGGATTGATTGATGGAAGTTTGGAGGTCTTGGTTGAGAGTGGTGGCCATTTGGAGAGGGGAAGTGCTGGTGAGGAAAAAAAATGGGTGGGTGGGACCACAAAAAAGGACTTAGAAGTGATAGGTACCATGACGATCAGTTCTTGAGGGGAAATATAATGGAATAAGCGACAAAATAGGGAAATTAGGAAGGGGTCGAGTCCACTGAAACAAAAATGATTAAAAATGAAGGGTATGACTACGATCAGGGAGAAAAGGGGAATCCAATGGAATAGATCTCAAATAAGTGTGTCAGCGAGACCACTATACTCTTTTTTTTTCTTACTCCTGCGGAGTTATACTCTGGCCTGAACAATACTGCAATGACAAAATGCCCAAATGCTTAACATGAAGAAATGTGTAGTAATTTCGCAACCAGAATGAAAAAAACACTGTAGCATGACAATTGATCTTGTATGTTCTATTTATGTTTCCTTCCCAAGGGTTAGGGTATTCAAGGGTTCTCCAAACAAGGGTTTTCCCTATGCTATAGATCTCTGATATACATGCAGGGTCCAACAATAGTACTCGGCCCAATATCTCAAGGCACCAACTAACGAGGCTAGATCGTACCCTTAGCCATACTACCCGAATACACAGGTACTAGAGAGTATCTTCCTGAGTGTTTTTATTGGTGGCACTATGGTAGTCAAGCGACCGATCGATTTATCTATGAAGGGATTCATGAGATCTAGGTTGATCCGTATACAGGTTTTTTCTGATGCGCTACCACTCGAAGGGGTACCGACAAGGTTTACAAGGGTGGCCAATATATGTGCGCTTAAGTACCACTTGTTTTTCCTGCATGTATGAATCTCCGACCGTGGGTTTATGTGCATAAGGACAAATCTTTGTAGCTTAAATATGTTGGAATACGTCTCTACCTTGAAAAAAATTTAACCCACAATTTTCTGCCGATGAAGGTGTTTTGATACCACTTGTAATATTCCATATATAAAATAGTATGTAGAACAAAAATAATTAGCTAGAAATGGAAGATAAACAATGATATAACTGGAACAACACCACAATAATACCAAAATTATACCAGAATAACACCGGAAAGAGCACTTTGATTATTGAGAGCAATGTTCACTTGCCTCTTTGAGGGGGAARCCTCCAGCAGAGCAGAGATCTATTACAATAATATCCAAGACAAAAMTTCTCATACCCTCTATTCCTATTTATACTAAATCTATCTATCCAAAAGAACAAYCTAGAGGAAGATCCTTCTAGAAGCGGAAKCTTCTATTATGTCTTCTTACATTTGAATTGTTCCTCCTTATTGTTAGGCCTTATTAATATTRAACTTTATTACATGGAAATATATTATTCTACCCACTTGAGGGGCTAGGTAGGTTAGGTCCCTAACAGTGAATCATCAATGCCATATAAATCAAGAACCTCTAAGGTCATTTTCTCTCCTTGAACGTACCACTAGGAGCTACATGCCTCTTTGCATTCTGCAAAGTGTCACAGAGACATGATGGCCTCTTTCTGATCACTACAACATCTCTACGTAGATCCACTGGCTCTACTTGCTCTACTAACTCTTCCTGATATTTTGAAGGATGAACAACTAGACTAGAGGGATATGCACCCTTATCCTTCGGAGCCTCCTGCTCCTCACTATCAATATTCATATGAGATTCTCTATACCTCTTGAAGGATACCTCTTCATCAAAATTAACATCTTGACTAACATCAATCTAACGTTGTCTTGGAATGTAGATCTTGTAGGATTTCAAAGTCTCGCTATATCCCACAAAAGTATCCTTCTTTCTAGAATGTTATAAATTTGTCCTCTTCTTCTTGGGAACAAATACCTCACACATTTGTCATACCTTGCCAATGTGAAACTCTTTGGCTCGATAAAGACTCTATCTCATCAACCTACCAAATGTTTGAAGCCATCTCATCCATGCCAAAGAACCTGATCTGTACCCTTCGTAACTCACCATGAAAAGTCACCGTAAGTCCATTCACATGGTTTTAAATATGACATACAACATGCTTCTGTGATTTGGGTTCTCTACCAATCCACTAGAACTCCCATATTGCTAAACCAATGAGATGCAATAGTCCACAACTCCTCATCTCGATGGTCTTCTCCATGTCTCAAACCAGAGACCATCTAACCCATTTCCACCTGCAACCATCACTATAGATCCCTCAGAGTTGTCACCTATGACCTACCCAAAACAAGAACAATAATAATAACAACACTCCAATGTTGTACCCAACAATGTGTCTCAAGATGACCCCCTTCTCTTCAGATCCCAAGCTCTCATACCATGTTGAATTTTCAATTTTCAGATATGATAATTATTTCCTTATTATTTCAAACAAAATTTTATGCCATTTTTATCATTGAATAATTACAAATGAAAATATCACCAAAAAATTTTGCAGCGCAAAAAACATAATCATAAAAATATAGCCATTCACAGTAGACACAAGATTTTATCCTAGGAAGCTCAACCTTAGGAGAAAACCCACCAACTTTTATTAAGAAGAATTCTATCCAATAATTACATCACCATCAATACGAATAAACCCAACACATAAATAATTTCACCCTTGTATGAGGAAGAACCCTCAAAGATAGTGAACCCTAGATAAGGTAACACACCTCAAAATTTGTGCAACTAGCAACTGGAAACTGGCAACTGAAACTACAACTGTAATTGGAAACTACAACTACAATTGTAACTGGAAACCGCAATTTCAACTGTAATGGGAAACTACAACTGTAACTGGCAACTACAACTACAACTGTAACTGGCAACTACAATTGCAACTGTAACTGCCAACTACAACTGCAACTGCAACTACAACTGAGACTTGCACACTTCATGAGAAGAGCTATGTGATGTGTCAAAATGAAATGATCCAGCCTTTATTTGTACATTTTGAGTCACCTTTAATTCACTTTTGGGTCTGACTTGTACTTTTTTCTTCAATATCTTCTTTAATGCTTTTTGAGGTTTCTTCAATGGTTTGTCTTGTCTTCTTGGCATTTTTTCTTCACTAGAAAAGTTGTTCATGAGCCTTGTTGACGTATCATCTCCTCACATGAATGTCTAATTAATATAGGGATCTAATGTTTAGTATATCCACCGAGAAGAATGTCTAATTAATATAGGGATCTAATGTTTAGTAGATCCACCGAGAATCCCCTCATCATAAGAGGTATCTTGAGACTACATATTCACCATTAGACTAGACTTGTAAACAAGTCAAACCTGCCCTATAAAAAATAGATCACTCCATCATGGAGCAGGAAATGTGAGAGCATCTCGAGTCTTTTTCAGTCATTGTTAAATAATAATGAATAATAGGAGAAAGAATTCCCCTAGGACATTCACCACTAGCCAAACCAACATGGCCCTGTGAGTGAATGTATCATTCTCCCTTGGTCAAATCAGCATGACCAATTTGGGAGAATGTTTTCCCAATGCTACTAACTAGAGAAATATCAACATTACCTGGAGGGAGGATGTGCCTGCTGAACTATGGACTTTCTACATGGGTAAAATCTTGCAACATTTGGTGTAACTATATTTGAATCATTCGGGAGGAACTTGAAGACGTTTCTAAGGCCCTTCATTTCACCCCTTTTGATGAAGAAAAGAAAATACAAGCACACAAATTTACAATATATTGAGTTTGGATGAAATCTTGCAGGATATAAATGCTTAGTTTCAATCTCATCTACATTGTCTCAATTTCAGAGACAGGCCCACTAAGACCTTCATTAAGGTCTTGTAAATTAAAGAATCTATTAAAAAAATAGTTGTTCTCAAGAATTTAAATGGCTAGGTAAATGAACGAATGGAAATTTCTAACTCATTATTTGATTAATTTTCAATATTAGGACTTCCAAAAGAAAGAGAGGTGGCCATGCAACATTGCCTCAATGTTGTTCCAGTTAATATTATAGAGTAACAAAATCATGCATGCGATCATGGATTATCTGCGGATGACTTGATTACAACTCTGCATGAGATGTATGATGATAAAGTTCCAAGGTTTGATGGTTTCCTATGTGATTTTTACAAAACCACATGGATTTTTTTAAGGCCTATATTACTATACGATAGAAAACATTCATTAGCAAATAATATTTTGGGTGGGAATTAACCAATATTTCTTCAATTTTATTCCCAAGGTAGGGTGAGCTTGAGTTGATTACAAACTAATGGAAAATTATGTTGTTCAAAGATTCCTACATGATTTTGATAAAAACCTTATCTCTTCATCTCAAGTGTATTTTGTCAAAGATTGGCATGGTAGAATATATAATATTTATCCATGGTTGATACATTTTAGACAATTCTATCAATTTTTGGGAGGACAAATTCTCACATCGTTGTTTGGGTTGTTTCCTTGACTTCCAAACTCTCTACAAAGAATGCTTGACAAATACCCAAAAATGAATTGCTTGAATTACATTTTTTCCTCCATATAGGAGTCAAAGGTCCTTTATAATCCAAAATCGGGCCATTTTAAAACAATAGAAGAAATGTGAATTATGTATTGGATCAAATTATGACATCGTTTGGATTTGGCATTAGAAATATAGTGTCAAATTATTCATTGTCCATTAATTCTCCTCTTTTTCTAACTACTTTTTCTTATTCGATGGAGTTTAGGTACAACCGAACAGGTACCTGTCATACCTATCATCATCGAGCAAGGGAATTTATGGAGTGAGGGGGGAAAGTGTTACATCCAACACATCTAACAGGGAGAGATTAACTAGAGGTAAAAAGGCCAGAAGAAAATTATGTATGTGCATGGAATTCTTTCTTGTTGAAGGAGGTTCATGTTCTTATGATGATGAGAGCATAGGTGACGTCGAGGTTTCTTTGAGGTACAAAAAACTAGTGATATGATGGGTACCCAATGAAATTCCTCAGTTGGATACTGACTTCTGTGTTAATGAGAGGATTTATCGTATTGCTTCGTCGTCCATACGTGGCCTGGGTCTATTGTTATACCACAAATTGTCGCACCAAATTGAATTTGTGAGATGGCCTAGTTCATTTCGTAGATTGCAAACATAAATCCCATTCTCCTTCATAAAAATCATCTAAAAAACAACACTTTTATTTCTATACACTATTCACCCATGTGAAAATCATGTATATACTCTATTTTCCAGTGTGAAAACCGCGTATACCCTCAATTTTGTGAAAAAGTAAAAATATTCCACATTTTCGAGCAGGGTTTTTAGTTTGTCCCATTCCCAAATTCCATTGGCCCGTACAAAAAGTAATATAACCATCTCAGCCTCTTTAATATGGTATAGTATCACCTATGGGGGTATGGATGAGGGGAGACAATCTTGGTGCAAGATTATGATGATGATATGAAATATCCCCTATTCCCTGAACCTCTGAGTAACATCCCCTAATATGGAAACCCTTTTTCCAATATTCCTTCCTCTCCCATATATGATCATAGGGTGTGTTCCTATCCCTTCTGGGTCATTCAAGGAATAACGAATTTGTTGAGTTGATGGCATAAAGGTGAAATATGGAGGATTTGTTGACTTGATTGAGTATGTTGAACCATGCTACAACTATGGATATTGGTTGAGGATGGTCTAATATATGACGAGTATGCAGATATATGCAGTTTCTACAAATTATATATATCTAAAAGATAATGATCACAATAAAGGAGCGATGGTGTATATTGATGGAAGGCCAAAGGCATCAAGGAATATTGTAGGGCTTATTAACAGTACAAGACCCAAGACAACAACAAAGAAACCAAATTGTATATTTGAGGGGTGTGTAGGAAATTGAATATTCGTATGTCTGGTGAAAACAATAGCTATAGGGAAAGAGTTGTTGGTCTATAACGATTTGAATCAAATCGATGGAAGCATTGCTATTATGGGGGTGAATATGTTCTACCAGTATACCAAACCTGTAATTATGTTTTCCTTTTTATATATTTACCATGAATTTTAGTATCTCATGCTTCTTAGGTTATTTTCTAACATTCTAAATTGTCATGCATATTATAATGTGGTAGGGTGATCGTGGGAAGGCACTGGCTAGCTTGCAACAAGTATACCAATGATTTTCATATCAATTCTTGCTTACAATAATTGAATTAACATGTTTATTTGTTGGTGTAGATGTTGGACTATGATTTTCGTTAGACCAAAACCCACAGACGTTAGTCTTCCACAATCGTTGGAGTTAGGATCCACGAAAGGGGATTAACCCATGCTATGAAACTCATGGGAAACGTTGAACCCAATTTCCAAAAATATCCCCCCCAGCACGTGCTGGGTGATTTTCAAACTCGAAACCTAGTTTTGATACCATTTTTTGGACTACGAATTCCATTAGAGCAAAACCCACAGGCATTAGACTTCGCCACAATCATTGGAGTTAGGATCAATGAGAGGGGGTTAATCCATGTCATGAAACTCATGGGAAGTGATGAATCCAATGTCCAACAGTAGACAAGCACACCGCCATAGCACAATGATGTGTGGGATGAAATATATGATTCCATCAACCCGATGGAAATAATTCGAAAGGCCTTGAGAAAGTAAAATACGAAATTTATTGAATTGGATAGGTCTAATCCATTTACAGAGAAGGGAAAATAAAGGATGAAAATTTTAATGCAGTATATAAAACATGTTGGGGTAAGCGCAATTAAAAAAAAAAAAAACTATTTTTGACATATATTGATTTATGATTTTTTTTCTAATACTGCTTTATGAACAATACTCTAACATTTTATTTCTATAGGCATTTTTTGATCTAAAGGGATAGCCTGGTCATGGGGACATTGTTGGTGGTAGTGATGCACAAACCCCACAACGTTCTAGGAAAAGCCATATACCTATGAGGCTATTTTCCTCTCTGTTTATTGCTCAAAGGACTGAAACTCCTGGGGCCCATGATACGCCTCCACAACACACACTAAACACTGCACGTTATGGTCTATAGGGATAAAATCGTGAGGATATTGGTTCTGTGTAGCTAGAGCATTGTTATCTTGGGGAAACATGTGTTCAAAGATCGAGAAAACTCTCCATCATATTTTTAGTGGACGAAAACTTGGTTCCCTTGAAGATACAACAAATCCCAAGTATTTTTGAATATGTTAAATAATTCCTACCATTTGATTGAAACCTACATATTTCATATTATTTTAATCTAATTGTCATATCATTTTGTAGGAAATAATATTTGTTATAGGACCTTTCATGAAAAGGATTTATAGATTTTTGGGTCCAACATTCGCACACGGTGAAATTCCCATAATAAAGATTTGAAAAATATCTTATAAACCATATGTTCGGCCTGTTTTGTGATTTATTCAACAAGTCCGAAATCATCTTGAGGGCCACTACATATTTGAAATATGTCATAGATCAATATAGGGTTCAATTGAAAAATAACCCTAAGTATGATAGTCCTACGACCATTCTCGAGAGGGAATGGAAGAATATACATGAGGATACAAATGAGAGTGCATGGAGAAATGAAGGGAAGACACCACCCGACCCTAGAAGGTAATATATGATATTTTGGATTGAATATGTTGATTTTTTTTTAGTTCTACAAAAAAAATTATGATATCTTATAACATACTTGAAACTTTTCGTAGGTTCCCAAACACGTCAAAAGAAACCAAGTCAAGACTAGAAAAACAAGGAAAACAAAAACTTGGCCAAGGTGGTTACTTGAGATTAAAAGCTCGAATTTCAAGTACCAAATACTTTAATCATATTGTACATATCATCATGCAAATTTTATCTAATTGCTTCTAGTAAGAAAAAATCTAGATCTTATGCCATGCGATGCAGGGGGATACATTCAACATTTCCGCCACCAAAGAAGACTTGATGCTCGACTTCAAGTTCATATTTTAAGTTGTGGTGGAAAATTGACAAATGAAGGGATAGACATAATCTGACCCTTCAAATGATTTGGTAAATAAAATGAAAAGATTGTAATTGTTGATTACTTGTCAAATATATTAACTATTGACTTAATCCATCAATTAATGTGTCTATTTGTTTTAAGTAGGCAAGCAACACCAGTTCATTTGACGCTGGTGGAAAACAACCCCATGATACTAGTGGTTCACAAACCCATCACCGTATGCGTGTATTTAAAATAAAATATATAATATGACGATTATAAATATTTCCTTCAGATGGTGTACTTCTAAATTTTCTTGTTTCAATGGCATAACTTGTAGATGAGGGTGCTCGGAGAGGAGAGGAACTGATGACAAGATAACCAATGGTTTCGACTACTCCTCTAGGTAAAAAACATAGTAATGATATTTTGACTAATGAAGCACTGCTATGAATAGTAACTAACCATGTCCTTTTAATGCTTTTTATTTTGTAGTGGATGCCCCTATAGTGCATCAACATCCACATCCTACTACTAGAAGTAGTACAATTATTGATATGACACATCACCTTCTAGTAGTATAACATGGACCAATAGCTGAAGGAAAATATCAAGACGAATGTGATGATGATTTTGATCAAAATCTAGACCAGGGGTCAAAATTTAGCTCAAAAATCAACGTTCTCTAAATTGCCTCAAAACGAACGAGAGCGTATCCATCATCTTCACGGACCCAACGCAACTCATTTCGTCTCAAACGGACATCGGGAGCGAGAGATATCGCGATCTGTTCGAATCGTCAAACAGGTAAAAAAAAGAGACGTTGACTGTACAGTCCGTACAGGTTGACTTGGCAGGATCGTACGATGATGTGGCACAGTCTGTACGCTGACGTGGCAGAGGTGATGTGGCAGTTTTGGATTGGCAGATGTGGTCGAATCAGAATGTGACATGTGGCATCATTTTGGTCAATGGTAAGGTGCCACGTGGCCCAGTCATGGGCTGCCATGTGGCACCCCTTTATTGGCTATTGGTTTGTTAATCAAAATTTTATGGGTCCGTGGGGGTCAAACCCCGGACCTCCCCTTTGGCTCCGCGCTTTGGTAGAGTGTGGGCTACCACTAGCCCACACATTGTTGCTTGTAAACCATATGGTATAATATGTATTTCAATTCAATTAATGTTGCGGTCGAAGCGGGGATCCGGGCTAGGGCTTAGCCCTAGCCCCCGGTCACACTCATATTACATATGACCATACCCTCCGGTAAATGGTGCGCGAGGTTTTAAATGTGTAGCTGTGGTTTTTTGTGTTATGCCATATGACCAATGTAATAGCTGGAGCGCGTGTAACGGTTAGCACGGTTTCAATGTGCTTGACACTTGGCACTTAGCTATTGTCTCTTAAAGGTGAGCCCTTTTTTATAGAGCACGGTCATATCGTGACCCCCATATGCCCGAGAGCTAGGCGGTTAGGGGCTGGCGTGCCCATAAAAGTCGTACAGTTTGCACCGTTATGAGGTTGCACTCAGTGTTGGTTTTAAGCACGCGTTTTGGAGCGTGTTCTGGGTTGAACGTACAAGAGGTGTGTTTTGGCGAACCAGAGACAGGAAGCTTGAAGGAAGAGAATGGCAGGAGGCCTATCTTCTTCATTTTTTGGACGAATGAGGTGCCGTAAAATCCCAGCTAGGGGTTTTTGGACGTTTTGAATCCATTGGAACTGTTTTCAAAGCCATTTGAAGACTTCTTTTGCAGGTTTTTAACCATTGAAGTTTCAGGAAGCTCCAAGGAGCTTGAAGCCCTCATTGATTGAGGTCATGTTTTGGCGAGTCCAAGTTTGTTTTCTGTGACTGAATAGTCATTTTTGGCTAATTGTTATGCTCTGAACACTTT